>JARHVA010001658.1:152500-710000 GCA_037957365.1 Torreya grandis | reverse complement strand
TGGCCATTACAATAATCTATGTTAATTGAGTCATGTAATATAAGCAATAATATCATAAAATATGCAACTATTTTGAAATATGTTGCACATATTCCTCCAATATAAGTAAAAAATGTCATTGTGTAAATAAAACCTATAATAATATGTGTAAACTTGTACCATTTTGAAGTAATATGTGCCTTATTATAGATTGATATCTAATACAAGCTAATGTGTATGTCCCCCTTTTGAGGTCAGGAATGTATCCTATGAATAATTCATCTCAAAAGGAATAGTTAAATGCATCATGTTATATAAAAAATATATAAGCAATGTAAATATTATATTAATATGTGGAGAATATGTCATCATAGTAAAAATATAACACTTGACTATATACGTGAGTTTTTTCCTAAGCATAAAAGTGTCATGTCAAGATAGATATATCAATGAGAAACATAATGAGTAAATAATATATAAATAAGAATTCATTAAAAAAATTAAGAAATAAATAGAAAAATACATGATGTGTATCATGGAACCATAAACAAGAGGAAGGGTGTGTGATATATATATCACAATATAAGAAATATCAGTAGATGATCCTAAATGTTTCCACACACAGAAAATAGTGCCAAATAATCACACATTATGTCATAGCCATGATGTAACAAAATAAAACACACACAATAACATGAAATTTAACATAAGGATAAAGGCCACACAAAATAGACCAAAAAATTTAATAAAATATTTATGACCACACAAAATTCTTAGGGACAAACAATAGACAAAAAAATGTCACACAAGGCTTAGGCCAACACACAATAGACAAACACAATTCACACAAAGCTTAGGGCCACACAAAATAGACAAAAAAAATTCATGCAAGGATAAATGTGATATATGGACCTATGATTAAAACCTTTTCTTTAATTTATTGACTCTAATATCTACCTTCAATGCCTTCTTAAACTCTAATTTTATCTATACATGTAGGTACATTATTTACCTTCTGAACTCTATTGATCATTATAACTTTCACTAAGATACTATGCCTTTTTATTCACTTAGTCCTATTATTAATCTTGAATAAATTTAAATCTTAATATATCTATAAATTATCTCTCCATAACACTCAAATGATCATTTAATACACCTATTTATTCACTACACTCTCCTTTCTTTCCTTAGACTTGTTCCTTCTCAAGTAGCTTCATAGGCATAAAGGTCTATTTCATATTTTAAATGTTATTGTATCCAAACTAGAGAACTTATGGCCATTAACTTGAATATTTTAAACTTTCAAACTGATCCAAAAAAATAACACAAACTCAAAGTTATCACTCTTAATAAATATCCATTTTATCTCTTTAAGGTCTCCTCTCTAGTAACCTTGTTTTCATGCAAATATAGTAGGTTAAATAATATATATAGGTTAATTAAAATATAATAATATTTTTAGACACAAATTATCAATTTTTATCTTAAAAATAAATTATGACTCAAATCCCAATGTAAACCTACTAACTCAACACCCTCTTTCACTTTTAGGTCTCTTTAAACCTCATACAAGCACACAGTTCAAGAATCCATACTATATAGTTAAATATAAATATAAATAATATTTATTAATATTTTAAAAATTTAAATATATATTATTAAAAAATTTAAATAATTTATAAGGGATACAAAAAAATTATATCAATGTCCATTTTCAAAAGCCTAGCTAGTTGTAGACAGGCTTGAGGAGGCTAAGAGAAAAAAAAATGGCCAAAGAGAGTTTTTGATAACCTAAAATTAAAAAAATAAATATATTAACTATTCCATGACTATTTAAACCTTTTATAATAATTATTTTTATAGTATCAAACTCATTAAGCTTCCACTAAGTAAATATGCATAGTTCTATATATAACAAGAGGACTGTGTTATGTGAAATTGACAGTTTAAGATGAAATTTGCCTTTTTTTAAGGGGAATGATAATTATTTGGAGTTTTTTAAAAATTATTATAAAGAATAAAATATATAATTTATCTTTATAAACAATTAAAATACTCCAACACATACTTATATATAAATTGAGAGCACCAAAAATAGGAATGTGTGCACTCTATATAAGGTTTTAATTGAATCTTGACTCTAGTATAGTTTTATAAGATTATAAAGGGATAAAAATCATAATTAATATGTTTATACCTATAAATTTCCATAATCCTTAAATAATCATCTACCATACCACCTTTTTTTTATCATTTAGGACTCAACATACATAAAATTATTCTTTTCTTGGACTCTGTTGTAGATTTCCATAAGGTTAAATAAATAATGATTATTATGGACAAATATAATAATTAATAATAAAAACTTAAATTAATTTTAATCCATAAAAATTAACCATATATCTTCAAATTATTTATTTATTTCATTCTCTCAACAAACATACAGACTATAGCAGGAAGGAAGGAGATGCATGTTCTTAAGCAGAAGATGGAGATATTTGACAGGCTTAAGAACTGGAAAGCCTTGGTGTTCTTGGAGGAGATGGCAGACAGAGACCAGTGGATGGGGCTGGATACTTTTGAGCAAGGCAGTTTGGAGATGGGACTTGATTCAAAGGAGCTCGTGGATAAAAAGTCATCACTCACAAGAAAACACAGGGATCGACGTCGGCAGGAAAACTGACATCGACAGTAGGTAAGACCGACGTCGGTCATTAGGACCAACATCGACAGGGTTGGTAGTCAGGACAGGTGTAGGAATCGATGTCTTTTGGATGTAGACTGTGTGGTGACTGAGATTGGTCACTATAACAAATTTTGGGTGGACAACAAGCTATCGAGGAGTCTCAAACGCCCATATGGAGGACTAAAGACGTAAGTAGGCCTCAAATTCATTGTTCCTCTTTTTTATTCTAGTTGTTGACTGCAGAGAAGGAAGGATTTAGGAAATAGTGGGAGCATGTAGGTATATGATGCAAAACCAAGTGGAGACTTGGTAGGGTTGCCAGCAGGTATGAAAGCACAGAGACGAATAGATACCTTAGTTGAAGAAAAGAGAGAACGGACACGTGGGATGGAAGGCCAGGTCATATGGTCTTGAAGAGCTACAAGATAGTGGTACAGGTTTTGACAGGTGGAGGATGAAGCATGGCTTTAGTCATTGTCAGGGTAACTACTGTGGTTTGTCTTACCAGGGGGATGGTGATTGCAACATCATTTTGTTGCTATATGTGGATAGTATGCTAGCTAGCAGGTTTGTACATATAGGGTTTTGCTAAGCTAAGGGTAAGATTAGTTCAGTGGTTTGCTATGAAGAATTTAGAGCAGCAAAATTCTTTGGCATGGGAGACATGGAGATCATAGGTTGATTTTGTCTCCAGTGGGAGTTGATGTGAATCAGGTGTTGGCGAGACATAGGATGCAGAATCAGAGCACACCAAAGGCTGGAAAATTTAGTGTTTGAAATCACATGAGGTCTAGTATAGACCTAAGTTTGCCCAAGCAGTGGGTACTGTCAGAGAGTTAGGAGCCAATTCAGAGAAGTGGATTCTCAGGGATTTGAGAGGGACTAGCAGTAGGGATTCATGCTATATAGGGTCAAGACTTCACTACATGGGATTGTAGGTTCGGATGCGGTAGGGTACTCAGATGACAGGAGGTATACCATAGGTTATGTGGTGGGTTGTCTTCAAGATTGAGCTTGAAGAGGAATACAAACTAGAAAATAGATTAGATGGAGTATAGGTACAAGTACAGTGCAATTGTTTATCTCCAAGTGGGAGATTGTTAGGTTGTGGAGCTAAAATCTTCATTGATGCAGACATGGAGGAGGTTGCAGAAGGGTTGCAGAGTGTTACTGTCACTGGCATTAGTTAGGCCAACCGATGTCGACAGGGAGGAGACAAGAAGGCAACCAATGTCGGTTATAAGTCGGTTGGCATCGGCACCCCCTAGGCATATAGGGACCAACGTCCATCACCTGTGGTTCAAGCTGCAAGTATATTATGTGTAGTTAGTTGACAAACCATGTGTTTGCATGTTTAGAGCCAATTGGATGTCTAATTATTGTTTGGATGAGATCTATATAATAGACTCATGGATTGTATTGAAAGTTGTTCTAGTTTGAGTTGAGCAAAGTTTGCTTTTTTTGTGTGTGAGGTGAGCAAGGGTGTTCCTCCTAGTTGCACAATAGTACTAAGGTGGGTGCTAGTTTTGGAGAGTCAGCAGGATTCTTCAGGGGTGTAGGATCTTGGTCAGCAAGTGTGCATGGCCTCTATAGGAGATCTACATGGTAAGTAAGATCATTGATCTGCAGGTGTATATGTGTGCATGATCCAGGTTTGCAGGTGTGCAGAACCAGATTGATTTGCAGGTGTGAAAGATTAGGGAGGATAACAACACAACAGGGAGCAGTATTAGGCAAGATCTACTTGGAGTACGTGTGTGTACTCAGAGCAAAGAGGAAGGCAAGGAAGATCCTTCCATAAGTAAGGTCTATTGAGGTGCAGGTTGTTGCAAGTTCAGGGGAGATCTATTTGAAGTACATTGAGTACTTGTGGAGTGCATGGAGCACTTGTGGTGTGTGTGGAGCATAGGTATAAGGTGAACACCAACTCTGTGTTTGAGTTGGGTGTTGGGACCTAAGAGAGAGAGCTTTGAGGAGAGAATTACTGTTCACTTGAGGTCTGGGCAGCCTCTGAAGAGGTGGTGGAGAAGAAGTGGCATCTTCTTTATTGTATTCTTTTCTGTATGAGTATTAATACAAGTTGTGTATTATCTCTCATATCATGTGTTATTTCTAGATTCTAGTTACTTGTTGATTCTGGTTATTTCCACATATTAAGTTACTTGTATTTGGTAATCAATTATGTGCTTCTGATTATTTATATCCCAACACGTGGTATCAGAGATGAGGTTGCAGGGAGCAGGTTTTGTGTTTGGTTATAGGTTACTCTTAGGGGTTTCTGATTGAGTGGGAGTAGAGCAATGGCAGATCAAAGTAAGCTAAGAATGAAGGAGTTGAAAAGCATAGATGGTCACTTACGGTCCTATGGAAAGAAAGAGCAGGTAAAAGAAGATTGTTGGTTGGTAGCAGATCAACATGAAGGAATTGAAGAAGCAGATGTTGTAGGAGTTGTAGCACATGATGCTCTGGGAGGTTTCTTGGATAAAGTTGAATCTTGGATAACATATTCGGTTGCCTTTTTTCGTGCAGCCCTAGGGAGAGGAGCTGGTGATCCTTGCCAAAGAATTGGTAAAGGGGAAGTGAAGCTGAAATTGCAGATGGCCAACACATGGGTGTTGAAGGAGGTCATGCAGGTTCCAGGTTTGGAGATATGGCTAATTTCTTCAAAAAGGTTGGGTGATGAGAGATGCACAAGAACTCTCATAATAGATACACTTGAATTAGCTGGTGGTAAGAAAATAGGTACTCTTTATCTACTTGTTTATAATACTAATTCTTCTTCTGTTTTAGAGATGTGGCTTCGTAGGCTTGGTCACATGAGCAGGAAGGAGATGCATGTTCTTAAGTGGAAGACAGACATATTTGATAGGCTTAAAAACTGAAAAGCCTTGGTGTTCTTAGAGGAGATGTCAGACAGAGACCAGTGGATGGGGCTGGATACTTTTGAGCATGGCAATTTGGACATGGGACTTGATTCAAAGGAGCTCACAGGTAAAAATTCATCACTCACAGGAAAACACAAGTACCAGTGTCGGTAAGAAAATTGATGTCGGCATTAGGTAAGACCAATGTCAGTCATTAGGATCGACATCGGCATCAGGGGACACTGACGTTGGCAGGGTTGGTAGTCAGGACAGGCACATGAATCGATGTCAGTTTGATGTAGACTGTGTGGTGATTGAGATCGGTCAATATAATGGATTTTGGGTGGATAGCAAGCTATCGAGGAGTCTCAGACACCCATATAGAGGACTGAAGATGTAAGTAGGCCTCAAATTCGTTGTTCCTCTTTCTTATACTAGTTGTTGACTGCAGAGCAAGAAGGATCTAAGAAACAATGGGAGCGTGGCAGGTATATGATGCAAAACCAAGCAGAGACTTGGTAGGGTTGCTAGCAGGTATGAAAGCACAAAGACGAATGGATACCTTAGTTGAAAAATAGAGAGAACAGACACGTGAGATGGAAGGCTAGGTCATATGGTCTTGAGGAGCTGCAAGACAGTGGTACAAGTTTTGACAGGTGGAGGATGAAGCATGAGTTTAGTCATTGCCAGGGTAACTACTATGGTTTGTCTTACTAGGGGGATGGTGATTATAACATCATTCTATTGCTGTATGTAGATAGTATGCTAGCTAGCAGGTTTGTACATATAGGGTTTTGCTAAGCTAAGGGTAAGATTAGTTCAATGGTTTGCTATAAAGAATTTAGAGTAGTGAAATTCTTTGGCATGGGAGACATGGAGATCATAGGTTGATTTTGTCTTCAGTTGGAGTTGATGTGAATCAGGTGTTGGCGAGACGCAAGATGAAGAATCAGAGCACATCAAAGGCAGGATAATTTAGTGTCTGAAATCACATAAGGTCTAGTATAGACCTGAGTTTGCCCAAGCAGTGGGTGGTGTCAGAGAGTTAGGAGCCAATTCAGAGAAGTGGATTCTCAGGGATTTGAGAGGGACCAGCAACAAGGATTCATGCTATTTAGGGTCAAGACCTCACTACATGGGATTGTAGGTTGGGATGCAGTAGGGTACTCGGATGACAAGAGGTACACCACAGGTTGTGTGGTGGGTTGTCTTCAAGATTGAGCTTGAAGAGGAATACAAGCAAAGAAATAGATTAGATAGGGTACAAGTATAGGTATAGTGCAGCTATTTATCTCCAAGTGGGAGATTGTTAGGTTGTGGAACTAAAAGATTCACTGATACAGACATGAAGGAGGTTGCAGAAGGGTTGCAGAGTGTTACTGTCACTGGCATCGGTCAGGCCAACCGACATCGGCAGGGAGGAGACAGGAAGGCAACCAACGTCGGTTAAAAGTTGGCTATTGTCGGCACCCCCTAGGCATATAGGGACCGACATCGATCACCTGTGGTTTAAGCTGCGAGTATATTAAGGGCAGTTAGTTGATGAACCATGTGTTTGCATTTTTAGAGCCAATTTTAGATTGAGAGCTATGGATCTAATTATTGTAAGTGGATGTCTAATTATTGTTTGGATGAGATCTATATAATAGACTCATGGATTGTATTGAAAATTTTTCTAGTTTGAGTTGAGCAAAGTTTGCTTCTTCTATGTGTGAGGTGAGCAAGGGTGTTCCTCTTAGTTCCACAGCAGTACCAAGGTGGGTGCTAGTTTTAGAGAGTTAACAGGATTCTTCAGGGGTGTAGGATCTTGGTTAGCAAGTGTGCATGGCCTCTATAGGAGATCTACATGGTAAGTAAGATCATTGATTTGTAAGTGTATGTGTGTGCATGATCCAGGTTTACAGGTGTGCAAAACAAGATTGATTTGCAGGTGTGCAAGATCAGGGAGGACAACAACATAATAGAGAGCAGTATCAGGCAAGATCTACTTGGAGTACAGGTGTGTACTCAGAGCAAAGAGGAAGGCAAGGAAGATCCTTCCATAAGTAAGGTCTATTGAGGTGCAAGTTATTGCAGGTTTAGGGGAGATCTACTTGAAGTACATTGAGTACTTGTGGAGTGTGTGGAGCACTTGTGGTGTACGTGGAGCACAGGTATAAGGTGAACACCAACTCTATGTTTGAGTTGGGTGTTGGGACCTGAGAGAGAGAGAGAGAGCTTTGAGGAGAGAATTACTGTTCACTTGAGGTGTGGGAAGAAATTGAAGAGGTGGTGGAGAAGAAGTGGCATCTTCTTTATTGTATTCTTTTCTGTATGAGTATTAATACAAGTTGTGTATTGTCTCTCATATCATGTGTTATTTCTAGATTCTAGTTACTTATTGATTCTGGTTATTTTCGCATATTAAGTTACTTTTATTTGGTAATCAATTATGTGCTTCCAATTATTTATATCCCAACATGTGGTATCAGAGCTGAGGTTGTAGGGAGCAGGTTTTGTGTTTGGTTATAGGTCACTCTTAGGGGTTTTTGATTGAGTGGGAGTAGAGCAATGGCAGATCAAAGTAAGCTAAGAATGGAGGAGTTGAAAAGCATAGATGGTCAGTTACGGTTCTATGGAAAGAAAGAGTAGGTAAAAGAAGATTGTTGGTTGGTAGCAGATCAGCATGAAGGAACTGAAGAAGCAAATGTTGCAGGGGTTGTAGCACAGGATGCTCTAAGAGGTTTTTTGGATAAAGTTAAATCTTGGATAATAGATTCAGTTGCCTATTTTCATGCAGACCCAGGGAGAGGAGCTGGTGAGCCTTGCCAAATAATTGGCAAAGGGGAAGTGAAGCTAAAACTATAGATGGCCAACACATGGGTGTTGAAGGAGGTCATGCAGGTCCCAAGTTTGGAGATATGGCTAATTTCTTTAAAAAGGTTGGGTGATGAGAGATGCACAAGAACTCTCATAGTGGATACACTTGGATTAGCTGGTGGTAAGAAAATAGGTACTCTTTATCTACTTGTTTATATTACTGATTCTTTTTCTATTGCAGAGACGTGGCTTCGTAGGCTTGGTCACATGAGCGGGAAGGAGATGCATGTTCTTAAGCAGAAGACAGACATATTTGACAGGCTTAAGAACTAGAAAGCCTTGGTGTTCTTGGAAGAGATGGTGGACAGAGACTAGTGGATAGGGCTGGATACTTCTAAGCAGGGCAGTTTGGACATGGGACTTGATTCAAAGGAGCTCGCGGGTAAAAAGTCATCACTCACAAGAAAACACAGGTACCGGTGTCAGTAGGAAAACTAACGTCAGTAGTAGGTAAGACTGATGTCGGTCATTAGGACCGACGTCAGCATCAGGGGACACCGACATTGGCAGGGTTGGTAGTCAGGACAGGTGAAAGAATCGATGTCAGTTGGATGTAGACTGTGTGGTGATCGAGGTCGATCACTGTAACAGATTTTGGGTGGACAACAAGCTATCGAGGAATCTCAAACACCCATATGAAGGATTGAAGACATAAGTAGGCCTCAAATTTGTTGTTCCTCTTCTTTATACTAGTTGCTGACTGCAGAGCAGGAAGGATCTAGGAAATAGTGGGAGCGTGGCAGGTATATGATACAGAACCAAGTAGAAACTTGGTAGGGTTACCAACAGGTATGAAAGCATAGAGATGAATGGATACCTTAGTTGAAGAATAGAGAGAATGGACACGTGAGATGGAAGGCTAGGTCATATGGTCTTGAGGAGCTGCAGGACAGTGGTATAGGTTTTGACAGGTGGAGGATGAAGCATGGCTTTAGTCATTATCAGGGTAACTACTGTGGTTTGTCTTACTAGGGGGATGGTGATTGCAACATCATTATGTTGTTGTATGTGGATAGTATGCTAGCTAGCAGGTTTGTACATATAGGGTTTTACTAAGCTAAGGGTAAGATTAGTTCAGTGGTTTGCTATGAAGAATTTAGGGCAGCAAAATTCTTTGGCATGGGAGACATGGAGATCACAGGTTGATTTTGTTTCCAGTGGAAGTTGATGTGAATCAGGTGTTGGCGAGACGCAGGATGCAAAATCAGAGCACACCAAAGGCTGGATAGTTCAGTGTTTGAAATCACATGAGGTCTAGTATAGACCTGAGTTTGGCCAAGCAGTGGGTGTTGTTAGAGAGTTAGGAGCCAATTTAGAGAAGTGGATTCTCAGGGATTTGAGAGGAACCAACAGTAGGGATTCATGTTATTCAGGGTCAGGACTTCACTACATGGGATTGTAGGTTTAGATGCGGTAGGGTACTCAGATGATAGGAGGTACACCATAGGTTGTGTGGTGGGTTGTCTTCAAGATTGAGCTTGAAGAGGAATACAAGTGAGGAAATAGATTAGATGGGGTATAGGTATAGGTACAGTGTAGTTGTTTATCTCCAAGTGGGAGATTGTTAGGTTGTGGAGCTAAAAGCTTCACTGATGCAGACATGGAGGAGGTTGCAGAAGGGTTGCAGAGTGTTACTATCACCGGCATCGGTTAGGCTAACTGACGTCGATAGGGAGGAGACAAGAAGGCAACTGATGTCGGTTAGAAGTCGGCTGGCGTAGGCACCCCCCAGGCATATAGGGACTGACGTCGATCACCTGTGGTTCGAGCTACGAGTATATTACAGGTAGTTAGTTGACAAACCATGTGTTTACATGTTTAGAGCCAATTTTAAACTGAGAGCTGTGGATCTAATTATTGTAATTAGATGTCTAATTATTAATTGGATGTCTAGTTATTGTTTGGATGAGATCTATATAATAGACTCATGGATTGTATTGAAAGTTGTTCTAGTTTGAGTTGAGCAAAGTTTGCTTCTTCTGTGTGTGAGGTGAGCAAGGGTGTTCCTCCTAGTTCCACAACAGTACCAAGGTGGGTGCTAGTTTTTGAGAGTTAGCAGGATTATTTAGGGGTGTAGGATCTTGGTTAGCAAGTGTGCATGGCCTCTATAGGAGATCTACATGGTAAGTAAGATCATTGATCTTTAGGTGTATGTGTGTGCATGATCCAGGTTTGCAGTTGTGCAGAACCAGATTGATTTGCAAGTGTGCAAGATCAAGGAGGACATGAACATAATAGGGAGTAGTATCAGGTAGGATCTACTTGGAGTACAGGTGTGTACTCAGAGCAAAGAGGAAGGCAAGGGAGATCCTTCCATAAGTAATGTCTATTAAGGTGCAGGTTGTTGTAGGTTCAAGGGAGATCTACTTGAAGTACATTGAGTACTTGTGGAGTGCGTGGAGCACTTGTGGTGTGCGTGGAGCACAGGTATAAGGTGAACACCAACTCTGTGTTTGAGTTGGGTGTTGGGACCTAAGAGAGAGAGCTTTGAGGAGAGAATTACTATTCACTTGAGGTGTGGGAAGCCTCTGAAGAGGTGGTGGAGAAGAAGTGGCATCTTCTTTATTGTATTCTTTTCTGTATGAGTATTAATACAAGTTGTATATTGTCTCTCATATCATGTGTTATTTTTGAATTCTAGTTACTTGTTGATTCTAGTTATTTTTGCATATTAAGTTGCTTGTATTTGCTAATCAATTGTGTGCTTCCAATTATTTATATCCCAACACGTGGTATCAAAGCTGAGGTTGCAGGGAGCAAGTTTTGTGTTTGGTTATAGGTCACTCTCAGGGGTTTTTGATTGAGTGGGAGTAGAGTAATGGCAGATCAAAGTAAGCTAAGAATGGAAGAGTTGAAAAGCACAGATGGTCACTTACGGTCTTATGGAAAGAAAGAGCAAGTAAAAGAAGATTGTTGGGTGGTAGCAGATAAGGATAAAGGAACTGAAGAAGCAGATGTATCAAGGGTTGTAGCACAAGATGCTTTGGGAGGTTTCTTGGATAAAGCTGAATCTTGGATAACAGATTTGGTTGCCTCTTTCCATGCAGCCCCAAGGAGAGGAGCTGGTGAGCCTTGCCAAAGAATTGGCAAAGGGGAAGTGAAGCTGAAATTGTAGATGTCTAACACATGGGTGTTGGAGGAGGTCATGCAGGTCCCAAGTTTTGAGATATGGCTAATTTCTTCAAAAAGGTTGGGTGATGAGAGATGCACAAGAACTCTCATAGCGGATACACTTGAATTAGCTGGTGGTAAGAAAATAGGTGCTCTTTATCTACTTATTTATATTATTGATTCTTCTTTTGTTGTGGAGACGTGGCTTCGTAGGCTTGGTCACATGAGTAGGAAAGAGATGCATGTTCTTAAGCAGAAGATGGACATATTTTATAGGCTTAAGAACTGAAAAGCCTTGGTGTTCTTGGAGGAGATGGTAGAAAGAGATCAGTGGATGGGGCTGGATACTTCTGAGTAGGGCAGTTTGGACATGGGACTTGATTCAAAGGAATTCACAGGTAAAAAGTCATCACTCACAGGAAAACACAAGTACCGGCGTCGATAGGAAAATCGATGTTGGTAGTAGATAAGACCGACTTCGGCATCAGGGGACACCGACTTTGATAGTGTTGGTAGTCAGGACAGGTGCAGGAACTGATGTCAGTTGGATGTAGACTATGTGGTGATCGAGGTCAGTCACTGTAATGGATTTTGGCTGGATAGCAAGCGGTCGAGGAGTCTCAAATGCCCATACAGAGGACTAAAGACGTAAGTAGGCCTCAAATTCATTATTTCTCTTCTTTATACTAGTTGCTGACTACAAAGCAGGAAGGATCTAGGAAATAGTGGGAGCGTGGTAGGTATATGATGCAGAACCAAGCAGAGACTTGGTAGGGTTGCCATCAGGTATGAAAGCATAGAGATGAATGGATACCTTAGTTGAAGAATAGAGAGAATGGACACGTGAGATGAAAGGCTAGGTCATATGGTCTTGAGGAGTTACAAGACAGTGGTACAGGTTTTGACAGGTAGAAGATGAAGCATGGCTTTAGTCATTGTCAGGGTAACTACTGTGGTTTGTCTTACCAGGGGGATGGTGATTGCAACATCATTCTGTTGCTGTATGTGGATAGTATGCTAGCTAGTAGGTTTGTACATATAGGGTTTTATTGAGCTAAGGGTAAGATTAGTTCAGTGGTTTGCTATGAAGAATTTAGAGCAGCAAAATTCTTTAGCATGAGAGACATGGAGATCACAGGTTGATTTTGTCTCCAATGGGAGCTGATGTGAATCAAGTGTTGGCCAGACACAGGATGTAGAATCGAAGCACACCAAAGGCTGGATAGTTTAGTGTCTAAAATCACATGAGGTCTAGTATAGACCTGAGTTTCTCCAAGCAGTGGGTACTGACAGAGAGTTAGGAGCCAATTTGGAGAAGTGGATTCTCAAGGATTTGAGAGGCACCAACAGTAGGGATTCATGCTATTCAGGGTCAGGACTTCACTACATGGGATTGTAGGTTTGGATGCGGCAGGGTACTCAAATGATAGGAGGTACACCACAGGTTGTGTGGTGGGTTGTCTTCAGGATTGAGCTTGAAGAGGAATACAAGCTAGGAAATAGATTAGATGGGGTATAGATACAGGTACAGTGTAGCTATTTATCTCCAAGTGGGAGATTGTTAGATTGTGGAGCTAAAAGCTTCATTGATGCAGACATGGAGGAGGTTGTAGAAGGGTTGCAGAGTGTTATTGTCCCCAGCGTCAGTCAGGCCAACTGACATCGGCAGGGAGGAGACAGGAAGGCAATCGACATCAGTTATAAGTTGGTTGACATCGGCACCCCCCAGGCATACAGGGACTGATGTCGGTCACCTATGGTTTAAACTGTGAGTATATTATGGGCAGCTAGTTGATGAACCATGTGTTTGCATGTTTAGAGCCAATTTTAGACTAAGAGTTGCGGATCTAATTATTGTAATTGGATGTCTAATTATTGTTTGGATGAGATCTATATAATAGACTCATGGATTGTATTGAAAGTTGTTCTAGTTTGAGTTGAGCAAAGTTTGCTTCTTCTGTGTGTGAGGTGAGCAAGGGTGTTCCACCTAGTTCCATAGCAGTACCAAGGTGGGTGTTAGTTTTGGAGAGAAGAAAGATTCTTCAAGGGTGTAGGATCTTGATCAGCAAGTGTGCATGGCCTCTATAGGAGATCTACATGGTAAGTAAGATCATTGATCTGTAGGTGTATGTGTGTGCATGATCCAAGTTTGCAGGTGTGCAGAACCAAATTGATTTTCTAGTGTGCAAGATCAGGGAGGATAGCAACACAATAGGGAGCAGTATCAGGCAGGATGTACTCAGAGCAAAGAGGAAGGCAAGGAAGATCCTTCCATAAGTAAGATCTATTGAGGTGCAGGTTCAAGGGAGATATACTTGAAGTACGTTGAGTATTTGTGGAGTGCGTGGAGCACAGGTATAAGGTGAACACCAACTCTATGTTTGAGTTGGGTGTTGGGACCTAAGAGAGAGAGCTTTGAGGAGAGAATTAATATTCACTTGAGGTGTGGGAAGCCTCTCAAGAGGTGGTGGAGAAGATGTGGAATCTTCTTTATTGTATTCTTTTTTGTATGTGTATTAATACAAGTTGTGTATTGTCTCTCATATCATGTGTTATTTTTGGATTCTAGTTACTTGTTGATTCTGGTTATTTCTGCATATTAAGTTGCTTGTATTTGGTAATCAATTGTGTGTTTCTGATTATTTATATCCCAACACGTGGTATCAGAGCTGAGGTTGCAGGGAGTAGGTTTTGTGTTTGGTTATAGGTCACTCTCAGGGTTTTCTAATTGAGTGGGAGTAGAGCAATGGCAGATCAAAGTAAGCTAAGAATGGAAGAGTTGAAAAGCATAGATGGTCACTTATGGTCCTATGGAAAGAAAGAGCAGGTAAAAGAAGATTATTGGTTAGTAGCAGATCAGCATGAAGGAATCAAAGAAGCAGATGTTGTGGGAGTTGTAGCATAGGATGCTTTGGGAGGTTTCTTGGATAAAGTT
Source organism: Torreya grandis (assembly GCA_037957365.1). Taxonomy (NCBI): domain Eukaryota; kingdom Viridiplantae; phylum Streptophyta; class Pinopsida; order Cupressales; family Taxaceae; genus Torreya; species Torreya grandis. The sequence continues at coordinate 695,563 of JARHVA010001658.1, read as the reverse complement.
GAATCTTGGATAACAGATTCGGTTGCCTCTTTCCATGAAGCCCCAGGGAGAGGAGCTTGTGAGCCTTGCCAAAGAATTGGCAAAGGGGAAGTGAAGCTGAAATTACAGATGGCCAACACATGGGTGTTGAAGGAGGTCATGCAGGTCCCAAGTTTGGAGATATGGCTAATTTCTTCAGAAAGGTTGGGTGATGAGAGATGCACAAGAACTCTCATAGTGGATACACTTGAATTAGCTTGTGGTAAGAAAATAAGTACTCTTTATCTACTTGTTTATATTACTGATTCTTCTTCTTATATAGAGACGTGGCTTTATAGGCTTGGTCACATGAACAAGAAGGAGATGCATGTTCTTAAGCAGAAGACATACATAGTTGACAGGCTTAAGAACTTGAAATCCTTGGTGTTCTTGAAGGAGATGGCAGACAAAGACCAGTGGATGGGGCTGGATACTTCTAAGCAGTGCAGTTTGGACATGGGACTTGATTTAAAGGAGCTCACAGGTAAAATGTCATCACTCATAAGAAAACACAGGTATCAGCATCGACAGAAAAACTAATGTTAGTAGTAGGTAAGACCGACATCAGTCATTAGGATTGATGTCGGCATTAGGGGACACCGACGTCGGCAGGGTTGGTAGTCAGGATAGGTGGAAAAACTGATGTCGATTGGATGTAGACTATGTGGTGACTGAGGTCGGTCACTATAATGGATTTTGGGTGGACAACAAGCTGTCAAGGAGTCTCAAATGCCCATATGGAGGATTGAAGACGTAAGTAGGCCTCAAATTTTCTTGTTCCTCTTCTTTATACTATTTGCTGACTGTAGAGCAGGAAGGATCTAGGAAACAATGGGAGCGTGGCAGGTATATGATGTAAATTCAAGTAGAGACTTGGTAGGGTTGCCAGCAGGTATGAAAGCATAGAAATGAATGGATACCTTAGTTGAAGAATAGAGAGAATGGACACGTGAGACGGAAGGCCAGGTCATATGGTCTTGAGGAGCTGCAGGACAGTGGTACAAGTTTTGACAGGTGGAGGACGAAGCATGGCTTTAGTCATTTTCAGGGTAACTACTATGGTTTGTCTTACTAGGGGGATGGTGATTGCAACATCATTCTATTGATGTATGTGGATAGTATGCTAGCTAGTAGGTTTGTATATATAGGGTTTTGCTGAGCTAAGGGTAAGATTAGTTTAGTGGTTTGCTATGAAGAATTTAGAGTAGTGAAATTCTTTGGCATGGGAGACATGGAGATCACAGGTTGATTTTGTCTCCAGTGGGAGCTAATGTGAATCAGGTGTTGGCGAGATGCAGGATGCAGAATCAGAGCACACCGAAAGCTAGACAGTTCAGTGTTTGAAATCACATGAGGTCTAGTATAGACCTAAGTTTGTCTAAGCAGTGGGTGCTGTTAGAGAGTTATGAGCCAATTCAGAGAAGTGGATTCTTAGGGATTTGAGAGGGACCAACAGCAGGGATTCATGCTATTCAGGGTCAGGACTTCAGTACATGGGATTATAGGTTCAGATGCACTAGGGTACTCAGATGACAGGAGGTACACCATAGGTTGTGTGGTGGGTTGTCTTCAAGATTGAGCTTGAAGAAGAATACAAGCCAGGAAATAGATTAGACGGGGTACATGTAGAGGTATAGTGCAACTATTTATCTCCAAGTGGGAGATTGTTAGGTTGTGGAGCTAAAAGCTTCACTGATGCAGACATGGAAGAGGTTGTAGAAGGGTTGTAGAGTGTTACTGTTACCGACATCAGTCAGGCCAACCGACATCAGCAAGGAAGAGACATGAAGGCAACCAATGTCGGTTAGAAGTCAGCCAACGTCGGCACCTTCCAGACATACAGGGACCGATGTCGATCACCTATGGTTCAAGCTTCGAGTATATTACAGGCAGTTAGTTTATGAACCATGTGTTTGGATGTTTAGAGCCAATTTTAGACTGAGAGTTGTGGATCTAATTATTGTAATTGGATGTCTAATTATTGTTTGGATGAGATCTATATAATAGACTCATTGATTGTATTGAAAGTTGTTCTAGTTTGAGTTGAGCAAAGTTTGCTTCTTTTGTGTGTGAGGTGAGCAAGGGTGTTCCTCCTAGTTCCATAGCAGTACCAAGGTGGGTGCTAGTTTTGAAGAGTCAGCAGGATTCTTCAGGGGCATAAGATCTTGGTCAACAAGTGTGCATGGCTTTTATAGGCAATCTACATGGTAAGTAAGATCATTGATCTATAGGTGAATGTGTGTGCATGATCTAGGTTTGCAATTGTGCAAGATCAAGGAGGATAGCAACACAACATGGAGCAGTATCAGGTAGGATCTACTTGGAGTACAGGTGTGTACTTAGAGAAAAGAGGAAGGCAAGGAAGATCCTTCCATAAGTAAGGTCTATTGAGGTGCAGGTTGTTGCAGGTTCAGGGGAGATCTACTTGAAGTATGTTAAGTACTTGTGGAGTGCGTGGAGCACTTGTGGTGTGTGTGGAGCATAGGGATAAGGTGAACACCAACTCTGTGTTTGAGTTGAGTGTTGGGACCTAAGAGAGAGAGCTTTGAGGAGAGAATTACTGTTCACTTGAGGTGTGGGAAGCCTCTAAAGAGGTGGTGGAGAAGAAGTGGCATCTTCTTTATTGTATTCTTTTCTGTATGAGTATTAATACAAATTGTGTATTGTCTCTCATATCATTTGTTATTTCTAGATTCTAGTTACTTTTTGATTTTGGTTATTTCTGCATATTAAGTTTCTTGTATTTGGTAATCAATTGTGTGCTTCCAGTTATTTATATCCCAACACGTGGTATTAGAGCTAAGGTTGCAGGGAGCAGGTTTTGTGTTTGGTTATAGGTCACTCTAAGGGGTTTCTGATTGAGTGGGAGTAGAGCAATGGTAGATCAAAGTAAGCTAAGAATGGAGGATTTGAAAATTATAGATGGTCACTTACGGTCCTATGGAAAGAAAGAGCAGGTAAAAAAAGATTGTTGGTTGGTAGCAGATCAGCATGAAGGAACTGAAGAAGTAGATGTTGCAGGGGTTGTAGCACAAGATGCTCTGGAAGGTTTCTTGGATAAAATTGAATCTTGGATAACAAATTCAATTGCATCTTTCCATGCAGCCCTAGGGAGAGGAGCTGGTGATCCTTGCCAAAGAATTGGCAAAGGAGAAGTGAAGCTTAAATTGCAGATGGCCAACACATGGGTGTTGAAGGAGGTCATGTAGGTCCCAGGTTTGGAGATATGGCTAATTTTTTTAGAAAGGTTAGGTGATGAGAGATGTATAAGAAATCTCACAGCAGATACACTTGAATTAGCTGGTGGTAAGAAAATAGGTACTCTTTATCTATTTGTTTATATTACTGATTCTTCTTCTATTGTGGAAATGTGGCTTCATAGGCTTGGTCACATGAGCAGGAAGGAGATGCATGTTCTTAAGTGAAAGATGGACATATTTGATAGGCTTGAGAACTGGAAAGCATGGGTGTTATTGGAGGAGATGGTAGACAAAGACCAGTGGATGGGGCTGGATACTTCTAAGTAGGGAAGTTTGGACATGGGACTTGATTCAAAGGAGCTCGCAGGTAAAAATTCATCACTCACTGGAAAACACAAGTACTAGCATTGGTAGGAATACCGATGTCGATAGTAGGTAAGACCGATGTGGGTCATTAGGACTGACATCAGCATCAGGGGACACCAACGTCAGTAGGGTTTGTAGTCAGGACAGGTGCAAGAATCGATGTCAGTTGGATGTAGACTGTGTGGTGACTGAGGTCGCTAACTGTAACAGATTTTGGGTGGACAGTAAGCTGTCGAGGAGTCTCAAACACCCATACAGAGGACTGAAGATGTAAGTAGGCCTCTAATTCATTGTTCCTCTTCTTTATACTAGTTACTGATTGCAGAGCAAGAAGGATCCAAGAAATAGTGAGAGCGTGGCTGGTATATGATGCAGAACCGAGCAGAGACTTCATAGGGTTGCCAAAAAGTATGAAAGTACATCGACAAATGGATACCTTAGTTGAAGAATAGAGAGAATGGACATGTGATGTGGAAGGCCATGTCATATGGTCTTGAGGAGCTGCAAGATAGTGGTACAAGTTTTGATAGGTAAAGGATGAAGCATGGCTTTAGTCATTGTCAGGATAACTACTGTGGTTTGTCTTACCATGGGGATGGTGATTGCAACATCATTCTATTACTGTATGTGGATAGTATGCTAGCTAGCATGTTTGTACATACAGGGTTTTGTTGAGCTAAGGGTAAGATTAGTTCAGTGGTTTGCTATGAAGAATTTAGAGTAATGAAATTCTTTGGCATAAGAGACATGGAGATCACATGTTGATTTTGTCTCCAGTAGGAGCTGATGTGAATTAGGTGTTGGTGAGATGCAGGATGCAAAATTGGATCACACCAAAGGCTGGACAGTTTAGTGTCCAAAATCACATGAGGTCTAGTATAGACCTGAGTTTGCCAAAGCAGTGGGTGCTGTCAGAGATTTAGGAGCCAATTCAGAGAAGTGGATTCTCAGGGATTTGAGAGGGACCAGCAGCAGGGATTCATGTTATTCAAGGTCAAGACTTCACTACATGGGATTGTAGGTTTGAATGCACTAGGGTACTCGGATGATAGGAGGTACACCATAGGTTGTGTGGTGGGTTGTCTTCAAGATTGAGCTTGAAGAGGAATACAAGCCAAGAAATAGATTAGATAGGGTACAGGTAGAGGTACAGTGCAGTTGTTTATCTCCAAGTGGGAGATTGTCAGGTTGTAGAGCTAAAAGCTTCACTGATGCAGACATGGAGGAGGTTGCAGAAGGGTTGCAGAGTGTTACTATCATCGGCATCGGTCAGGCCAATGGACGTCGATAGGGAAGAGACAGGAAGGCAACCAACATCAGTTAGAAGTTGGTCAGCGTCGGCACCCCATAGGCATACAGGGACCGACGTCGATCACCTGTGGTTCGAGCTGGGATTATATTATGGGTAGTTATTTGATGAACCATGTGTTTGCATGTTTAGAGCTAATTTTAGACTGAGAGCTACGGATCTAATTATTGTAATTGGATGTCTAATTATTGTTTGGATGAGATCTATATATTAGACTCATGGATTATATTGAAAGTTGTTGTAGTTTGAGTTGAGCAAAGTTTGCTTCTTTTGTGTGTGAGGTGAGTAAGGGTGTTCCTCCTAGTTCCACAGTACTACCAAGGTGGGTGCTAGTGTTGGAGAGTCAGCAGGATTCTTCAGGGGTGTAGGATCTTGGTCAGCAAGTGTGCATGGCCTCTATAGGAGATCTACATGGTAAGTAAGATCATTATCTGCAGGTGTATGTGTGTGCATGATCCAGGTTTATAGGTGTGCAGAACCAAATTGATTTGCAGGTGTGCAAGATCAGGGAGGACAGAAACACAATAGGGAGTAGTATCAGGTAGGATCTACTTGGAGTATAGGTGTGTACTCAGAGCAAAGAGGAAGGTAGGGAAGATGCTTCCTTAAGTAAGGTCTATTGAGGTGCAAGTTGTTGCAAGTTTAGGGGAGATCTACTTGAAGTACGTTGAGTACTTGTGGAGTGCATGGAGCACTTGTGGTGTGTGTGGAGCATAGGTATAAGGTGAACACCAAATCTATGTTTGAGTTGGGTGTTGGGACCTAAGAGAGAGAGCTTTGAGGAGAGAATTATTGTTCACTTGAGGTGTGGGAAGCCTCTGAAAAGGTGGTGGAGAAGAAGTGGCATCTTCTTTATTGTATTCTTTTCTGTATGAGTATTAATACAAGTTGTGTATTGTCTCTCATATCATGTGTTATTTCTAGATTCTAGTTACTTGTTGATTCTAGTTATTTCCACATATTAAGTTGCTTGTATTTGGTAATCAATTGTGTGCTTCTGGTTATTTATATCCCAACACGTGGTATCAGAGCTGAGGTTCCAGGGAGTAGGTTTTGTGTTTGGTTATAGGTCAGTCTCAGGGGTTTCTGATTGAGTGGGAGTAAAGCAATGGCAGATCAAATTAAGCTAAGAATGGAGGAGTTGAAAAGCATAGATTGTCACTTACGGTCCTATGGAAAGAAAGAGCAGGTAAAAAAAGATTGTTGGTTGGTAGCAAATCAGCATGAAGGAACTGAAGAAGTAAATGTTGCAGGGGTTGTAGCACAGTATGCTCTGGGAGTTTTCTTGGATAAAGTTGAATCTTGGATAACAGATTCGGTTGCCTCTTTCCATGTAGCCCCAGGGAGAGGAGCTGGTGAGCCTTGCCAAAGAATTGTCAAAGGGGAAGTGAAGCTGAAATTGTAGATGGCCAACACATGGGTGTTGAAGGAGGTCATGCAGGTCCCAAGTTTAGAGATATGGCTAATTTCTTCAAAAAGGTTGGGTGATGAGAGATGCACAAGAACTCTCATAGCAGATACACTTGAATTAGCTGGTGGTAAAAAAACAAGTACTCTTTATCTACTTGTTTATATTACTGATTCTTCTTCTATTGTGGAGACGTGGCTTCGTAGGCTTGGTCACATGAGCAGGAAGGGGATGCATGTTCATAAGTGGAAGACGAACATATTTGACAAGCTTAAGAAATGGAAAGCCTTGGTGTTCTTGGAGGAGATGGTGGACAAAGACCAGTGGATGGGGCTGGATACTTCTGAGTAGGGCAGTTTGGACATGGGACTTGATTCAAAGGATCTCATGGGTAAAAAGTCATCACTCACAGTAAAACATAGGTACCAGCATCGGCAGAAAAACTGATGTCGACAGTAGGTGAGATCGATGATAGTCATTAAGACCAACATCAGCATCAAGGGACACCGATGTCGGCAGGATTGGTAGTTAGGACAGGCACAGGAATTGATGTCAATTGGATGTAGACTGTGTGGTGACCAAGGTCGGTCACTGTAACGGATTTTGGGTGGATAGCAAGCTGTCGAGGAGTCTCAAACACCCATATGGAGGACTGAAGACATAAGTAGGCCTCAAATTCATTGTTCCTCTTTTTTATACTAGTTACTGACTGCAAAGCAGGAAGGATTTAGGAAACAGTGGGAGCATGGCAGGTATATGATGCAAAACCAAGTGGAGACTTGGTAGGATTGCCAGCAGGTATGAAAGCATAGAGATGAATGGATACCTTAGTTGAAGAATAGAGAGAATGGACACATGAGACGGAAGGCCAGGTCATATGGTCTTGAGGAGCTGTAGGATAGTGGTACAGGTTTTGACAGGTGGAGGATGAAGTATAGCTTTAGTCATTGTCAGGGTAACTACTATGGTTTGTCTTATCAACGGGATGGTGATTACAACATCATTCTATTGTTGTATGTGGATAGTATGCTAGCTAGCAGGTTTGTACATATAGGGTTTTGCTGAGCTAAGGGTAAGATTAGTTTAGTGGTTTGCTATGAAGAATTTAGAGCAGCAAAATTCTTTGGCATGGGAGACATGGAGATCACAGGTTGATTTTGTCTCTAGTGGGAGCTGATGTGAATCAAGTGTTGGCGAGACGCAGGATGCAAAATCGGAGCACACCAAAGGCTGGATAGTTTAGTGTCTAAAATCACATGAGGTCTAGTATAGACCTTAGTTTGCCCAAGCAGTGGGTGCTATCAGAGAGTTAGGAGCCAATTCGGAGAAGTGGATTCTCAGGGATTTGAGAGGGACCAACAACAGGGATTCATGCTATTCAGGGTCAGGACTTCACTACATGGGATTGTAGGTTCGGATGTGGTAGGGTACTCGAATGACAGGAGGTACACCATAGGTTGTGTGGTGGGTTGTCTTTAGGATTGAGCTTGAAGAGGAATACAAGCTAGGAAATAGATTAGATGGGGTACATTTATAGGTACAGTGTAGCTATTTATCTCCAAGTGGGAGATTGTTAGGTTGTGGAGCTAAAAGCTTCACTAATGCAGACATGGAGGAGGTTGCAGAAGGGTTGCAGAGTGTTACTATCACCGGCGTCGGTCAGGCCAATCGACGTTGGCAGGGAGGAGACAGGAAGGCAACCGACGTTGGTTAGAAGTCGGCCAGTGTCAGCACCCCCAGGCATATAGGGACCAATGTCGGTCACCTGTGGTTCGAGTTACGAGTATATTACGGGCAGTTAGTTGACAAACCATGTGTTTGCATGTTCAGAGCCAATTTTAGACTGAGAGCTACGGATCTAATTATTGTAATTAGATGTCTAATTATTGTTTGGATGAGATCTATATAATAGACTCATGGATTGTATTGAAAGTTGTTCTAGTTTGAGTTGAGCAAAGTTTGCTTCTTTTGTGTGTGAGGTGAGCAAGGGTGTTCCTCAGCAGTACCAAGGTGGGTGCTGGTTTTGGAGAGTCAGCAGGATTCTTCAGGGGTGTAGTATCCTGGTCAGCAAGTGTGCATGGCCTCTATAGGAGATCTACATGGTAAGTAAGATCATTGATCTACAGGTGTATGTGTGTGCATGATCCAGGTTTGCAGGTGTGCAGAACCAGATTGATTTGTAGGTGTGTAAGATCACGGAGGACATTAACACAACAGGGAGCATTATCATGCAATATCTACTTAGAGTACACATGTGTACTCAGAGCAAAGAGGAAGGCAAGGGAGATCCTTCCATAAGTAAGGTTTATTGAGGTGCAGGTTGTTGCAGGTTCAGGGGAGATCTACTTGAAGTATGTTGAGTACTTGTGGAGTGCGTGGAGCACTTGTGGTGTGCATGGAGCACATGTATAAGGTGAACACCAACTCTGTGTTTGAGTTGGGTGTTGGGACCTAAGAGAGAGAGCTTTGAGGAGAGAATTCCTATTCACTTGAGGTGTGGGAAGCCTCTGAAGAGGTGGTGGAGAAGAAGTGGCATCTTCTTTATTGTATTCTTTTTTGTATGAGTATTAATACAAGTTATGTATTGTCTCTCATATCATGTGTTATTTCTGGATTCTAGTTACTTGTTGATTCTGGTTATTTCCGCATATTAAGTTGCTTGTATTTGGTAATCAATTGTGTGCTTCCGGTTATTTATATCCCAACACTTATTCTAAAACTAAATTAATATTTTCATAAGGGTTTGAGCATTGGGCATAGAAAACTATGGATTATCAGATGATGTGACTTGAGTAGTAACCATATAAGTTATAAAATTATGTTGTGTAAGGATAATCATAATAATCTAAGCACAAATTTGTATTTCCCCTATACCATGTGTGGACATAACATGTGTAACCAAAGGTGTAGACATGGAAGTGGTAGAAATAGTGGTCTAAATACCTATTGTATAATCAAAACCTCTATAAGGTGAATTAATATCAGTAAAGGGATCTTATTTTTCATCCTCAAATGTGAAAATGTTAGCATTATTTTTAATTTAATCTCAAGTCACATGTAAAAATTCATCATGTAAGTGTTTATTCATATGAAGATATTCATTTGTTTTCTCTATATCAAACTCATCAAATTAATTAATAACATTTATTGTGCTTTCCATTATTATTTAAAATCATAAATCAAGTCTAAAAATTATAATTGAATGTTCAAATATAAAATCCTGTGAAAATAAAAGGGGAAGCCTAAGGAAATTAGTGTTTGATGTAATCAATAAATGGTCATGTTCAAAAAAAAGATTTATCTTTTTATAATTAATGTGACCCTAATATCATAAAACTAATTGAATAATTAGGTTTCTTAAGATATTTAATAATCACACAAATCTAAATTCAACTAGATAAATATAATAACTTTTAATTCTAAAAAATAATAAGATAATGTATTTATCATTTTCAAATGAAATCATATCTTTTATAGTGATACATTCATTTGGAATGAATTAAAATGGGTGTGACAGTGATAATATATAGAAACAAAGTGTCTATGTGAGCCTAGATAGGTGTGTGCTTGTATGGACACCTAATAGTGTGGTAACTTTTGTTAGGGTTTAGATTTTTCCTTCTAGGATGTGTGAATATTTTGAATATTCTAATGAGTGTCTCATGTGTATTTAGATGTATTCATTCAGATGTACATAACTCTATTAACCCTTATTTTATTCAAAATATTATCTCTTTAAATTATATAATGAGACAACTATGAATGGGGAAAAAGGGTAAAATGGATGGGTTGAGCTAGCCTCAGACACTCCATGTGATTAGGCATTCCTACATATCCAATAATCTAAAGAGGGAATTAAAAATGGAATTAATTATCCCATATAACTAAGTGTGTACAGTCTTGTGTAATTATAGTATGTAGTGCAATCATGTGTATTGATTTCAACACTTGGCAACCTATGAATTGATCTTGAAAATGTTATTCAAACTTAGATTGAAGCTTTCTCCTTTGGGGGGTTTCAAATTTTGAATAATTAGGGAGGATTCATATTAATGTGTAGATGTATTTATAGTGAGTGCTTGATAAATTATTGGATATATAAATTCTTAGGTTTGATATGATATTATAGATGACTCTTTAGATAAATTCCTCTAAACCAATATGTGCAATGTATAGGCAGAACCTTTTAACCAATTAAAATTTTATAAATATTTTTTTTATAGTAACCTAAATTTAGTCATGAATACTTTATCATGCCTAATTTATCCCTTTTTATGATTAATTTACATCTACACTTAATTGGATCTTATTTTATCAATTTGACCTATCCTAAGTGTAAGAGGAGACCTAATTTCATTACAAGGCCATATGTTGTTCCCTAAATAAATTATATTTTCACTAAAAATCCTTTTTTCTTTTGTATTCCCAAACTCAGATCCAAAACTCAAAACCTTTCTGAAGGGATATGAATGCCCAATAGGACAATAACACACCACATTCTTTTCACTATCTATTGATCATGTCATTTCATCATAACAATCAAATTTTAAAAAACTAAAGTGTCCTTAGGGTTGGCATTTAGATTACTTAACTCTCCAATGAGTGTTTTTACCTCTTGAACTATTATAGAATCACATTCATTTGATTCATTTAATATATATGGGAAATCTTGTCAATTCTTCTATAAGATCTTATCTACATAAGTGAACATTGAATAAAATATTCCTGTTCTTCCCAAATCAATTTCCAAGCACTTCAAGTATCCATGAACTAAGTTTTAATTTAGTTTTATGTAACACTAGCCAAACATGATCAAGTATTCAATACAATTATATATGAATCCATATAGTCAAATGAGCCCAATTATACAAAACACTTAGGTGAGAGAACTATATGGAGGCTTGATCCATATTTGAAGTATTGTATGCAATAAATGCTCAACATAGTGGGTTATTTAGGTCTAAAATAACTCCAATTGCTAACCCTTTTTATTGATTCACATTTATTTATATCCTTGTGGCATAAATCTAGAGTTTGAAACTCTAATAAGGCATATATATGCCTTTGCATAGTTTTTGACAATCGAATTAGTGCCAAAGTACTTAATTGTCACTATCGCACTTGACCATTCTAGAAGTTACAATTTCCTATAAAAATATAAAATAGATAAACATGGGAAATAACAATGATTTCTTTTATCCTATACAAGTATTTTTTATCCTTCAAAGCACTCAAACACATCTAATGAGAGATTTATAAATTTTCTACATTTTTTTGTTCCTACATTTTATTTTCCTATGAAGTTACATAATGACTCAAAAATCTAAGTTAATTTCTCTTTTTCATATTTTTACCTTGTTAATTTATGTTTTTATTGATCTATTTTAGTCATCTATCTTTAATTTATTATTCAAAACAATACTTACAACACCCTATATTAATGTATTCCATTTTAAATTAATTAGGAATAATTATAAAATTAATTAAATTTTAGATAAAAAATTTGGTGAACCTGATTATTATTTGAACCTTATCTAACCCTAGGTCTTCCTTATGGTTTTAACCTTCTAGGGTTTCAATTTTTCATTCCTTTTCGCATACACACATTAGTCCTTTAAGGTAAAGTGTTAAAATAAGTAATATTTTATTTAAACATATTAAAATTACTTAAATATTATTAAAATTGATTGTACTAATGCACACATTAGTTACTCCTTTTATGAACAAATTTCTAATTAATATTTTCAAGGACAATCAATATAACTAATAAAATAATCAATGATGATCATATATGATTCATCCTAATGACCTCAATAGATTTGACCAAAAACATGTATAATGTATATATAATTTTTAATAGGGACTTTGTAAAATGACATAAGATATTCCCAAATTAATTGAGGTCCTATTATCTTCCATAAATATATAAAAATCCAAAAGTTCTAATGTGCAACCAATCCCACTTTTTTTCATTGTAAACCCTACTATAGGTGTGACCACTACTATTTCTGATATTTTTATCCCATCCACATATTTAGGTTTGGGTGAAACATATGGTTTACATCATATTTATATGCCTATGCTTAACCAAGTAATATATTTCAATATTTTGATAGCTACACACACCATACCATATACCTTATCTAATGCATAATCCCTCTATAAAGTAATTACTTCTTTGTAAGCTAAGATATTGTAATTAGATTAAGGTATACTAAAATTTATCAAATCATTATATTCCCATGTTTTACTTCATAATACTTTAGCACATGATATTACATCTTATCATTTACCCATCCAAATTTTAAATTCTAAGCTTCTTTTTTATGAGTGTAAATAAGAACATGAGAAACATCTAAGATTTTTTCATGTATAATTATTTGAGTATGAATTTAATGATAAATTTATAACTAAAATATTTTTAATTAGTTTAGAAGACTATGCTTTGCATTGGTTTTATGATTTACCTGCTCAATCTGTAAAAGCATTTAATCTTTTAGTGGATTTATTTCTCAAAAACATTTCTATCAACATTTATGAGAAACTTTCAAATGCATAATTTTTTAAGCTAAAATAAGTAACTAATTAACCTATCATTGATTATGTTCTTTGATAAAATACTATGTTGGCTAAAATGACTAATGTACTAGTATTCAATTAATTACAAGACGTATTCAAACATATTTTTCTTTCACCCTTACATGAATCAATAATATTAAAAATTTAAATCATTTGAAGAGATTTGTCATAGTATAATATATTGAGAAGTTAAACTTATTCCTTTTACCAAGATTAAGTACACATCTACACCCACTACAATTAGTAGAAATAAATTTCAAAGAAAACCATTTTAAAAATCCAAGGCAGAAGATACTAAAATAGATGAAAAGATACAAGTTAGTGTTACCTCTCAACCTGCTAATAAAAATATTTTATCAAATCAACCATCAAGGTAATTTTATATATTATTTAAACCAAATTACACATTGATACAAAATTTTAATGAATGTCATTTAATCACTTTGCCTCCTCCATATGAAGTTGAGAATAGTAAACCACAACAAATCCTTTAACAACAATATATATTTTGATTATCATCGATACAATGGTCATTATAAAAATAAATGTTTTAAATTTAAGCATATCTTTCAAGATCTTATTTAAAATAATGTCATTAAGGTAGACACTCCTATGGAGGAAATAAATCCTCAACAAAATGACAATGTTAAGTTAAATATTTTTAGCAATCTATTTCCTAATCATGACACTAACAAGGACACTTCAAATTTACATCATAAATATAATGTTTATCCACATATTTCATCATATGAACAACATTTGGATGGTATTATTGGTATAGTTACTACAAATTTTACATCATGTTCTATGATTTATTTTGATGATAGTAAAATAGTTGATGATTATGATTTTCATGATTAGTATATCAAACAAAAATATGTGGATAATTACATTTCTTCATTCATTAGGTTACAAATAAAGTGACATATAAGAAACTACTAAAATTGTTAAGACTTTCAATGGTAAGAAACAAGTCACTTTGGATCCATATTATGTTATATCTTCAATTGGGTCATGTTATACTATCCACTAAATTTTTTGTCTTACCACAAAATGGAATTTTTTACATGATATTAGGACACATACGGTTATAAAAAATTGTGTTTTACTTTTTACGGTTCATATATGTGTGAAATATATTTTTTTCAATAAAGTTGTTACTATTTTGGGGATAAATTATAATAATCCTATACATTCCATGTTACCTCCTCCTCCCCATCCACCACCACAATCTAATTATTTATTTAAGCACAAGAAAATAATGTTTTTTTCATTGAATCAAAATATTCCTAATAAATAGGTGGAAAATGTTTAATTGAAAACAAAGCAAATTAAATTTTATATAAAAATAGTATCTCCTTTGATAAAATCAAACACACTTGCAACATATCCTAAGTATATATCTCAAGAGGTCCAAAAATTAACACAATTTTCTACATCATCTCATGAGACTTTAGGTAATCTTACATTTCCTAATTCTATGTCTCCTACTCAAGATCACATGAATGGTCATATGTATATATTTATCACTAAATATGATACATGTTATGATTCTTATATTGACACACTAAATACTTTTCACATAACTAAGCTAAGACATTTATTGCTCATTGTCGATTGTGTTCATTTCAATCTTGATGGAATCATTTGACAACTTGTGTATTTATAAAATACAAAAACATTGAAACATATTCAAAATAATAAAAAGTTGATTGTACATAACTTCTGATTTATTATGTCTTCTTATTTCAATTCATTTACATTTGTGATTGTTTGACCCATTATTCTATGCCCTTTGATTTCATTAACATATTTCTATATTATCCCTTATTTTTTATTTTATGAATTTTGACATTTGAAAATAATGATCAAATATGCTAAAAATTCACATTTACTTATATACTTCCATAAGTTTTCATCACAATTTTGTCATCTTTCCTACATGATAGAATCGCTTAGAAGGACAGAACCATCACTACTATCTTATTTAATCGATCCTATCCTCCATACTTTTCTACTCATATTATGAATTTTTAGAACATAGAACTCTAAACTCTATCAAATTTATAGACTATTCACTCAGTCTTAATATGTAATTTCCTATTTTTCATGCAAAAAATATCTTTTTAAATCTCTATTGTTTTTTACATGAGACATATTTTGACACATGTACATTTTAAAAAATTTAATGTACAATAAATTAATTTCATACATTTTTGAGTCTCATACAAATCTCAAACAATTTCAATTCACATTTCATAGGATGAAACTTGATTCTATTCATCTATTCAAGTCTTTTCTAGTGTATTTATTTCATTAACACTCATCATGAACTATTCATATTTGTCTCCTTTATTCTATTTTTGAAACATTTTATTCATTTCAATATCTAATTTTGTTAATTTATATAATTCTAAATATACAAAAATACATATATTCTTCAAAAATATAAAAACATTTAAATGTTGTCAAAAATATAAAATCAAGACTTGAGCATGATTTAAAATCTAGTTTCCATTGTTTCATGTAAATTTTCATTTAATTTATAAAAAAATAAAGAAAATAAACTAGATACGAGTATGATTGAAAAACCTATTTGTTCTTGCATGCATTGAATTTGTGAGAGCTCCTCTTTGGCTTGGGAGGATGACCTGCATAAGAAAGAGACTAAATAAAGGTTGTGTTAGTTAGGTAGGAAGGTGGATTGGCTAGTAAGCTATATCCAAGAAGTACACAACTTCCTTGGAGGCTATCAATCCACCTTTTAAAATAAGTTAATGTTACTGATAAAAGAAGGTTGCATAACATAAATGAAAGTAATCCAACAAAAGAAATAAATATTTTTCAAAATAAATGATTATTTTACCAAGATAACATTAAGGTGAATGATAAATTATCTAAAATATTGTCTAAGTATGGTTATTGTATTGTTTCTAGTCTGTACTGTGATAGAAGTCAAGAACAAAAGGGTTCTAGTTGAGGTTGAGAAGTGGTTTTTACTTACTAATTTTGAGTGTCTAGTTTTACATAGTGACCATCAATAGTCAGGCTGATCATTGATGGTTAGGATTGAAGGTGAAGGTGATTGTCAATGGTTAGGATGATATTCAATGATTACTATGGGTTTTTCATAGCTTATTGATTCTAGACAGAATAGGTTATGGGTTGGTTATAAAAAGGTTTTGTAGGTTGTTGGAAGTTGGTTAATGGTTATGAGGGATAGAGAGAGCCTCAAAGGTATCAAGGGTAAAGGTTTGGTACTCAAGTGATTGATAATGGTCAAGGGATGATCAATAGAGATGGGGTGCTTAGAGTTGTAAAATTATTAAAAATAAATAACTAAAACTTTAAAATAAGAACAATATACTTAGCTTGTGGTTAATGATTGATATCTTGGAGAAGTTTGAGTTATTTATTTGCTTGACTAGTAAAAAAAATCTCTCCATCAACAATAAACTAAAGATGATTGTTGATGGAAAGATACATGCATAAAAAGTTACTTGACTAGTAAAAAAATCTTGATGACATGAGCTCTTGATAATAATTATAGATAGATTTGACCTCCTAGGTCTCTCTCTCTCTTATAGGCACAAGCAAGAGGTAGAAGTGAAGGTGTAACTAGGCCATCTAAATATAAATTATCTATGCAAAGTATCACAATAAGATTTAGATGAGTTATATTTAGAAAATTTTGATGGATGGTTACATATTCAATGTTCAGGTGGTGGAAACCTAATCATTGATGGTTACTATTAGTAGAAACCTGATCATCAATGGTTACTATTAGTGACCCTACTAATGATGGTTACTATCAGTGGAAACCTAACTATTGATGATACTTATCAATGAAAACTTGGCTGTCGATGGTTACTATCAGTGGAAACCTAACCATTGATGGTTAGGCTAATCATGATGGTTGAAGGTCAAAGGTAAATTTTGGGTTAAAAGGGTAGGTTAATTCAGAAGGTCAAAATAACTTAGGTTAGGTGGGTTAGGTTAGGGGTCAAAATATCAAGGTTGGGTCTAAGGGGGTCTTAAGATGGTCCAGGGGTATTTTTGACATTTAAAATCATAGTGTGCATATTTTTGGTGTCTACATTTTACCCCTTTTTATTATGCAGCTTGAATTAACATGCTAAAAAATAAAAATGGAGTATGGGTCAATGGTTTGGTTTCCTCGAGAATTATGTGTTCCACTCAAACTATGAGTTGATAAGGTAAAATAGAAGTAGGTATAGGTTTGATAAGTGGGTAGTTGATGAGAAAAATGGGTGAATGATAGGTTGGGCACTAAAGTGCAAACAAGTGAAAAAAATGTGACAAAAGTTGTGATAGCTAAGATCATGAATAGAATAGGTTGTCAATGTTGGTAAAAATGTAGGGTTGGTACTAATAATGATAAGTGACAAGTGAACTATATGACCACCTGTAGGCATGGTGGTTGGGAACACTCATAAATGTAAGTATCTTAACTAATTTCTATGTTTTTTGTAGGTATCTAAGGTAGGAAATGCTCCCATGGAAAACACAAATAGGTCAAGTGTCATGGGTATCTAAGGTAGCAAGTGCTCCTAAAAAGACATAAGTAGGTCTAATATGTGTGAGGTGGCATAAAATTCAAAAGGGCCAACATGGCAATGTTGTCATTGTAGTAAAAAGTCCAGGAAAAAATTGTTAGAAATAGTGTACCAAATGGTTAGGTAGGAATGAGTGGGTAAAAGGTTAGTTGGGAATGGTCGAGCTGACTCTAGATGCACTAGGAAAGTGGATGTTGCCTACATAGTTCCATGGATGAAATATCCATAAAGAAACTTCAGGCCAAATGTATTTCTTCAAATAGGTCAAGGTGGGTAGAGAAAGGTAATCTCTTAGCTGGTGGTATTCAAGTTGGTTGCCTAATTTGGGGTACCACTTGGTTTGGTAAAAAGGTACCCCATTTCCTAATGGAAGGGTATAAATTGGGTATTTGGGGGCATTAATGACATTAAAAAGGAAGGCATATGTCTTGACAAGGTAATCATGAAAGTTGGAGTAGGCTAAATGCTCTAATTGGCAAAGACCATAATGGCAAGATGGGTGGGCTTATGAACATAAGTCCCTTTCATGCATTGCATTGGTGTTATTTGATTGGTTAAAATAAGTGTCTTGATCACATAGTGTTAAGTAAGCGTAAAATCCCTTACTTATAATGTAAAAGGGGAAAAGGATGAAAATGGAACCTTCTTATGAGACTAGCATGCCTATTCTATAGGTTTCTAAAGAGTTAGTGTAAATAAGTCTATGTCATATAAAGTGTAGGTTGATCGATGTGAGAAGTTTATTTATGAGAGCCAATTATGGCTTTCTAAGATTATTGATTTTATGAGAGCTGATTATAGATTTAAAAATTCTTTTATTTTTACTTGTGGTTATTTTGCTTATTTTGATTTTTCTTGGAGGCTCAGGAAGCTTCCAATAAATTACTAAATTTTGACAAATTCTTTACTTAGACATCCTTCAAGGGAGTGGTCTATTTTTATGTGCTTAATTTAAATGATTTTGATAGTTGTCCTTCAAGTGAGAAGTCCACCTTAAATTTTATAATTTTAGATAAGTTTTCAATAGTTATCCTTTAAAGGAATAGTTTTTGAATGCTAAGAATGACCCATGATTTGTTTTTGACTTTAATATTGCTTTTACATTTTATTTGATTTTTCTTGACATAGAATTGATTAAACATGCTTAAGGGGTTACCTTTATGAAGGAAAAACTAAGAGCACAAGAAGTTTTAATAGGTGAAAAAGGGGTTCAGGTGATAATTACCATGGGAACTAATCTTAAAGAGATAAAAAGTACCATGAAAATCATTCCATGGGTAGAGCCATAATACCAATAGTTCAAGATTAGGCTATGACTATGATAGATAATCACATGATTCATTTGCAGTTAGTTTCCCATATAAATAAGATGATGAATGTGGTTGAAAACAAGGTATGATCTTAAATTAGACACATGGTGAACAAGAACTTAGTTTAATAAAAGAATGTGATGTGAATGTAAAGCATTTAGGGGTTTATGTTCTAATATGCCCTAGATCCATGCTTGCATAAATGGTTGATGTCAATTAAGAGAGTAGATGTCCCTCAATTACTTTATAACACATGATGAGATGTGGAAAGGATTTGGGTTGACAAAAAAAAGGTGATGTTGGTTATGTGATAGTTTGGTGTAGAAGGGTAATCTCTAATGGTAGGGGGAGAAGGTGACTCTTAAATAGGTTGGGTGGTGTGTAAATGGGTTTCCCCAATTTGGTATACCACTTGTTTTAGGTTGGGTTGATGGAGAATATACTCTCCAAAGGTTGAGGAGAAGGTGACTCCCAAATAGGTTGGGTGGTGTCTAAATGAGTTGCCCCAATTTTGGTATACCACTTGGTTCAAGTTGAGTTGATGAAGAAGGGTAATGTCCAACAATTGGGGAGAAAGTGACTACCAAATAGGTTGGTGGAGAAGGGTAATATCCAATGGTTTAGGGAGAAGGTGACTCTTCAATAAATGTGGTTAGGTGAAGGAGAAAGGTAATATCCAATAATTCAAGGTTAGTTGGTTGATAGGTCAAGGCAAAACTTTTGAGGGTTAGTTTGGTTAATTATTAAGGTATGGTTTGGGTTAATAAATGGTCAAAGTCATATGGAGGGAAAGTTCCCCATATTTTCTCTTTCCATGGATGGTTGAAGATGGGAAAATGATCCCAAGGTAAGGTGTTGGTTAATAAGAGGGTTTAAGAGGGGTGAATATGACTCCATCCACCTCCCAAAAGGGGTTGTTAGTTATTAGTTGTTAGTAGGTCAAGTTTGTAGATGGTGGTTCATGTAGGATCTTCATCATGGTGCTATGGTGAGGGAAACATTATTGGGTCAAATTTAGGTAGGTTTGAGGTTCATAAATGATGTTGGGAACATCATCATAAAATAGAGGTGGGGTGTACACAAGTGTCAAATTGTCCCAATGAGGGAACTTAGGTGAGGTGTGGGTATTTTAGATAAAAGGGTAGTTGAGATTCAAGGAATCTCAATTGAAGGGTCGATGTGGATTTGTGTTGATAGATAAATTTCTTATGGTTAGATTAAAATTTGGGTTGATCTTGGTTGATTTATTTGGTTAGAGGTTGGTTTGATTGGTTGGGGGAGGTAGGATGGATGGTTGATTTGGCTTATTGGTTGGGTTTGATTTTTTATTTGGTTTGTTTGGTAAGGTAGGGTAACAAATATTTGACCCTATTCAAAAGGGAATCAAATCAAAGATAATGTCATTAGGTAGGTGAAAACTAGTAGAGTATAGAGGAATTGAATGGGTTTGATTTTAATTGAGGTGGGGTTGGATGTAGTTATAAGCGATGCATTTTGAGCTTGGGTTGGCTCCATAAAAAGGGGAAGTGGAAGAGGTGGGTTGGTTGCCTTAATGATGGTTTTAAAGGAAAGTTGAGAAAGCTCTTCTTGGTCAACAAGTGGGTGGTTTAAGGTTGATTCTTCCTTAGTGATGATTTCAAAAGGAAGATAAAAAGGGTGCACTTGGTTTAAAAGTGGATCAGTTGGGGTTTTGATTATGGTTCTCCTAGTTATAGATGCACTAAGGACCAAATCTAATAAAGGGATCCTATTGTGTTCAGATATTTGGTCATGGGTTTGCACAATAATGCATGTAGAAATAGGCTCAATGATTGATTGATTGAAGACATTCAAGGCTAAGTTGGGGCCAACATGGAGAATATTGTTTGGAAAATCCTTTTGATCGATAAGGTTTTGGATTATCATCTTAAAAGAACCACATCTATCTACCACATGTCTATTTGTATGATGATACATACAAAAATCATTCTCTATGAACCAAATGGGTTTTGGAAGAGAATCATTGATGGATTTGATTTTAGGGAGTCTAAGGATAGAATCCCTTAAAATTTTGTTGAGGATCAAGGTATATGATTCCCCCAATGGGGTATACTGCCTAGGAAGAGCGTACACCAATGGATCTTGAGGTTGTGAGCTAATTGGTTGGTTTGGTAAAGTTGGTTGGTATAATAAATTTGGTTGACTTGAAAAGTTTGAGTGATTTAATGGGTTGGGTATGCTTGATAAGGTAGGAAAAATTTGGTCGATAGTTATAGGTTTGATTTGGTAAGGTTGGTTGGTTTAATAATATTGGTAGGTTTGAAAAGTTTGGTTGGTTGGATAAGGTAGGTTTATGTAAGAGGTTGGGTAAGGTTGAGGTATTTTATGGATTTAACACATTTGATATGGTGGGTAAGTTTGATATGGTTGGGTGGTCTAAAAAGTTTGGTTGGTTTAATATGGTAGGTTGATAGTTATTAGTTAGATTTTATGGGGTTGATATGGTTGAGAAGGTAGGTAAGGTAGGTTGGATTGATAGGTTTGATAACATTGGTAAGGGTGATAATATTTATCAATTAGAAATTTTGTTTGATATTTATTGGTTAGATGATTATTGATTTGATTTGATTTGATGAGGTTGATAGTGGTTGGGTTAATAGTTGTTGGTGGTATAACTAGGGGGATAGACAAAGTCTTGGTTTTGAGCTAAAATAGGTTGACATAAAAGGGGTATAGGTGATTGATACAATGGTTTAGGTAGGTAATAAAATGTTTGATATGATTGAGGTAATTGATATGATGGTTGAGATAGGTAACCCAAATATTGGTGAGGTTGAGATAGTTGAGGTTGGTTATGACAAGGGTCTAATAAGGGTTGAAAGATAATTGCTTGGTTGAGGTGATGATCAAGTGGTTGTTGAAGTGTTGTCAATTGTTTGTAGTTGAGGTTGAATTGCTTGCCGATAATGTTGGGTTGGTTATAAGTGACGTCAAGTTGATTGTAAGTGAGGTTAGGTTGAATGTAGGGATGGTTGGGCTGGTTGTAGGTAAGGTTGGTTTAGTTGTAGGTAAGTTTGGGTTAGTTGTAGGTAGGGTTGGGGGTATAAGCAGCTCTTGATGCAAGGTAATGCTCTAAGGCAAGAGGTTTATATTCTAAACATCTAATAAAGTTAAGAATTCCAGGAGATTATATAGGTGGGTTCCCCATTGAACAAGGCAACAAAGATGAGGTAGGTGAAGGTAAGATGGTAGAAGGTTACCAAAAAGAGTTAGATTCCTCATAATTCAAATAAAGAGAAATCCAAAAAATGATCAAATAAATCCAGACACACACTATAAAGTTCTTGAAGCCTAGATGTTAGTTTTAATCTCATTTTTGGCTTATGCCTTAGTTTATAAGAATGTGTGATAGAAGTTGGTTTGTATATCAAGTACTATATAAGTAGTATATGGTTGGTTTTGGGTTGTTTATGTGCTAAAAATAATTGTATTAAAATTAATATGTGGCTTCGTATTGGGGCCTACCCCCTCACTTCACACACCATATTGATAAGGGTGTTGAGTGCTTAGCTAATATATATTTATATCTAGAGTTTATACTCAACCAGATAATTGAGTTGGTTTTCCCCTTGGTAATGACCTCCAAGTGGGATCGGTGAGAAAGGTAAGGTTACTACTAGGTGATGAAATCCTATTCAGGCCTTGTCTCAAGTTTGTTTGATGTTTGATTGATGAAAGTGATTTGGTTTAGTGGGTGCAAAAAATGTGATGATATGATAAGATTACTATTATTTAATTTAAAATGAGATAAAATTAGAAGAAATCAATAAATACACTTGATTTTAAGCCAAAAATAAATTTTAGTTTTAATTATGAGTAAAAATAGAGAGAAGAGCATAAAAATGCAAATAAAAAGAGATTAGAGACTCTAGGTCCCATGGGGCATGCTAGAATGTTTCATGTAAATTTTCACTTAAATTCTAAAGAAAGAGAGAAAATAAACTTGATATAGGTATGGTTAAAAAACTTGTTTGTTTGTGCACTTGTTGAATCCAAATGATTATGATATCTCCTCTTTGGCTTGGGAGGATGACCTTAATAAGAAAGAGACTAAAGAAAGGTTGTGTTAGTTAAGTAGGAAGGTGGATTACCTTGTAAAATAGATCCAAGAAGTACATGACTTCCTTGGAGGTTTTCATTCCACCTTTTAAAACAAGTTAATGTTGTTGATAAAAGAAGGCTACATAACATAAATGAAAGTACTCCAACAAAGGAAATAAATATTTTTCAAAAGAAATGTTTATTTTAACAAGATAAAATTAAGGTGAATGCCAAATCATCTAAAATATAGTCCAATTATGGTTAGTGTATTATTTATAGTCTATATTGAGATAGAAGTCAAGAAAATAGGGTTTTGGTTGAGGTTGAGAAGTCATTTTTGCTTGTTGATTTTGAGTGTCTAGTTTTACACAGTGACTATTGGTAGTCAAGTTGATCATTGATGGTTAGGATTGAAGGTGAAGGTGACCATCTATGGTTAAGATGATCATCATTGGTTACTATGGGTTTTTCATATCTTATTTATTCTAGATATAATAAGTTATGGGTTGGTTATAAAAAGGTTTTGTAGGTTTCTAGAGGTTGGTTAATGGTTTCAAGTGCTAGAGAGAGCCTCAAAGGTATCAAGGGTAAAGGTTTGGTACTTGGGTGGTTGAGAATGGTCAAGGGATGCTCAGTAGAGATGGGGTACTTGGATTTGTTTAACTATTAAAACTAAATAGCTAAAACTTTAAAACAAGATCAATATACTTAGCTTGTGGTTGATGATTGATAGCTTGGAGAAGTTCTGGAGCTAGCTAAAGATGATTGTTGATGGAGAGATACCTACATAAAAAGCTACTTGAATTGTAAAATAAAATCTAAAATACATAATTTCTTGATAATAATTGTATATGGATTTCACCTCCAAAACCTCTCTCTCTTATAGAGACAAGCAAGAGGTGTAAGTGAAGGTGTAACTAGGACATACAAATATAAATTATCCATGTAAAGGCTCATTAGAAGATTTAGATGAGTTATATTTAGAAAATATCAATGGATGGTTGTATTTTCAATGTTCAAGTGGTGGAAACCTAACCATTAATGGTTACTATTATTAGAAACTTGACTGTTAATGTTTACTATTAATGAACTTGACCATCTATGGTTATTGGCAATGGAAACTTGACCATCGATGATTACTATCAATGGAAACCTAATCATCAAAAGTTACTATCAATGGAAACCTAACCATTGATAGTTAATTTGATTATTGATGGTTGATGGTCAATGGTCCTAAGATGGTCTAAGGGTATTTTCAACATTCAAAATCATAATGTGTAGATTTCTAGTGTTTACACCCATGATTATTATATAGCATATTATTTATATGTCACACATAAATTTCATGGTATATATGAAGTGTTGTGTTAGACATACATGAATCTATAGAGTTTAAGATGTTGGACTTTACTCTACCCATTGGCCTTGACAATTTGGGGGTATCTTATTCATAACTAATATTATGTAGGTGTTATCATTATATAATCCCTATGTTATTGAAATTTTAATTATTTATTATTATCTTAATAATAGTTATATCTTACATATTACACATAAGCATGCCATTTTTAAAGATATAATCATAATACATATGGTTTGCTAATTATATATTCCATGCTTACTTGTACATAGTAGATCACAAATTTAATTTTATGTTATGCTGGCCATTGGGCTTTGTGTGATAATATTTAATTGATTTATATCTATGAAATCTTGTGTTGTGTGTGAAATTTGAACATGTCCTTTCTTTGGGCCTTGTCCCTATGTTTGTGTGCAACATTTGAATATGTCCTTTTTTGGTTCTTGGCCCTATGTGTAATATGTGACATTTGAACATGTCTTTATATGTCCCTTGGCCCTATGTGTTTTTTAAATTTGATCATGTCCCTTTTATTTAAAATTCTTCATGTCTGTGTGAGTTTTTTAAAACATTTTAACATGTCCTTAATTTTTTCCCTTGGCCCATCTATAAAAAATTTCTATCATTTGTGCTTTTTGTGTGTGTGTGTGTGTGTGTGTGTTTTTAGCTTGATAAGTTTGATAAGAGATATGATCAATATCATGAAATCATATAAAACTAACATAATAATTCTATCAGATTCATTGATATATGATTTAGGCCTTTCCTCTTAATTTCTATACAAAATTTAGATCTTTCTATGCAAACACTTTTCCATATGCTACAATTTTCAATGATAAAATCATACTACACGTTTCAAGTTAACTTTTATTTTGAGATGACTGAATTTTTAGGAGAAAATTCCCTCACCTCAAAATGGGGGCACCTAAATGGGATTCTCATGCATGAGATAAACCATTCTTATATATAAATCAAAGTTTTAAAGTTTTAAAATTTTAAAATTCAGTTATTAACACATATTATGGGGGCATATGTCATTACATATACAGTCCTATTTTCAATTCAATGAACAAAATCACATAGTATCAAATATTTAAGTAAAATTTACAATGAGAATTCACATAATGTTTCAAATTATCCAATTACATTGTGGGAATAATACATTTTTATGCCACAATATCTATTTCGTAAACATAGTAGGACCATGGGTGTACTCCATTTGCTTATGATCATGTTTTCAAATACTAGGATATACCATAACATAAAAAACATTCAATTGAGCCTAAAATCCATATATAGTGGTTGATTCAGTTTAGATTCATAGTCCATGACTTGGAGTCATTGAGCACTATAGCATTATGTGTGTGAATTCATTAGGATTCATACTTGTTTACTATTGGGGTTATAAATATGGATGGATTTTATCAAGTTTTAACATTATTCAATGAGAAATACCTTTGTTTCAAAAGAGTAAATTCAAGTTGGGGTTTGATCATAGTTTATTTTATCCAATTGTTTATCTAAGAAACCATCTTCTCCAATTTCTTCATGGGATGCATAAATTATCCAATGCTTCAAGGAAGCATCATCACCAAGCAAAGTTACAAAAGTAACATGAATGCCACACATGCAAGTGTATTCATTCCATACTCTCTTTCCAATTTTCAAATAATTCAAATAATTTTTTTTAATTTATCAACTTTTATTTCAAATTATAAATTTTCAAAGTTCAATAAAACATTCAAAACTTAAAATTCAAGTTTCAAAATTTATGTTTTCAAAGGAACAAAAAATCTACTTCATGTGTTTTATAGTGTTTATCAAATTGTATGGTGACTTGCACAATTGAATTATGAAAATCAAAGATAAAGTGTGTTTTAAAAAATAAAGTATCAATTTTATTTAATATAATCACTTAATTTCTAAAAAATGGAAGGGGATGTAGTAACCTAAATTTGGTCATGAATACTTGATCATACCTAATTTATCCCTTCTTACCATCGATTGACATAGCGCTTAATTGACATGTTTTCATCAATTTGACCTATTATAAGCATAAAAGGAGACCTAATTTAATTAAAATTCCATTTATTATCACCTACATAAATTATATTAGCACTGAAAATGCATTTATATGCTCAGACTCACACCCAAAACTTATCACCTTTCTAGAGGGGACAATAACACCCAATAGGATAGGAATGCCCTATGTTTTAGTCCTTATATATTAATATTGTCCTTCCATGAAAATAATCAAAATTTAAAAAAGGAAATTTTCTTTATGGTCATCCTTTAGATTCTTAAACTATCCAAAGGGTCATTTTCCCTCTTGAATCACTATAAAATCAAATTTAATTTATTCATTTCACAGATTTGGGAAAACTTATCAATTCTAATCTAAGAGCTTATCTACACAACTTAAAATTAAAAAAAAAGGTCCCTATTATTCCAATATAAAATTCTAATCACTTCAAGTAGTCATGACACAAGTTTGAATTCATTTTTTATGTATTCCTAAACAAGCATGATCAAGTATTCAATCTAATTTTATATGCATTCATATATACAAAGGATAAAATATTCATAAAACACTTAGGTTGGATAACTACATGTAGGTTTGATCCTTATTTATACTATTTGTATGTAGGTAGTGCTCAACACAATGGGGTGTTAAGGTCTATCACAACTCCAACCACTAACCCGTTTTTACTCATTCACATTCATTTGTCTCCTTATGGCACAAACCTAGGTTGTTTAACTTTGAAAAGGAATATATAGGTTCCCACATAATTTATAAAGATAAAATTAGTGCCAAAAGATATAACTATCATTTTTTCACCTGATAATTCTAGAAATTATAGTTTTACAAAAAATATAGAGTTGACCAACATAGATAATAGCAAAAGTTACTCTTGTCCTCTTCTAGGAATTTGTGTTCATCAAAGCACATAGTCATAGCTTCCAAGATTTTTTTGGTTTTTATAAATTCTATTTGTTCATGCATTTTGTTTTCCTATGTAGTCACCTAATGACTCAAAAATCTAAGTTCATTTATCTTTTCATAGTTTATCCTCATTTTTTTCCTTTTTGCTTCATATATTTTAGTCATTTATCTTCAATTTGCTATTCAAAATTACATTTAAAACACCTTATATTATTCTATTTATTTTTATATGAATTAGGATTAATTAAAAATATTATTTTAATTTTAAATAAAACACTATTGAATGTTATGGGAATAAGTTTAGCTAAAGTGGAAGAGTCCATGGTAACATACCTATCTTAGAGGTACAAACTTATCTAAAAAATAAGAATAGTGACTTGAGGCTAAGAGACAATCTAAAAATGATATAACATTGTTAGGGTAATGACTAGGAAGATCCTATGTAACATTAATGGTGCATTGGATGGGCCAAACCAATTTAAGAGTAAATGGATATGAATAATTATAAATAAGAGTCATTTGATTGAGCATAAGTCAAGTATGTGAATGGTTGGTTAAATTAAACCTTTTCATGTGTCTAAAAATAAATATGAGTGTCTAATTAAGTTAAATCATGTAAAACCTCAACCAAAATACTATTTATTCTTTAGTCCATAAAATGGGAACCACCTTGGGTGAGTGTCATGGAGATTTTTTAGTTTTATGGGTTGGAATTTGGCCTAAGAGGCCAAATTTCCAACAATTTTGGTGACTCATAGGGGTTGAACATCCTATTGGTCAAGAAAATCCACTCACTCTTCATGACAATGTCAAGACTTTAACATGACTTCATGACTTGAATTACCACCTTTTTGGACTAAAATAACTCACAAGACACAACAAAGACAACCAAAGAAACAACACCTAATACCTAAGAAATAATAAGACAAGACACCAAAACAACTAAGACAACTAAATACACCACACTTGTGTAGAGATATTTATTGAAATAAAGACAATGAACATTATAAACAATTAACCTAAGATCAAACTCTTTTATCCTTCTAGATAAAATTGAAAACTTATTTGATCACAATGGCACCATGAGGCCTAATTTCCATGTCTTTATTTGAGTCCAATCAGGTATTTCTCACTATATGAGAACTCCCAAATGTAGCTAGAGGCATTGGCATGTTCATGGCATATTGGGGGAGTAGCTTGACCTTCTGTCTCCACCCTTAGGTGCATGAGTTGGTCATATGAGTCTAATACCCAATCATAATAATTCCAAACTTGTCTTACTTACATCAATAGTCTGATTTATACCTCGATCATGGGTAGCTCCTAATTTGACATGCTCTCATGCAGTGATTCTCTTGACAACCCAACATGTATGCCTTGACTTGTATCTTGACTCTAATCTATTTAAGATGGTAGATTGTAAAGTTTTTCAAATTCTTGATAGGTGTACAAGCATGGATGTTGCATGCCATTAGGCTCTCCTTGATTATGATTATGAAACTCAAAATGAACATTTACCATAGTGTTCTTTTAAAGACCCTTCTCAATCTCCTCATTGGGTAGATATGGATTATCCAAACTTGAAAAAAAATTCCCTAAGTCCTCCCAAAAGGCCATCTCTTCATGATTAATTGAAAATACATGGAGTTCACCATTATTCTTCCCATTTACTTGTGAAGCATCATGCTGATCAAGTATCTCCAACTCTTCCACAAAGTCATAACAAGACTCATGCTCTGATGCAACTTTGTCATCCTCATGTTTTGTAAAGAATGAGATATCACCAACCCATTCAAGCTCTATATCATCTTTGATTTTTTTTCTAGACTTGAATCAATTTATTCAATCTTTAAATCATTAGTGGTACCTTCACTTGAAACCTTAACTTGTTAACTTATTCCATAATCCCATTCTGTCATGTTGAGTTCTTCTATTTCACTTAAAAATTCATGGTAAAATTACTACCAAGGATCATATAATTCACTTAAGATGTTTTTAGCTTCAAAAATGGTCTCATGTAGGTTGTTTACATGACTATCTCCTAGAGGAGATGTTGCTTGTGCTTTGTCTTCATCTACTTCAACATCATACCATTGTGACTACTTTACATCATCTAATTTCCCTTTATGCTTGAAATTTGATCTACTTGAATGAATGGGGGTATCAATAGTGATTTACTCATCATATATTCTTGATGTATCTTTTTAAAATTGTTATGAAAATCACTTGTAGCTATAACATGATAAATCTCTTGAAGGAGTGCCAACTCATAAAATAGTCTTGACAAATTATTCCCCAAATTTGGATGCTCAAATTCTATCTTTAATGCATTTAGTTCCTATTCACAAGATGAAAGGGTGGGAGGGAAAATTACTTCATTATCTTCATTGACAGTTGTTAGGGTGCTCTTCCAGCTTAGAGCCTTAAGAGTATCAAACTTGGATACTACATTCTTCTTCTTCCATTGTTCAATTACCTTATCAAACCTAGATATACCTTGTTAAACCTAGATATACCTTGATCCTCATGAAGGGATGAAATATGGAGGATTGATGGGGAACTTGGAAAAATTGAGACATCTCCTAAACTAGACTCTATACATTCCTCCTCTTCTTGACTCTGAATATGTATAGGGGAAGGTTCTTTATAAAGGATAGACATAACATGATCTAGATTTCTAGGCCATGAAGGCCTCCAAGCTGAAGTTATTATAGGATCTTGAGAAGGCATGGGTGGATCTTGAAGGGTATCTAGAACACAAGGAAGTTGACTATAGGTAGGAGGATGAGGGTAATTTTCAACTTAGATGTTTAGTGTGCAAATATCAAGATGAAACTTGGAGAGTCATCTAGATGTGATTTTGACTCCTACATCATACCCAATCTTGAAGACCATTTAAGACAAATCAAATGATAATTACCCCCCAATCTTGGCCATAAATTCAATAGACAAACATTAACCAAAACAAGGTGGTAAATATTTAACAATAATGTCTTATACAATTAAGAGCTAGGGGTAAGCATGAAGGGTATGTTCTAGGTTTTTGATGAGACCAAATGTCCTTTTAGTTGATCAAGTCCATTTCAATTCAAAGTTGGAATTAGTATCATACATCAAATTTAAGTTATCAGCCACTAACTTAGGGATAAATAAACTGCTTTCTCTATCATCAAACAAATAATTATGAACCAAGGAGTCTATAATGATCACATAGGTAAGGAAAAGAGAAGGGGTGATTGCCTTGGCTAGTTTTTCTTAGTTTGAAAGGAGAGTTTGATAATGAACAAGGGATTGGTGTTCAACTTCCTTCTACTACCTAAGACATTCTTTCAAACTATTTATTTTCTCCTTTAGATTCTCAAAATTTAAGCTCAAATCATCTATAATTTACTTAGGCTGACTATGACTCATGATGCTACCATGATTTATTAGGAGGATAAGATGTCTTCCAAGGTGGTGAATATGACTCATAAAGGGGGTAAGGTTCAATATTTTGTTGGTCATAAGCATTATAAGGTTGGCATAGGTGGTATGGATATTGATAAGGAGGTGTAAGACATAAGTATTCCCCTTTTACATCCATAACTCATCATGGACCATATGAATAACAATGTGAATTATTAATAAAAAATATTCTTACCCATGGAATGATGACCTTGTGATGAATTATTGCATGAAATATAAGTACCAATCTACTATTGAGGTGTTTGAAGCTCTTTAAGATGATTACAAGGCTATAAGTGAGTGTTCTAATGTTTGAATCACATCCTACCATGCATGATAGAATTACTAGATCTCCCACTTGAACCCTAGAAGGAGGTTATTTAGTCTTACCTTCAAGGCTGGGGCAATATGGGAATAGCCCAAGGTTATGAGTGACCTTTGACTAGGCTAGACCTCTATATTATGGGTCTATCTCCCTTGATGCATCTATTTTGGCTCAATTTGTTAAGACCTACTATTGTTAAAGTGAAAATGGATAGAGAGTGTATTAAAGAAATGAAATCTAATGGATGGTGATGCACAAATATAGCTATCCATGTTATCTGAACTCCTAACAACACTAATGAACCAAATATGAATTAGAGCACTATGTCCATGTCTTCTATGCATTATTACTTCACAAGGAGGTCATGGTAGATAGATACAACCTGGAGGTGGTGGATGAGAGGCCTATCTTGAGGCACTTCCACCCAGGTTACACTTTAAGTATGATCACCAACCTTTAACACATCTTATGACTTACATAAAACAACCTAATAGCTTCTAGGTGTGGTAAGGACATGCAAAGGAGAAATTTCACCACTTATACATAATAGAACAAAAATATACACATTAGAAAATATCATAGAGAAGCTACAATAATCCATTAATTCCAAGAGGTTTTCCATGTACAAATCTAGGAAGAGTTTTCTCATGCCTATGTGAGGTATGTAAACAAAGGCTTGAAGGCTTAAATAAATAAAAGCATGAGGAGAGAAGGAGAGGTAAAATTTTTGTGGAGATGTAGATAAGATGTCATAAATGACCATAGCTAACTCATACTATAGTTACAAAAATTTATAATAGTCCTTCATATGTCTCTACATGCATTGGTGTCTTCAATGACCCATTTAGGAATTAAGGTGTAGTGGTGGAGGTTGTAGTTGACCTATTCATAGTATTACCATGCCCAAAATGGTCAAACACTTCCCCCATCAAAGTTAGAAAGTGTAAATGAAGTGTTATTAGGCCTCTATGAGGTGTTGAGTAGTCCATAATCTCCTTTTGCATGTTGACCAAACTTGGTAACTATCTTATTCATCCATATTATCTATAATAAGTGTCTTATCACCATTATGAATAAGTTACAATGGTATAATTACCCTATATTTATATCTCAATATCCCTTATATACCAATTTTCATATCTCCTTGTTAACTAGGTAGGCCTACTAGGCTAATTAGGCCTTGTTACATAGTGTTTATAATTTGGTTGACCATGGAACATTGAATATAACCTTAAGAACATGTGAAAAATTATGTTACAAACCTAAAAAATTATTCCACACCATGACTTAAGCCTTTTAAGCATTACACACCTACACATTTACCTTTCCTAGGTGACTAGGCACTTTTTAGCATTTGTAAATTGGTTGTTTGATGAAGGTTGGTAGAAGTCTTTCCAAGAAAGTATGTGAATAATTAATGAATTAATGAGGTGAAACATGCCTCAAACCATCCCTTGCAATGATTAGAAACCTTCCAAACAACTATGCACCCTATTTTATACTCTAAACCTTAAAAAAGTACCATTTTTGATAGGTCTATAAAGTAACCCATGCAAACTAGTAACATGATTAGGGTCTCCTCTGAGTGGTATTTGTGATTCAGGTGTTGTTAAGGTCATTATACTTCAAATGGATGTCAATTCTTCACTATCTTCTCAATCAGGTCATTACTAGGGTTCAAGAAGAATTTTAGAGGTCCACCATCTTAATGATGGTTCATATAGTAAAGACCTCCAAACTAAAAATTCTTTTCATGAATTTATATTCCATTTACCCCTTCATATCTCCTTGATATCTTATGTTACCATGCAAAATGTGTGTTGAGATGTGAGCAAACGATGGTGTGTCTCGAGCTCCATGTTATGAAATCTATGTAGGTTACCTTCATAACACTCATTCATATAATTGGGCCACTCAAACCCACTCACTCCTCCATGGATTTCAATTGTATTTAGGTCTTGAAATTCCCATAGGAACATTGACCTTAAGTACCTTTATGATGAAATATATGATCACTTGAAAGTGTTGTTGACCAAATTTGACTTTTAGGTCAAATTGGGGCACCCCTAGGTACAAACTTGGGTTTTTATATGTTTTGGGGGGAATAATATATTTTCATAAGGCGTTTCATAGGTCATTTAATTTTATTCAAAAATATATTAGCCTTGGTCATAAATTTCATTAGCCAACATGTCATTTTGAGTTATTTTAGGGGTCAAAAGGGTGCATTTAATGCTTTGTATAGGTTTTTTGGTAAATTTGAAGGTTAAAAAATATTATATCATGACCAATGTGTCCTTATATGTTTTAATTAACTTGCCTAACTAAAATATGGTAGGTTATGTGGATGAAAGGGCATTTTTCTTGAAGGAAAAGAATTGTTTGGCTCTTGTACAACCTCTTTAGGAAGTGTACCACATGGAAAATGGTCAAGTAGTGCCTCTTAAACTTCCAAAGCTTAGTTCCACATTTGTACTGATCTTAATGTTCCATTTCTTTCTCAAAACCGTTCTACTCCCTTTTCACCCTTTTTGGCAAATAAAAGTGACTTGTAGGTTTTTTCTTGGTATAGACAACTCATGAAGTTTCAAGGAAAATAATTTTAGGAGGTTGTTTTAAACTCATATAAATTAATTTAAATATAAATATTTTGAAAAATTGTGGCTTGTGATTCATGAACCATCCTCATGAAGCTAACCTTTCAAATTTTCCTACTAATCTATGTACCCTAAAGGTTTTGCTCTCATTTGGTAAGCTCCATATAATCACTTGCTAATTTTGGTTCTAGATCATATTTTATTCATCCTATAATGTTTTTCATGATTATTTTCATATTTTAAATTGATTTGATAAGTCCAATAGCTCACTTTGCAATAAGGTACCACCATGAGTATTTTTAGTCAATTCCCCACTTGCAAAGGTTTAAATTACATATGCAGGCTTCATATGAATGACAAATAGTGTATTCCATGTTTAAATTCCATGGTTTTCACCTCCTTATAGGTTTTGGTCTCACAAACCCATAGTTTGATCAATAAACCTTTGTCTCCACCATGCTAGACTAGTCATTCAATAGTCTACTTACCTTATTCCATATGTATGCAAGTGATATTCACATTGAAAAGGATGTGTTTTATCTTGTTTCAATATTTTTTTTATGGGGGTCAATAATTTTAAGGTTGATTTTAATTTTAAATAAAAATGAGGTGCTTTGCCCATCCTTATTTTTCCATTATAGACACTCACTACCCATACATATAGTCAATACACACATACATAAACCATGATGATGTCACTAAAGCCTTAGTATGGATTTAAATATTTTTTAGAGGTTAAAGGATAATTTTAATGTTTTAAGAGAGACCTTAGACCTATATAGGCTTATGAAAATGGTTCATTCCATGACCATTGTCTAAGCTAAATCTGCCTGTATACTAAAAATCACCACCTACAGTTGGCTGAGCAGGTTACTTAAATGCTTTCATGGAGGTATGGAAACAATTTTACATGTCATTTAGGCATTGGTAGAGTCTTTAGGCCATGAAAATATCATATAAGGTTTTAAAAAGGCAAAACAGAGTATGAAACCATGATTAAAAGACATGAAGTTGGGTTTAGGGAAACTTTCCCTAAAACAATAAAAATAGAGGCCCATGAGATTTTGAGAATGACATATAACAAAGATACAAAGTTGTTTAATGCATACAATGACCTTAATTTGTAACCCATAGTATAGAGAGGACCCATGTCAAATTTAAAGGGCACAAAGTAAATGGAGATTAGTCATTTAGAGGCCTAAAGTTTCCTACAAAACTACTAAATTTAGGCATAGATATCTACAAGCCTAAACCCAAAAGTGACCTTATGCTCTAGTTTGACCATCCTAGATCATACCAACTTTGGTAATTGTTTTAAATGTTTCAAGAGAAACTAATGACATAAATTTATCTTGAAATGAATAGATGGACTTTTATTTGCCTTGCATGGACACTCCCAATTTGTACACTGTGTAGAGGTTGACCTATAACAAGGGTATCCTAGTTATCAAAAGGAAGGTTTGGAGAGTAAAGGTTTCAATATTGAATGCATGTCAAGGTGAACACACTACTTGGTGGTTATAAAATGGATCTAATTAGTTTATGGATAACCTTTTTTCCTATCATCTTCCAAGCCCAAGGGGTTAAATACACACCTACAAGCAAGGTCAATAGTGAAGTTTCTCAATCGAGGAGAAGAGACTCAGTCTTTGAAGTTAGAATGCATTAGAGGAGATGAACATGATAAGAGTTGAAAAAAATGAAGTGTAAATATACCTATAGATTATAAAGGCCTTTTAGACCTCTATGACTACCTGCATGGCACCCTTTAAGCCTAAAATTGGTACCTGTAGGTTAGACAAGTGAGTTGATGCAAATAATGGTATAAGCATGAGTTATGATGTTTTTTTGGCCATCTAGGGTGAGTAAAAATTGATAAATAATGGTTTATTATTTAAAAATTATCTCAATAATATATTTTTCATCATAATAGCCTTAACAAAGGATATGAATACCTACAATAAACCCTATAGGAAAAACATAGTCAGGGTTATGTCATGCTCAGTTTGGGTTAGACAAGGGTGTAAGGATGAGTGAATATTAATTACAAATAATTAACTATCAAAACACTCTCATACATTTTAAACCATCATATAAATCCCCTTTCAAATGCAACATATAGTTTCCATAAATGACCCTACACATAGTATTTCTCCATACAGTATGTTTGGGATTTTTAGGATTTGAGAGGGTAAACAAGGTCACCAGGGGATAAATTTTGGTGTGAAGGGTTATAATTAATTAAGGAATAATATTAAATACTTTTTTATTGAGATAATAGGGTAATTACCCCTATTTTGTCTTAGATAGAGGGTACTTCCTCATACACAAACACTGGTAGGTTTAGAAAATAGGTGATAAGGTGAAGCCAAGATACATAAAAACCTTTAAAGAATGTTTGAAAAGATTTATTACATATATATAAACATTAATAAACTATATATATATATATATATATATATATATATATATATATATATATATGGTGAATCTCAATGTAATTGTCTAAACCATAGATGTTATAGTCGGGGCTATGAGGAATGGTGAAACATAATACTAGATGAGGAAGTCATCTTCATTTTTAGATTTTGATGAGCTATCCAAATGATTGAAACATGTGAATTGGATGAAAAAATGAATTATTAAGATATAAAGAGGTAAATAAAGCCATAAAATGCCATTTTGGGCTTACTTTTCACTCATACCTACTATGCAAGGTCTAGACCTAGTGGCTAAATGAGGAGTTAGTCACATTTATGGCATGAGGTATGCATTTAAACATGATGGAGTATGTTTATGGGGTGGATACATAGGCTTTTAATATGTTTGGATGTATGGGAAACACAAAATAATCCTTTTTTGGCTCAAAATATAACTCGGACCTTCAAGAAAGAGGAAAACAAGCTCGAATAGGCAACTTCAAATGCACATTTCTTCCTAGAGGATCTGCATGGGAGCCAAAGGAGTTTGGAAAATTTAGTAGGTCCTTGAACATAAAATTAGTGAAAATAGTTGGAAAATTGGATATAAATATTTTATGAATGAATATTAAGAGGTAAAAAATTCCTAAAACCCTTGTAAAGGACTCACTCAAGCTCCTTCATATGTTAATTAGCTATAAAGACTTATACAGATGGGGTGAAAAACATGCTACTTTTGATCATTTTTTGTTTTATATAGGCTACAAGAAGAGTTTAAAGATGAAATAAAGTTTTTAAGGAATATATATATACATATACATATATATATATATATACATATATATATATATATATAAATATATATATATATATACATATATGTATATATATACATATATATATATACATATATGTATATATATATATATATATATATATATACATACATATATGTATGTATATATATATACATATATATATGTATGTATATATATGTATATATACATATATATATATGTATGTATATATATATATGTGTGTGTGTGTGTGTGTATATATATATATATATATATATATATATATATATATATATATACTTTTTATAACTCCCTATGGTCATTTAATTCCTTTAGTAAACTTCTAAGTGTCCAAACCAAGTGCTTCAACTCAGCTAGTCAAAACTGGCCTAATGGACAAGCTAGAGAGAAGTGTGAAAATTTCAAGTGGATGGATTTTTAAGGTGTCCCTAGTGATTATAAGGCCATTTAAGGCCTTTAAACATGTAATTAACTTATTTTTATTTATTTTCATGATAAATTTATTTCTTTTTAGAAGCCAAGTGTGTAGGATGCATGAAAGGAGTGTTTTTTGGACTATAAATGATGATTGCTCCTTTCTAAGTGATTCCAAATGACCAGGAATAAAACAAATGAATGGATAGGAATTTTTTATTGTATTCATTTGGAATGTTTATTTTTGCATAAGTGAAGACTATGGATTCCTTAGCATGTTATTTCATTATATCATCTATTTGCAGTTAAAAATATTTTTCTTGTATGGAATGTGAAGTGTTATATGGAATTTATAATTTTAGTGCGTTATCATATTCATTAGTTCCCTCATAGGCCTCTTGTCTAGTCCTCCTAGCTTTGCACATTCATTCATAACCTCACAATGTAACATTGATGTGAGAAGATGAAGACTGAAGAAGTGTATATTCAATTGGTCCTTTGATTTCAAGTGTAATATTCATATGGTTTGATTTCATCATGTTATTTGGTGTATCACATCCCCTATATTAGTTTGATTTAGTTATCCTTCTCCCTTTTTATCCCCCAAATTAAGTATAGTTACAATCCAAAGTGGTACATCAAAAGAGCTAGCCCTATATAGAGATTCACCTCATCCTTAGGCTACACATAATCCTAAAAGTGTTTAAATTGTGCAACTTTGATGAGGATATATTTTATATCTCCTAAAAGGGTGAAAATCCAAGTGATAATAATTGTAATTTGAGGTGACTACCTAAGACTATGGGATTCAAGATGGTACTAAGACTGACTTTGATTATTCCTTTAAATTCCCCTAGCTCAAATATCCCCATAAGTACTTAATTAATCATTATACATAATTTCATTACCTTTAGTTTATCTAGGATGTATGAGAATGCCTCAATGTGGAGTTATGGTCTCTAGGCCTTAATAATGATTTTAGGCATTGTAAGCCTAATAATGAGTTTTAGGGGTCTAAGTGACCTACAGATGAGTTGATGGAATAAACACCACAATAAGACATTCCAAAATTTAATTTCATTATTTTAAAACTATATTTAGCTATTCAATCTCTAATTATGTCTTCCTTCCCTCATGTGAGTCTTCCTTGAAGGTCACTACCTAGATGAAGTGTTTGAGACCTAAGTATTAGAAACCTTGGTAGTCCCTACTCTCCTTATTACATCAATAATGTTGATTTATTTTATGGAATTAGAATATTTTATCTAATTTTCAAGCAACATTATTTTTTAATAGGCCTCTCTCAACCCTGCATACTTTGAATCTTTTTGCCTAAGGTTTTTGGGTAATTAGGCCTGTGTAGCCCTAAAGGCTTGACTGAGTGTTTTCCTACCTTGTTTATTTTAGTACCTTTAAAACATATATTATGACCTATAAATCCTTATTTAGGCGATCTCAACTCTTAAATAACTTACAAACTTTCATATGCTTTCAATTTTGATGTAGGTCTATGTGTACTAATTTAGGCCTAAAATGCCTAATAAGTCATTATGTTCTTCTATAAATTATGAGACTATTATGACTTAAATACCTTAATATAATATTATTAATAACATTATCATTTTTTTAT
Organism: Torreya grandis; assembly: GCA_037957365.1. Lineage (NCBI taxonomy): Eukaryota > Viridiplantae > Streptophyta > Pinopsida > Cupressales > Taxaceae > Torreya > Torreya grandis. Next base: position 656,764 of record JARHVA010001658.1, on the reverse strand, counting down.
AACCCTATTAACACTCTAAGACCTATAGTTTCCCTTCTCTTCTATAGTTAGGCTTGGAGCTACCTAGTTTAGGCCTAAAAGGGATAAACTATCAAGATCCTTGTTTCATGAAATGAGTCAATAACTAAAGGGATGTTAGGAAATTTTAGAGATAATTAAAAAATATGTTTACCTATCTTCACTCTCTTCACCAATCATGATCCATCACATTCCATACTAAAACCCAAGACCCTACCTATAGGTGGTAGTCTTAAACCATGATTGTGTGTAGGTGTAACTAGATAGATTTTGATTTCATGATGACCTTAATAATATTATTATTCAAATTATAATTATTTTTTTTTCATTTTTTTATCTTCACACACTTATAAAAACCTTTACAAATATCTCTTTTGTTTAACTGCCCTGCTCCTATAATTAGACCTGTACGTTGTGACCCTAGACCTAGATTGAGTCTTATCTTCCCTTGTAGTGAGTCTAGTGTGTGGTTCTTGATGTAGCCTATTATATTAATTTATATAATTATTAATATGTATTATTAAATCTGTATGGATTTATTTTAATTGGTTTTATTTCCAACTATCTTGCTTCTAACATTCAACCTATAGGTGTTGTTTATAGGCCTTTTGACTATGTATACATTTGCAGAAGTGATCATGATTCTCCATTATTATCCTTGGGTGACATGACCATGATAATTTACTATAAATATTTATTTATAACCCCATAAATCCCCTAAACTTAATTTGTTTAGTATCCTTTCCACATAGGAGTTTACAATCCTATGTATACTCATAGGAGACTTAAATGAGCTTGTGCTCTTAGGACTAAGTTGAGAGTGTTAATACCTTCTTTGGCATTATTTTATCCATAATTTATGTCTTATAGACCCTTTTTATTATATGTTAGTTTCATTACCCTTATATACCCCATTCCAATAGTGACTATCCTATGTGCTTAGTCTGCTTTGAAAGGTTTGTAGTCACCGAGTGAGGGTTTCCATTATAGAATAGGCTGAGGGTGGGGATGGTTAGTGTATAGTGACATGATTAATATGGGATAAAATAATATATATTGCATCAAATATGGGTCTTATTTATATTCATTTTATACAACTTAAATACTCTCTACATCTACCCTTTTTTACTTGTAAAGGAGGTCACTCAACACTCAAAATAGTCACCTTAGAGTATGACTTGAAGGGGCTATTTTTGCCTGATGACTTGGATAATAATTTAAGGATAGATAATATTTTAAGGGAACTCAAAACACCATTACATGATTTAAAACATCCCTCTCTTCCATATCTATACCGTGAATGCTCTACAACATAGATAAGCTTGTTTATAGTCTACAAAATGGAGAAAACATGAAGTTTTGCTTACTCCCTCCCCACCCACATGTGTGAAATATGGGTGGAGGGTAATGTAAATTTGATATTAGGACCTATATAACACACATCAATAATTTATTCTCAAAAATTCTTCAAATATACACCAAAATTGATGTCATCTTAACCCCTTGCATAAATGAAGGAGACCATTTGAATTCCTTGATTATTAAAATTTGTACATAAAGTATAGGGAATGGATTTGTATAAAAATTACATTAATTAGAAGGTAAATATACCCCCTTCCTCTTCCCAAAGTCTTAGGGCTTGATCTTCTCTTTCTTATACGAAATGACCAAAAACTTGAAAGCTTGTCTAGACTACCAAGGAGCTCGGTGGAGAAAGAGAAATGGTTTTGGGCCTGTTTTGAATATTTTGACTTTAAAAATCCTTTGAGACACATAAAATTATATATAATTAAATCTTATGTCCTAACCTATATGGAAATAACCATATAATTTTTTACTGTATACACATAATATTTTCAAATTTTATTAAATAATGATGTTTTCTATCTTACAAGAACCAATTGAGTCTCAATCTCTTCGATTGCATGCCCTAAGGGGTGCATAGGGAAAGGGGTGGGCAAATTTTTGGTGCTTTGAAGAATTTTTATCCTTTATTTCCACTTATTACCAATCTAATTAGCTCCTAAAAAATTACCCTAAGCTATTACTCCTCTTTTGCAAACTCCTCTATTATTTTACCACCTTTCATACCCCTTTTCCTAACCTAAAATCCCTTTTGATAGTTTACAATACTAGGTTGACTAGGTCAGCCTTATACTCTTATTGGTGAAACTCATTTAGGGTCTAGGTCAACTCTTGCCCAACCTAGCCCATGACCAATTGAGTTTTTATCAATAATAGTACTAGGTCGATTGGGTTGACCCTGTCGACCAATTTTTTTGAAAGGGATTAGGGTTAGATCTACTTATATATACAAAATAATTTCATCATTATTAGAGAGACATCAAGAGTTATTACTCATTTGTGATTCTTTACAATATGCTCTTCCACAATTCTACTTGAGGAGTCTTAGCTTAGGGTTTCTACTTGGAGAATCTAGTCTTATGGAGAGGGAGATGTCTTGGACACTTTAGCCTTTTTTGGTGATCCTTACAAACCACAACAACCTATTGTGAAGCCCTTTTTGCCAAGGGATAAATTGAGTCTCGATGGGTTCAACACTTAGGTAAGTATTCTCTAACTTTTCTCTTCTTTTTAGTAGATAAAATTAACATAAGTATTGGCTTTTTAATAATATTACTCTTCCTCTCCATGCATTAAGGGTCTTACCTATACATAACTTAATTAAAATTCTCTTATGCATGTTAATTTGTTTACTAACCCTCATATTATTCCAAAATCTTTGGTGAGCACTAGATTATATTTATTTTCTTTACTTGTTATTAGTTTCATGAATATGAAAATAAAGGGCTTAGTTAGGGTTATTGCATGATTTTGCTTGACTGAAGGCTTTGGAACCCTCCCTAGTATTATTGTTATGATAAGAGATCCTCTAATTAGGTCTAGGAAATCCACATATTGGTCATGTTCCTAATTATCTAATGTATCCCCAGTCAAAAGTATAAGTAGGATCTATCTTCTCTAAGATAGGATTAATTTATAGATTTGATGCATTTCTGATTGCATACATTCTAGTGATTCTAATGTGAATCTAACCCTTGAAGGTTTTATTTCACTTTTTCATTTTTCTCTCATTTTATTTATTATTTTTCTATGTTTGTGATATTAAGTCGATAGGACCAATATAGTTTCTAACTTTTATGTGTAGGTTTAACACACAGTCACATAAAAAATGACATTATTTTATTTGTGCATGTCTTCATCAGATACAGGTTATTGGGTTGAACAGTTTGACATAATACTCTTATTGACTTCCAAAAAACATAATAGGTTGACCAATTCGGTATAGTATTCTAGATAGCTTACAAAAAACACATTAGGTCAACTAGGCTAATATAGTCATCTTATAGGCTTCCAAAAAACATACTAGGTTGATCAGGTTGTTATAGTCATCTTCACAGGTTTTAGCAAATAACAAATTGTAGAACTAGGTCAACCTAGTTGACACCATTGGTAGAATTTGCAAGTAACATTAAAGGAACTTCAACAACAATCTCACATTCTCTATCATCTTCCAACCCACAAAGGTTGCTTTCTCTCTTTCTCTTTCATTTTAGTTATTCTTTACATTTCTATTCTACATAGTTTGTAATCTTTAAAACTACCACCATAAAGCAAACTAGGTCAACCTAGTTGACCTAGTTCTATATTCTATCTAAAATACTAGGTTGACTGTATTGAATTAGTTATTAAATACCCTTACTTATGCAATACAATAGAGACACTGTTAAATCTATCATATAATGGTTGCATGCACTATCATTTGAATTGACACTATATTATGTTTCAAATTGGAAATTATTAATTACATACTAGTAATTACTTCACACTTTTAGTTGTTTTCATTCTTATATTAGATTAAATTTTCTAATTAGGTTGTTTTTAAATATACCATTTAGTTTCACTATTTTTCACTTTCTTACACACACTACCAAATCACATGATTTCAAAAAACATTTAAATATTTATCTACCTGATGCCGAACTACTTCAATTTTATCACCAAGGGGGAAGCTAACTTGTTTTTTTGGATAAGTATAAAAACATGGTTCATGGTATATATTGACAAAGCACTTGACACCTTTATCATTGTGGTATTGTGAAGTGAGGGTGTAGGCCTCAATACCAAGCTAGTACCATTGACAACACAGATCTTGTTTAGCCTAAACATCCTAAAACCATCCATAGATTTCTTTTTAGTTCCCTAATTTCAGCCAACTTCCTTATTGCACTTAAAATAACACTTAATAATCTAAAAAAAATTAGGATGACCACTTAGTTAGCATTTTATTTTCATTTGACTGCTTTCTCTTTGCTCATTGTATGTTGTATTGTAAAAACTTGCAATAGCTAGTGTTGGTGCAAGGTTTTATGCTTTGTGCCTCAATTAGGTCATTTTCATTAACCCAATTGATTGTGTGTTTCATTTAATTTCTTACTTTCAAGTACATTGTAATATCCTTCCTTATTTTTCAAATATATTATCATTCTATTTGATACATTCTCTTACAAACTATTTTCTCCTTGCCTATAGTACTAGGTCAACCCAGTCAGCCTTGTATCTCTTTTACCTATCAGATAATAGTACTAGGTCAACCCAATCAAATATGTACTCTTACTACCTATCCTATATATTCAACTCAGATTTTTTATTTTTCTTATAATGTTGTTTATTTAACTCAAATTATCATGAAATCCCCTATTATAATCTTCCTAGACAACTTCCATCCATTTAGATACTATATGGGATGTTCATTTATCCCTCTCTTTTCCTCCTAATATAACCCTCACTCTTAGAGCACCTCTTCCCCTCTTTCATCTATGGATTGTAACATGGTTCAAATCACACCCCAAGATGAAGTAGCTAATCTGATCCTTTTCATACCTATCAAGACAATTCTCATCTTCAAACTATTTATCATAATGTGAAAGAAATTGATACAAGTCTATCTAATAATCCCACTAATAATCCATCTTCGAATAAATCTCCTCCTAATACCACTTTTGGAAGTTCTAAAAACACCAAGCCATCAGTTTATATGACTCAAATTCTTGCACAAGTCATATATCAAATGAACATAATGAAAACTTCTAACACCTCTTAAATGATGCAATTACAACTTCATTTGATCAATATGTCTAATCAACATCTAGCTATCGATCCTCAAACTAATCCAAATTTCTTTCCTCTACCTCTTTAAGATTATTTAAGAAATTTTATTCCTCAACTTATAATGAATAAAAAAATGATTCAAAATATCCAAAATGAGCCTTTATCTCCCTTCATTATATCTATTGATATTGGTTATATATATCCAACTATCAAGTATGATGGGACTGAAGACCCGACATCCTTTCTGAAAGCCTTTTGACATCTTTATAAAGAGTGGATCCAAACTAATAATTTTTCCACAACTAAAATTCTAGTTAAAAAATTTAATGGTGATGTATAAGAATGGTACAACCAACTTCCCCATTATTCCATTTGGCAACTTGAGGATTTAGTCAATATTTTAGTCCATTAGTTTCAATATAATGATCTTCAAGAAAATTATCTTAGCCATTTCATCAATGCTAAACAATCTCCCACCACATTAACTCATGGTTTTATCAAATGATGTAAATCTCTAGCTAATAAATATGACCATAGCATGACTGATGAAAATTTTTTTAAACTCTTTATCACTAATTTAACTCCTCTTAAATATAAGGTTCAAACTTTTGATCCCCAACCAATTAATGAATCTCTTGACCAAGTTAAACATCAAGACTTTCTCATGAAGTAATTCAAACCTAATCCTAAATTCCTTTAATTTTATTTTGAAACTTATACCAATAATAACAATAGAAATATTCCATAAACCAAACCTAGAGTTTCCAAAGCTGACATTCCTTCATATTCTCACATACCACTAATTGTACAACAAATGAAATAATTCTTACCACCCTCTAAACCCATTACTTATCCTAACAATCATCCTAAGTGGTATGACCCTAATCAATTTTATTGATTCCATAATGACATTGGCCATTCCCATGAATCTTGAATAGGAATAACTAAATTTTCTATCTCCTACATGCTTGGTGATTCCTTCAATCACAAAGCCATGATAAACCTTCATCATCAAGAGTACAACATTACTTATCAAAAATGACAAGCCTCTAAATCTTTTTCTTCTAATAAGAAAAAATAATTTTACACAAATAATAATCAACAAAATACTAAGGATGTTTGTGCTATTAATTCTAATTATGACCAATATTACAACAATTATAAATATGTTAACATAGTTAAGGTCATGTATCATCACAAACTAGCGCACAAAGATCTTGTCACAAAACCTAATATCTTTATAAGAATAACTTCTCAAATATACTACAACCACTAATATATATTTAAAATTCCATGAGGAAGAAACTCCTCCTACCAAACCTCCAAAAAATTCCATTCCTATAAAATATAACTTACCTTCCAAAACTTACACTAGTTCTTCTTTGAAGTCCCATTAGAACTTTCTTGAATAATTTAACTCCATGCCTTGCAAGATTCCACTTATGGATTTAGTTTGTACTTCCCCTTATCATTGTAAGTTATTTATGTAAAAATTATAAGAAATTGAAGATCCATTTCCTATATATGAAGAACCACCTTCTCTAGAGCCTCAACCTACCAGTGTGCATACCATTGAAACCATGTATCTTTCATCCAAACTATCTATTAAATTTCTTGAACAAGACATAATTAATGATGAAATAATTTTTTTGTGTTGATGATCCACCACTACTCATTAAAATAGTTATTGATAATACCCTATTCATAAAGGTTTAGTTGATGAAGGATCTGTGTAGACACCGCAAACGTGTCTGCACCTTGGTTCTCCCCCTTGTCCACCTCAAACCCCTATCCTAACCCTTGGCCTCCATTTGATTAAAATAACTTAAATATTTTAATCAAGTGGCCCCCTTTCCACCCTACCCTTGCCACCTTGGATCCTCCCTTGAATCCCTCCACCTTCCCCCTAGCATTTATTAGGCCAAATCTCTTCATTATCTTCCCCCCACGCCCATTTAGGCATCCTCGTGACCGTTCTTCCCATAACCCCTCGCCCGGCGGCGTGCAAGAATGGGCAGAGGCTATTTTTAGCCTCTATCCCCATCCTGCGACTGCCGACGTCGGCGACCCTTCGGCCGACGTCAGCGAAACTGCCGGCGTCGACAGCCTTCATTACCCCTTTCTGCATCCGTTGCAGCCCCTGGACCCTTGAGCTCGCAAACAGAATTATCTTGGCGTTTTGGCATTTGTCTCTCCTCCGTCTAGACCTCGTGCAATAGCAGCAATAGGTGCAAAGGCTCTGGATTAGGGATTTATTCTTGAAAAGTCTTCCGTGGCTCCAACAATAGCTCCTCCGTTCTTCAGTCAGCAAGCCAAAGGTAAGCACAGTCTGGTGTTTCATTTTATTTCTTTTCTTTAGTTTTCAGTTATCTATCCTATCTACTGTCTTCTACTCCCTCTTTCTTCCCCCTGAGAGGCTACAAAGCCTTCTCAGGTCCTGTCCTCTATGTATCTTCCTCTTTCCTGTCCCTCTTTTAATGCAATCCCAGACAACTTCCTCATCCCCCTGTCAACAAAGACCTTGCACAAGGCACCCAATCAGAACTAGACCACTCCCCAGTCCATCCAAATTTGTCCCCGAACTCTGTCTCGACCCCGTTCACAAACCAAACCCGTCCACAGTCCAGAAACCAACCCAGACCCGACTACAGGCCACAACCCCGACCGACGCCGGTCACCTCCCTAACCGACGTCGGCAGGATAGCCGACGTCGGCAGATCAAATAACCGATGCCGGCAACATTTCTGACCTCGGCGACTGTCTTTAGCCCAACAACTCCTTCAGGTAACCATTTGGTCTTTTCTTTCCTTTCTAATTTCTTTGTCACTTCTGTATTCTGGCATTCTGTATTTCCTTGGTCTTTTATCTGTCTGTTATCAGTGGGTTGACCTCCCTTGAGGAAGTTTTCACACTTTCGGGAACAAGCTTTTGCTTGGCAACCCACCGCCTATCCATCTAACATTTTCTTGTCCAAGTTTCCTTTTTTCTTGCAGGTGTCATTCCTCCACAGCCAAAGAGGAGTGCTCACAAGCGTTTGGATTTATGGTGCGCGATCTTTATCCAGCTATTTCACAAGCCTTGTCCATTACCTTTTTTAGTTTCTTCTTTCTCTTAAATCTGAAAAAGCGAATTAGCGATAGAAACATCTCTGGCATGCCCGGTGGGACCCTAGGTTCCTCCTGGGTTCCTTTTCCTCTTCATTCATTTAGGAGCATTAGGTTCTTACCTTTTCTCTTCCTTCTTTCCTTCTCAATGACACTATAAGCAGGACTAAAACGAATCTTTCTTCCTTGCATTTCTAGACTAGTCTAAACATCATACTCTCAACCCTTTCTCAAACTTGTCTTCATAACAAACATCACATTTCGACTTGGGCATTAAAACGTATTGCACTTTCATTTCTGCTTGTGCTTGCATTAGTCCACATCTAGTAACTTAGACACATATTGAATAAATCGTAGACACTTGATGTTACACTACCGGACCACATGCACTAAAACGAACATAAAACTTACTTGAGACAAGGCCCGACTGGGATTTCATCCCCCAGCAGATACCTTACCCGTCCTCGTAACCCCACTTGGATTTCATCACCAAGGGGGAACCCCACTCCATTCTCTGGCAGAGGATAAACTCTAGGCGAGGTATATCTTGGCTAAGCGAGACCAGCTAACCACTGGAATCGTGAAGTGAGGGGAGCTTGCTCCTTAGCACCAGGCCACGTACCAGACCCTAACACAGACTTTGAGCACCTAAAACAACACCTGAAACCATCTTTAGACTGCCTTCCTCTAGGACCCATTTTTCAGCCAATCTCCCCAAACATTCATCTAAGGCATAAGCCACAATTTCTAAGGTTAATTCCTAGGATTTATCGCTTAGGCTTGTCTGTCTCTCTCTATTTTCCTCTTCTCATCTGTTTGTTTGAGTGAGTGAGGACGCTTTCTTCTTTGTTTTTCCAAGAATCTTCAAACCTTTTGGTTCTCTGGAAAAAACAGTCACCGACATCGGTTCTGTCACCGACGTCGACTTCCCCTGTCACCGACATCGGTCCTTCCACCGACGTCAGCTTCCTCTGTTACCGGCATCAGTTATCTGACCGACGTCGGCCACATTTCTTACCGACATCGGTTTTTAAATCGACGTCGGTCTCTGTCACTGTCCTTTTTTTCAAAACCAGCAGCCTGAAACCTGTCCCTTCTCTGTCAAAGACTCCATCCTGGTTTTCTGAAACTGAGCAACACAGTTCCTGAGACCTGAACCTTCTTTGCCTTGCATGGTTTTGACTCGTAGCCAAGCCAAGGCTCTTGTCGACCACGCTAGCCGTCAACCACTTCCATCCACCCCATCCGTGACCAAGCCTACAATGGAGTTCAACTCAGAGATCGAAAGAACTCCTGCCCGTCCAACCCCGCCGCAGACTCCCATTGTCCAAGAAGGGGACCAAGATTTCAAGCGATTCTTGGACCTCAACATCAAGGCCTTACAACACTATCTCGTGCATAGCCAAACGCGAGACTCCTTGGGCAATCCAATCTACAGAATGCCAACCTCCCTTGCCGTGACTATGACTGTATCGACAACATCCGTAGTTCAACCTTCAGACACTCAAGCCATCGCTCTGACCACTGACCAGACTTTGACCAATCCTCCAGGTGTGGCCTCTCCCTCTATCATTGGGCCCACTTCCACCGGGGTTCTGGCCCCCTGTCAACCCTAACCCGCTCAACCGCTATCCACTCCTTTTCAAAACCTTGTCGTCTCTATTCCGCCTACCCTGGCCCCTATCAACACCAGGGTGGCTTCTTACCCCTTGGCCCCCGTCCAACCTCTCGTGGCAACAATGGGCCCAGCTATGTCTTCTACCCAACCACCTTTAGCCTCCACCTCTGCCCCTGTGATTAGTCATCCATACATTGTACAACTGACTATGTCGCACGCCTCCTCTAACCTCTTCCAAGCGCCCTACAACTTAGGGGGCACGCAACCCGTCAATCCATCGACAGACATCATCAAAATGCTGATGGACAAGATGACCAGTCTTGAGACCTCTGTTTCCAGCTCGCGCAACACTCTTTCATACGAGCAGATCTGTAATGAGCCCATTCATCCTTCTGTCCCAATCAGACCATATCCCAGCCAGTGGGAGCTTCTGAAGTTTTCTCACTTTCAAAACAAGGAAGACCCACAACAACACTTGCGGGCATTCAGACATGCCTGCTACCTCATTGGCCATGACGATACGTTACTCTTACGCACGTTTCCTATGTCTCTCTTGGGTGCTGCACTTGACTGGTACAGCTCCCTTCCTAGCCATTCTCTCTTCTCATTCACATAATTGGCTCAGCTCTTCCTCGATCACTTTTCCATCAACATAACCAAGAAGGTCTCAATCATGGACCTCTATTCTATTCGGCAATTCGAGGACGAGTCCATAGCCGACTTCGTTGCTCGATGGAGAGGCCTTATCAATCAAATCTCCTTTTCCTTACCCCAGGCCGAGCTTATTGAACTCTTTTCCCAAGCCTGTGCCAGACATATCTCTTCCACCCTGAGGGTTTAAACCTTCCGCACTTTTGACGAGGCCTTCACGATGGCCCGCAAACTTGAGTTGCGTGCCATTGAGGAGAATAAAGTCAAGTTGTGGAGTAAGAATCCCAGCTCTAAGGCCAATGACTCTTCTTCTGCTAAGCCATCATCATCCAATTCTAAATCCAAGGCTTCAACTAATGCTGTGGTTGTCAGACCTTCATCTTCTTCATCCAATCAGCCTGAGCCATCTACATCTCAGAGCGCTACTCGCCAATTCCAGCAAAGATACGTGCAATGATGATATACTCCTCTCGGAGAATCATATGCGTCTGTGCTGGAAAAGCTTGTTAAACAGGGGGCCCTCAATCTCCCTCAAGCCCGACCTCCTCCGTAATTCGATCCCTCACACGCCATCCCCGCGTGGTATAGGGAGCAAGACTTCTGCAGCTTCCACCGTGTTAAGGGCCATGACACGGAGAACTGCAAGACCTTTAAGAACATAATACAAGACATGCTTGAAAAGGGGGATCTCATCTTAGACAATCCAAATGCACCCCCTAATCAGGCCATTGACATCTTCAAGCAACCTTTCCCCAATCATCCGCCAACTCAGAACAATGTCCAGACCTTAATTGACGACAATCATGAGCACAATATTTGAACAGTCAATACGATCTCTCCTTTAGTCCCCAATCAACCTCAAGAGGTTAGTCCATCAATCAGTCTGTCACATGTGGACGAACCTCTTTCCCCGGCTAGTTCTCCATCGACCTCTCTCATCTTGGAGGACGCCTCGGCCTTACCAGCACCACCGGTCTTGCCGTCCTCCTTTCTGCTGCCTATGGAGGACCCGACCCTTCCTACTCCTCAGCCGCAAGTGGAGGGCACCGTCATCCCTGCCCTTTACCCGCTGGAGGAGCCTCGCTCCCTGGTTTCTTCTCCACCCAGGGAAGAACCTGTCTCCCCTTTGTCTTCATCTAAATCTGTCATGACTTCACCACACCATGCGTCTAAGACCACTACACCCATCTCATCTTCAACCTCGCAACCATCAACATCTTCCTCTCAGCCATTTTCCCAGTTAGTGGAGAAGATCGAACTTCTCCCTCCGAGGAGAGTGACGCCTCAGGTGTTGTGGGAGCGTCTTAAATCCCTTCAACATACCCGCGCCCTCTCATCACATGCCGCTAATCCTCCCAAGATGGAATCTCGTCAGACTCTTGACAAAGACCAGACTCTCAAACCTCAACCAAACCCGTCAAAACCAAATCCTGCATCTATCTCGTCTAAACCCATCAAGTCATTTGGCGTTCGTCCTATCTCCACCCTCACTCACTCGTAAGTGAAGGTGGACCTAGGCCAGACCTCGACCAGTAGTAGTCTTCCAACCAAGACGAAGAAGACTGCTAGACCATAGAAATGAGTGCCTCCTTCCCTGTCACCATTGCCATCCATTTTGGGCCCCCATCCTTCGACCTTAGCTAGCATCCTTCCCACTCCGGCCTTCAACCAAAACTCGTTGCCTCCTTTGCTTCCTCTGCCTACCTCCAGTCGTCCCTCTCCCAAAAAGGTGATATCAATCACCAAGAAAGAGCCGTCTCCATCTGTCACCGCGCCATCAACCCATAAGGTGGTACAGAAACTTCTTCTAACCTCGCCTAAGCAAAAGTCACCAACCTCGCGCATATTAAATAACACGGACCCTCTAGTGGGCTCATACTCGTTGATATTGCACCGACTTCTGCAGACTTCTGACATAACCCTTCCGCCCATCAAGCCTTTCCAACCTCTCGGGTCTAAGCCCTCCTGGTTCGACGACACAAAAATTTGCTTATATCATCGTACACCAGGACACAACACCGAGACTTGTTGTGCCCTCAAGGCCGTCATCCACCGCCATATGGAGAAAGACACTCTTCTCCTTGAGGACACTCTTGACCAGACCCTGACTCCCTCTCATCCAACCTCTTCAAACACGTCAACATCTCACCAGCCAGGCATGACCCCTTCTTCGCCTCCTATTTTTGAAATCAATGCTATCCATATAACCACTAGGTCACAAAAGGACAAGGCCAAAGAAAAAGCTGCCATTCCTTGGACATATCCCTTTGTCAAGCCACCCCTTGCGCCCAAGCCTAAAATTTCTATCCTTGGCGCGTCCCAGCCTTCTTCATCTTCCTCTTCTGGGCTAATTCACGACTCCATGCTGAAGCAGCTCCACCAGACACCTGTGAAGATGTCTCTTTATGACCTTATCCAAACCTCACCTCAGCACCGTCAAGCCCTTATCCAAGCCTTGCAGGCAGCAGAGGTCCAACCTGAAGACCCCCAACCACTCGCTGCCCTCGTCCATTCTTTATCTCCTGTCGCCTCCATCACATTCAGTGATTTTGAGATTCCCACATCTAACACAGAAGATCAGGATGCTGCCCTCTTCATCACTGCCTATGTCGATCGGACACGCATTAAACACATTATGATCGACGGCGGTGCTAGCATCAACATAATCTCTACCCACGCCTTTGATCAGCTGGCTCTTCCCAAGAACTGCGTCTCCAAAACTGACGCGATCTTACGCTCTTTCAACGACACCACTGCCACGACCATTGGCACAGTCATCCTCCACATTTGCATTGGTCCACGCACAGTCTTGGAGCTCTTCTATATCATCGAAGGAGAGTTTCAATACAACCTTTTACTGGGCTGACCTTGGATCCGTGCCATGGCCTGTATACCCTCCACCCTGCACCGTTGTGTGAAGTTCGAGCATGACGGGCAAGTCCACACCATTCCCGCTGACCCTTCACCCTTCAAAACTTGCAACACCACCTACCATCCCAACGATTTCCTCATTCCCATCAAGCCATCAACTCCGGCACCACCTCCATCTGTGGAAGCTTTGACCAGTTTGCAATCAGCGGTTGCCCTCACCCCTCCTCTTCAAGTGCCGACCAAAGACCCCATGGAAGACATCTTCCAACGACTATCGCTTGGGGAATATCGCTTGTTGACCCTCGACATGTTCCAAACTCCGCAAGAGTATGGATGCCTTCACCTCAGTCCTAATTACAACCATCAAATCGGGACAGTCGTACCTTATGGTCCTCCTCACTTCCAAACCAACTTTGTCTATGGGGGGCTTAATCAAGCTCCTACCAATGACAATTCTCTCTCTTCGCCCCAACCTTTCACATCTGACTTCTCGTTTCTCGACAACCCCGCCTTTGCACACACTTACCTTCATAGGTGTGCACGGAAGGGTTTTGGTTTCGGACGATATGAGCAGGGCTCCCATCAGCCCATCGAGCCGCTCAATGATCACGATGCCAAGAAACGGTATGGCCTGGGATATCATGACCCCACTCAGGCTCCTTCCGACCTTTGTCCCGAGCCAACCATTGACCAATCTCCTCCAAACTCACCCATTTCTCCTTCATCACCTACGGAGTCGGTGGTTTCCATCCCTCCTAGTTTTTTTTTCCATAAACACCATCCGCCTGGAACCCCTGACCTATCAGCTCAATGGGGTGCCCAGGTCTCTCCCTCTCATCTTTCCTAGCATGGTAGAGGATGAGTCGGCAACCATTCACACTGTCCACTGCGTTGATGATGATGCCATCCTTTCCTACATGGGTGCCGATGACTCTTTCATCCAGCATTTCCTCCCTTCCGAGACCCAGGTTATGTTAAATGAATCCACCATTGACATCAACCTCCCTTCTTCTTCCGATGTTCCTCACGTCTTAAAGATTGGCCAATCTTTAGACGCTCAGGAGCAGCTTGACTATGCCCAGTTCCTTTCCAACCATAGCAAGGCCTTTGCCTAGACTTACAGCGACATGCCTGGCATCGACCCCACCATTGCTACCCATAACATTGTCACCAAACCAGAGGCTAAGCCTGTTAGGCAAAAGCTTCGAAAGATGCATCCTCGCATTGTGCTCCTTGTCAAAGAGGAGCTTCAACGCCTTCTTTTTGTCTCCTTCATCCAACCCATCGATTATCCACAGTGGGTCTCTAACATCGTCCCAGTTACTAAAGCAACTGGGGGGATTCGGATCTGCACGGACTATCACGACCTTAACCTAGCCTGTCCCAAAGATGACTTCCCTCTTCCTAACATCGACCAGCTTATTGATCTCATGGCCGGCCATGAGATGCTATCTCTTATGGACGGGTTTTCAGGATACAATCAAATCCTGATCGCACCGAAAGACCAGCACAAGACTACATTCATCACCCCATGGGGGACTTTTTGCTATCGAGTCATGCCTTTCGGCTTGAAAAATGCTGGTGCCACATATCAGCGCGCCATGACCTACATTTTCCATGATCTCCTCCACAAAATCATGGAGGACTATGTGGATGACCTTCTCGGCAAGTCCAAACTTCACTGCGACCACTTGACCATTCTCACAATCATCTTCTCTCGCCTTCTGCAATACAATGTCCGCCTTAACCCCAAGAAGTGTGTCTTTGGGGTCCTCTCAAGCAAACTTCTCAGCTTCATCATTTTTTTTTGTGGTATCGAGATAGATCCCGCCAAGATCCACGCTATCCTCGAAATGCCACCCCCGACCAATCTCAAGCAGCTTCGCAGTCTACAAGGGAAGCTCCAGTCCATTCGCCATTTCATCTCACAGCTTTCAGACCGCTGCCAACCTTTCCATCACCTCCTTAAGAAGGATGTCTCCTTTAAATGGGATAAGGGCTGTCAAGAGGCTTTTGAAGCCCTCAAAGGCTATCCGGTCTCTCCACCAGTCCTCATTCCACCTAAAGATGACCAACCCTTCTACCTTTATATCTCTGCCACCAACCATTCGTTAGGTGTCATGATCGCGCACCGAGATGAGCATCATTGTGAGCAAGCGGTTTACTACATCAGCCGAACACTGGTCGACTATGAAACTCGGTATACTCATACCGAGAAACTCTGTTTGGCATTAGTCTTTTACGCTACCAAGCTCTGCCACTATCTTCTCAACCACAAAACCTTATTCGTCACTCACACTGACCCTCTCAAGTACATGCACTCCAAGCCATATCAGAATCAACGTATGGCTCGGTGGCTCATGCTGCTTGCTGAGTTTGACTTTGAATTCATCTAATAGAAATCTATCAAGGGGAAAACCATCGCTGACCAATTGGCAGATGCCCCTCTTCCCGACAACCAACCTTCCCACTGTGAGTTCCCTGACGAGTCTATCGCTACCCTTTCCACCGATGACACCGTCTACCAAATGACCATGTTCTTTGACGGCTCCAAATGTCAACTCAGTGGGGGTGCGGGGGTCATCCTCATCCCACTCGAAGGGGAGCCCATGCCTCTATCTTTCAAGCTTGACTTTGATTGTACCAATAATATGGCCGAATACGAGGCCTTAATTTTGGGACTTCAGACTGCCCTTTCCCTCCACATCAAGTCTATCAACATCTTCGGCGACTCGTAGCTCGTCGTTAATCAAGTTAACGGTTAATATCTCTATAAAAATGAAGTTTTACAGAGGTATAAGAATCGTGCTGACCTTCTTTTGGCATCTTTCGACCATTACCTCTTGCAGACTATTCCATGCTCTACGAACAAGTTTGCCGACACCATGGCTTCTCTTGCTTCGCATATCCCGTCTTCATCATCGTCATCCCACCTTTTTGTCACAGTGCATTGTGTACCTTTGCCTTCATACATCTCTCCTCACATCGACCATATCAACACTATCAATTCTATCCCACAAGATGACTGGTATAAGCAACTTGTGGACTACTTGTCTCTTTCTGTCACTCCTCCCAACCTCTCTAGCAATGCGCGGCGAGCTTTCATCAAGCGCATAGCCCGCTATACCATGCTAGGGGGTCTTCTCTATAAGCGAGGCTTCGATGGCCTCCTTCTTCGCTGTCTAACCTCCGCTGAAGCTTCTCATGCCATAAAGCAAGTCCACGACAGGATTTGTGGTGGACACTTTAGTGGAAACTCGATTTCCAAGTGCATCCTTCGCCTGGGTTATTATTGGCCCACCCTTCATCAAGACTGTAGCGATTATGTTTGGTGTTGCATCAAGTGTCAGTAGCACTCTAACCTGCTTCATCTCCCCAGCCACGCCTTGCAAGTCGCTCAAGATTTTTGGCCTTTCTCTCAGTGGGGCTTGGATCTCATCGGTGAGATCAACCCTCACTCGTCTCTTCGTCATCAGTCCATCATCACTGCCACTGAGTATTTCACCAAGTGGGTGGAAGCCATTCCTCTTGTCTCCACAAAAGTCGACAAAATTGTCGACTTCATCAGCAACCACATCATCTATCGTTTCGGTGTCCCTCACAAAATCATCACTGACAACGGCAAGTCCTTCAAAAACAAGACTGTCCAAAAACTATGCGACTCATTTGGGATCAAACTCAGCTTTTTTTCGCCTTACTACCCACAAGCAAATGGGCAGGCTGAGGCTTCCAACAAAATTCTCACCAAAATTCTCATGAAGGTGGTCGACGATACAGGAAGGGATTGGCACATTCATATTCCCTTCACTTTGTGGGCCTACCGCACTAGCATCCGAACTTCTACAGGTGCTACTCCCTTCTCTCTCATGTACGGAACAGAGGTTGTCTTACCTCTCGAAGTACAGATCCCGTCTCTCCGCATCTCCCTGCATGACATTCTCTCCAACGACGACTTTTGTCAAGATCGTCTAGCTCAACTTGAGTTACTCGACGAGCGCCGTCTTGCTGCCCTTAATCATCTCCATGTCTACCAAAGTCGCATAAAGCGGGCCTATGACAAAAATCTACGAGAACGAGATTTCAACATCATAGATCTCGTCCTCAAAGAGAATCAGCACATGACCAATATGGAGTGAAGTAAACGAGGCAAATTCACCCCCAATTGGCTTGGACCTTTTATCATCACGCACAAGTATGGGTCAGGGACTTATCGTTTGTCTTCCCTCGACGGACGGCCATAACCTGAGCCTCTTAATGCGTTGCATCTTCGACCATTCTTCTGTTAGTCGAGTACTCATCTACTTGACATGTAACTTGAGCTCATCCCCTGATCAATCCTCGTCCTCTTAATCCTCATTCTTTTCAACCCTATTTCCCTTTAACAAGACCTCTACGACCCTTTTATGATGCATGGATGCTTTGTCCTAATAAAAGGGCGTCCTTGAACTTCTACAGCCTTGTCCGTGACTCTAATTCCTATCAAAAAATCAAAATCAAGATGTCAAAACATATCCAAGGTCACAAAATCAAGTCAAATCAAAAAGACAGACTAATCCCTCAAAAAATAGCTGTATTATCATTGATGTAGCTAATAGACTGATCCCTTGAAGGACAGCTATTCAACCCTTTTTTTTTATTAAGCAAAAATATAGACCACTCCCTCGAAGGATGGCTATGACTAAATCTTGCTACAAACAGCACCTTTCTTAGAAGCTTCCCGCATTGATCAGCTTCACAACATGACCACTACATCAAAAGACATCTCTATGTAGGCTTCCCGCATCGATCAGCCTGCACCAAAAAAAAAAAAAAAAATGAGTCACGGACTTGGCTTGTAGCTGTCTCAGGGTCTCCTATAAAAAGGGGCACGGTTATTCCTGCTCTTAAACTGGGTTACCCTATCCTCCTCCTATCACCTGCTCAGGGGACTTCGAGCTCACTTTAATGTCAAAGTGATTCGATTACCGCCCTAACACAACACTGGTCAACGACGTAATGCATGAACAGGGCTTTTGTTCTTATAACCCCTATCTATGCTTCCTTTCTGGTCCTTGTCAATGAAAGAGCGATTTGCCTTTCATCTTTTCTCTACGCTTTGGCCACATCAATTGTTGACTCATCTCAAACCAAGCCATTTTCACCATTTTCAGCTGACATCATCCTAGACCATTTCACATAGTTTCTATGGACACCAATACACATGGAAACTATCAACCAGACCCAATTTATGTTAAGCATAAACCAATACTTGCTGAAGCATAAATAGACTTCCATTCATTTTTATCATGCATCCATCACGACTATGGAAACTTGCTAGAGATGAAAGCCTCTCGACCCCTATGACATCAGTAGCATCATCTTACCCTCGTCATTTCAACGCTTGACCACATCCAATCATCGACCAATCTTCTCAATTCGTTTGAACTACATTGGTCTGAGGCCCTATGACCAGGGCTATGTAGGCAGCACTCAGATACCACATCTTCTGAGGTTAGCTCGACTACCCCCATTTGTTTGTCTCTATGATGGATAGACCTTCTCTTCTTTGACTCTTATCACGACCAACTCCGTCAACTTTGACCAAGACCAATCATCAACTTTGACCAAGACCAATCAATCCCTCTGACCCTTCCTCCCTTTCAGGGAGAACTACATCGGCCTGAGGCCCCTACGACAGGGGCTATGTAGGCAGCACTTAGTTGACATGGGGTCTTCTGGGGTTAGCTCGGCCACATCCTTTCGTCCATCCATCCCCTTGCCTAATGACCATTGGAGATCATGCGTATCTCCTTCGACCTTCGACCACTTCCAAGACAACGTGTTGCCTTGGTTGATTTTGCATGTGTGCTACCTCACGGCTGGTTAGCAAAATTATCCACAGACTATTTTTGACCCTTCGCAAGTATAGGATCGCGAGCCGGTTGATCCCTACTACTTGTGGCTTTTTCATGTTTTCTGGGAGCACTTCCTGAGCCTGGGATACCTGGAACACGATGACCATTTGGAGCTTTAGCTTAGATTGAGTGACCCAATCAGCAGATGAATAAATGATGGGGCTCGGTTACCTCAATTTTGGCACTCCTTGACCCTCGACATGCGACAATTTGACCTGACCCTCTCGTGAAGTGGACTACGCGCAATCACGACTTTGGCAGCATTTTCACTCACTCTCTTCTATCCATTTCTCTATCAAATCGACACTCGATCTTCGGTTCCCTTCTCTCGACTATCGCTTTGAGGGGGGAACACCTCATCCTTTTTCTGGGGCAACCAACTCCTGTTTTTGTCTTGCAGTTCGTCTAGAACAACCAACAAGACAAAAAGGGGCAAATGTAGACACCGCAAACATGTCTGCACCTTGGTTCTCCCCCTTGTCCACCTCAAACCCCTATCCTAACCCTTGGCCTCCATTTGATTAAAATAACTTAAATATTTTAATCAAGTGGCCCCCTTTCCACCCTACCCTTGCCACCTTGGATCCTCCCTTGAATCCCTCCACCTTCCCCCTAGCATTTATTAGGCCAAATCTCTTCATTATCTTCCTCCCACGCCCATTTAGGCATCCTCGTGACCGTTCTTCCCATAACCCCTCACCCGGCGGCGTGCAAGAATGGGCAGAGGCTATTTTTAGCCTCTGTCCCCATCCTGCGACCGCCGACATCGGTGACCCTTCGGCCGACGTCAGCGAAACTGCCAGCGTCGGCAGCCTTCATTACCCCTTTCTGCATCCGTTGCAGCCCCTGGACCCTTGAGCTCGCAAACAGAATTCTCTTGGCATTTTGGCATTTGTCTCTCCTCCGTCTGGACCTCGTGCAATAGCAGCAACAGGTGCAAAGGCTCTAGATCAGGGATTTCTTCTTTACAAGTCTTCCGTGGCTCCAACAACAGCTCCTCCATTCTTCAGTCAGCAAGCCAAAGGTAAGCACAGTCTGGTGTTTCATTTTATTTCTTTTCTTTAGTTTTCAGTTATCTATCCTATCTACTGTCTTCTACTCCCTCTATTCTTCCCCCTGAGAGGCTGCAAAGCCTTCTCAGGTCCTATCCTCTGTGTATCTTCCTCTTTCCTGTCCCTCTTTTAATCCAATCCTAGATAACTTCCTCATCCCCCTGTCAACAAAGACCTTGCACAAGGCACCCAATCAGAACTAGACCACTCCCCAGTCCATCCAAATTTGTCCCCGAACTCTGTCTCGACCCCGTTCACAAACCAGACCCATCCACAGTCCAAAAACCAACCCAAACCCGACTACAGGCCACAACCCTGACCGACACCGGTCACCTCCCCAACCGACGTCGGCAGGATAGCCGACGCCGGTAGATCAGATAACCGACGCCGGCAACATTTCTGACCTCGGCGACTGTCTTCAGCCCAACAACTCCTTCAGGTAACCATTTGGTCTTTTCTTTCCTTTCTAATTTCTTTGTCACTTCTGTATTCTGGCATTCTGTATTTCCTTGGTCTTTTATCTGTCTGTTATCAGTGGGTTGACCTCCCTTGAGGAAGTTTTCACACTTCCGGGAACAAGCTTTTGCTTGGCAACCCACCGCCTATCCATCTAACATTTTCTTGTCCAAGTTTCCTTTTTTCTTGCAGGTGTCATTCCTCCACAGCCAAAGAGGAGTGCTCACAAGCGTCTGGATTTATGGTGCGCGATCTTTATCCAGGTATTTCACAAGCCTTGTCCATTACCTTTTTTAGTTTCTTCTTTCTCTTAAATCTGAAAAAGCGAATTAGCGATAGAAACAATCTGTTATTAATTTGACATCTTTATGGATTATCCAACTTGGATATAATAAGGATCATCTCAAGCAAACCCACCTTACATATCATGGATTTGATAAAACTAATCAAAATACATGTGGTTATATTTGGCTTCCCCTAATAATTAGTCCTAAGACAATTCAAACTAAACTTATGGTCTTTGAATTATCCTCTCTTATAACATATGCCTTGGTCACTCGTGGACTCATAGAATGAGGGCCATCACTTCTTCTGGTAGATAATACATTAAATCATTACATAATGGAAAAAAGTATAAGCATGAGGTTGATCCCAACCCTTGGAGTATTCAAATTCCTAATCTAAAATCTCAATATCTCATCCCTACCATTCCTACCATCAATAGTTATCCCTTACATGAGTTCATCACCATCGGTCTAGATTTACAAGTCACTCTTCTTGATTCAAATGATGATGAACAAAATGACTTACAACATACTTGCAACACTACCAGCTACCTCCCTAAATATCAGAGTGACTTCCTCTTTATTTATTACCTTGTGATTGTATTATTCATCTCCTTGATGAGATTACTATTTTTTTCCCTCCATGTAATGCTTATGAATTTTTTTTTTCAGAAGATGCCTTCACATGCAATGACTATGGAGTTGCCAAAGTATTTCAAGATCTTGTCATCATGTCTCCATGTAAATTTAGTAACATTGGGATTTCACCTTCTAAAAATCCCACTGAATCTCAAGCATATACCATTTATCGAACATATGATGATAACTACATAATGGCCCAAGTTCAATCTTGAGACTTGGATGTTCAACATTATCATAAAACCTTAGCTCAAATACATGCTTTCAATTAGGATGTTCATACTATTTCCATGCATCATGAATTAAATCCTAAAGGTCATGTGCCTCCTGATAATTCTCCACTTATTGATACTCCTTGGGTGGTAGAACAAATACTACCTTCCAAACCTATGGAAATTCTTACACCTTGTTTACCACCTATAGATCCCATCATTACATTTTATTCTTCCCCTATCAAATAAAGTAATGACACACAATCTCATCTAATCCATCTACTTCTCCTACTCTTGAGATTAAATTAGATGACAAGGCCACCTATGTCCATAAAATACATTATAAATATGATCACCATGGTAATCAAATTATTGATCTCAAAGTAGATGTTGAGTATTATGGTCCTCTTCTCACTTTGCCTAGTGATGTAGCTATTCTTGAAATACTTTATGCTCAAGAACCTCAACTTCCTTGAAAACATCACAAACTTGGGAATTTCAAAAATAAATCCCCTTGTTTCAAAAAATTAATCACTAGCATTGATCCTAAAGCTAATCCAATTTCTTCTTTGCCTAATGCACCATACCATTTCCAAGATGGCAATGTTATGTTTATCAAATAAACTACTCACATTGAATATGGTAATCCATTATACCCTTGACCAATTAAAATTTTTCATGAACTCTCACCTACTAAACATTATAACTTTAGTTTATTTTTTGATAAATATCATTAGATCTCCACCTGGTTTTATGAGGACATGCCTGGTATTGACCCTATCACTGTGGTGCACAATATCATCACTTATCCCACTTCCAAACCTATGCATCAAAAGAAATGGAAATTTCCACCCAAGGTTTCCACTTTATGTCATAATGAAATCATAAAACTCCTCAATGCTAAGTTTATCAAACTGGTGGATTATTATGAATAGGTTTCTAACATAGTTCTTGTTCATAAAAAATTCACTATGGTAATTCACATCTACATTGATTTCTATAATCTTAATCTCTCTTATCCCAAGGAAATTTTTGTTTTAACTTCAATATATGCTATTATCAATTCGACAACTAATTATGAAATGTTATCTCTTATGGATGGTTTCTCAAGATACAATCAAATTTGCATTGCTCCTAAGGACCAACATATGACAAATTTCACCATAGAATGGGGCACCTATTACTATGTTAAAATACCCTTCAGACTCAAAAATGATGGAGATATTTATCAACTAGTAATGGATCATATATTTCATGATCTTATCCACAAAATTATAGAAACCTATGTGGATGACCTCATAACTAAGTCTAAAAGTTGTAAGACTCATCTTTCTAATTTTTCCATCATGTTCAATTGTCTTCTCAAATACAAAATTAGATTGAATCCTTATAAATGTGTCTTTGGTGTTACCTCTAAATTTTTTTTAGGATTCTTTGTCTCTCTTCATGGCATTAATGTTAACCTAACCAAAATTAGTGATATTGTCAACATGCCCATCCCTCATTCCATTTTGTACATTCACACTTATCCTAATAAACTTAGGTTAATTAGATGATTCATCCCCAAAATGGCTTACTGTATCCACTCCATCAATTCTGTTTTTAAGAAATTTATTCATTTAAAATAGATGAATCATTATAAAAAATCCTTTGATAACATGAAAGAATCATTATTTCACCCACCCATGTTTCATTCCATTTCTAATGATTGACCTTTGATCCTATATAATTATTCCGCACCCATATTAGTTGGGGCAATGTTTTCCCAACAAGATGATACCAAAAGAGATTATTCCATTTGCTATATCAGTTGAGGCCTAATTAATTATGAGAAAAATTATAGAAAAGTGAAACTTGGTTGACTCACCATATATTTTTCCACTAAAAAACTTTGATATTACATGCTTTACTAGACCACTTATGTCATCATTCATTTTGATCCCCTTCATCAATTCTTCTCCAAAGCCTTTATTCCTAAAGAAATAATTGGCAAGTGGATGGTCCTTCTCATGGAATTTGATCTCTGAATTGTTACTCAAAAATCTATCAAAGGATAAATCATAGTCGATCAACTTGTCATAGCTCCTATAATAGCTACCAATCACCTTCAAGATAGTCTTCCCAATGATAATATTATTTATATTGAAAGTCTCAACCAAGATATTTCTATTAAATATTACTTCCATAGCTTCACTACTGATCTTGAAGCAAGTAATCTTGATGAATATTTTATCCTCTCTGATACTGCTAAACCAAAAATAGTTATTGAATAACTTCCCAAAATTAATGTTAATTTGCATAAGGATACTTGGACCCTTCAATTTTATGGTGTTAAATGCCTTCAAAGATCTAGGGTATGTTGCATTCTTACAAGTACTCTTGAAAAAATATCCCTATAACTTTTTGCTTAATATTTAATGTCACTAAAAACATGGTAAAGTATGAATCTTTAATCTTAGGCATGAGAGCTACTCTTGATCTAGATATCCAATACCTGCATGCCTTAGGTGATTTCTATCTCATTTTCCACCAAGTCAATGATGATTACCAATGCAAAATTGAGAACCTCATTTCTTATCGTCAAATTGAAACCACTCTCTCCAAATATTTCATTTCTTTCACCATTGATCCTATCCCTTGAGATCAAAATTCCATTATTGATTCCCTTATTTCTTCAGTATCTCTTTTTCATTTGTGCCAAGTTCTTTTTTATCCAAATTTTCTTATCCAAATAATAAAATCTCCATCCTCTATTAAACCACAAGATTCACTTATCTCCCACATTGAGGCTGTCACCATTTTTTTAATCCCATGGTATAAAGATGTTGGTAAATTTTTATAACACCAAAATTATCCTCCCAACCTCAATTCTCACAAAAAGACTCGCATTCACAAATAAGATTTTAAGTATGTATTTCGATATAGCATCATATATTATCATAATTTTGAAGGTACCTTGATCCGTTATGTTATGTATGATGAGGTTCCTCATCTTCTTAAACAAGCACATGTTATAAGTACTGAGAGGATCCTCCTAACAAATTAATGATAATGCATGAAATAATATATTTATATAATTAACAAAATCAAAAAAATTATTATATTGATAACATGCCACTTTGAGGGGGAAACCTCTTTTGAGAAATCTCAATACAATAAATTTATGGATACCTCTATTGGCCTCAACACTTACTTATATACCAAGTCTAATCTAAGCAACTACTACTTCTTATGAATGTTGGATAAAACAAAATGATCATGCGATGACTTACAAATTATATGCATTCATAGAAACTAATATACTAACAAAGTAAAGAGAAGGGGTCACATAGGTTCCTAACATCCCCTCCCTCTTCAAAAAATCTTTTTCCTCAAAGCTTTAGATGTGGGAATTGGTGATAAATCTGAAAGAGTGGCTCCCATGATGCATCTTCTGGTTGCATTTCATGCCACTAAATTAATTCCTTTTGTGATGGAGTAGGAGTAAAGTTGGCATGTGCAGCTATCCAATATTACCTTTGATTCAAGAAGGATGGATCTTTCATTATCAATTTTTGGTAAAATAGTTTGTACTTTGATGTTTGTACCAAGAACTTTCTTTAGACAAGAGACATGAAATACTAGATGAACTCAGGAAGAAGGTGGAAGATCTAACTTATAAGCAACTGATCCAATCTTATAGAGAACCTTATATGTCCCATATAACTTGGGAGATAGTTTATGATACCCTTTGATTTTTAGGTAGGATTACTTGTATAAATAAACATAAATAAAAACCATATCAACTTCTTGAAAGGTGTGCTTAGAATGGTGTTGATCAGCCTATTATTTCATTATATTTTTATGCAACATGAAGATTGTCCCATAAGGTGTTGAGGATATGATCCTAGGTTTAGAGAATCATGTCAACTACTTGAACTAGTGGACTATTGGGGTTGTATGAAAGGAGCATTGGTGGTGCTTAACCATAGACTGCTTCATAGAGAGTCATTTTAGTTGAAGTATGGTAGGATGTATTATACCACCATTTGATGAGAGGAAGCCACTTTACCCAATAGTGTCAAAGTGAAATAATGAAGGAAAGTTTCTAGGCATTTATTGACAATTTTAGTTTGGCCATCTATTTGTGGATGATACCTAAAACTCATCTTCAATTGGGTATTGGTGCATTGAAATAGTTTTGTACAAAAATGGCTAGTGAAGGTTACATCATGATCTAGGACAATGGAAGAAGGAATGCCATGAAGATGTAAAATCTAGTGCAATAAAATTTGTGTGACTGTGGAGACAGTATAGGGATGGATAAGGGCAAAAAATGACTATATTTGGAGGGGAGATCAACTAAAACCAATATTATTATTTTCCCTCTAGATTTAGGGATCCTTTTAATGAAATTCATATAAATATATGTCTAAATCTTGGTAGGGATGGGTAGGGGTTAGATCAACCCAATAATGAGTGTGGTTTCACCCTTGTTGCATTGGTAGGTATCACATTTATCCACTATCTATTGAATTTCCTTTTTCATTTCCTTATAAAAGAAATTATGGCATGCCCACTCATAAGTTTTGAGAAACCCTATTTCATAAAATATAGATTATTGAAGATGTATGATCTAGGGAAGCACCATATGACCCTTGTATCATAGAGAAGCACCATTCTAAGAATAATGTGGTATTGTAGATGGGTTAGTGGCTAACTATTAATGATTTGAGATAATGAGGAGTCATTGACATACCCTTGTTATATAAAATCCAACTAATTTTAAATAGGCATGAAAATATCTGAAAGGGAAGCTTGGTCCATAAATGTGTGAGATAAAGCATCAACCATAATATTATCCTTACCCTTCTTGTAAGTGATCTCATAGTCATAACCCGTGAGTTTGTTGAATCATTTTTGTTGTGATGGGGTAGAGACCCATTGTTCCAAGAAATATTTTAGACTCTGGTGATTATTTTTGATGTAAAAATTATTCCCCAATAGGTATGGCCACCACTTTTATAATGCATGAAAAATGGCCATCATTTCCTTCTCATAAGTATTCAGTATTAATTCTTTCCAAAAAGGGCTTTGCTGGTGAATGCAATAGGGCATCCTTCTTGGAAGAGATCAACACCTAGTCCATTGGCATAAGCATCACTCTCAATAGTGAAGGTCTTGTTAAAATTTGGCATAACTAGAATAAGGGTAGTACACATAGCTTGTTTTAATTCTTCAAATACACAATCAGTAGCTTGATGTAAAATCATCCTTTTTCAATATAGCTTTCATTAGAGACACAATATTCTCATAATCCTTGACAAACTTACGATAGTATCCAGTCAACCACACAAACCCACTAAGGCTCTTGAGTATCTAAGGATGAGGCCAATTTGTCATGGAAACTATTTTTTTGGAATCCACCTAAACCCCTTAGGATAAAAAAATATACCCAAGATACTAAACTTCATCTTGGCCAAAAGAAAACTTGGAATATTTTGCATAGAGATGATGATCAGAGAGAAGTTACAGTGTGAGCTCTAGATGTTGGAGATGCTCATACCATATTTTACTATGGATGAGGATATCATCAAAGAAGACCAAAATATATTTCTATAGGTAGGGCTTGAATATTTTATTCATTAATGCTTAGAATATTGAAGGAGCATTAGTGAGGCCAAAGGGCATGAATAAAATCTCATAGTGGCCATCATGCATGCAAAAAGCTATCTTAGGGATATCATCCTCATAAAGCTAGATCTGGTGATATCCAGAGTGAAGATATAACTTGGAGAAAAAATGAGTGCCATGAAGCTAATCAAGAATCTAATCAATAATAGGAATCAATAACTTATCCTTGATTATGATGTGATTAAGTACACATAATTCAATGCAAAGGTTCCATGACCCATATTTTTTCCAAACGAGAATAACTAGGGAGGAATATGGGTTGGTACTAGAGAGAATAATGCCTTACTTTACTAAGTCTTGAATGAGAATCTCAATCTTGGTATTTTACGGAAATGGGTAGTGATAAGGTATGGTGTTGAGAGGAATGATTCTAGGAAGGAGTTTAATATGGTGGTCATCTAGCCATAAAGGTGGAAATCCCACTAGTTCTTCAAAGGCACCTGCATACCTCTTTAGAATGGTTTATAGATCAAAAAGAGTAGTGGAGATCATTGATGGTTATATTTGAATGGAATAGAGATTGGTA
Source organism: Torreya grandis (assembly GCA_037957365.1). Lineage (NCBI taxonomy): Eukaryota > Viridiplantae > Streptophyta > Pinopsida > Cupressales > Taxaceae > Torreya > Torreya grandis. Next base: position 628,633 of record JARHVA010001658.1, on the reverse strand, counting down.
ATGATGCCATGTGAATTATTCTTAAGAAAATTTTCTATGTGATATGAACTTATGATGCTAAGAGACCCTAGTTGTAAGCCTTCAATGTTTGTTTTTTCCCATTATCTAAAAACTGCATCCAAAGTTTAGCAAAATCCCATAAAATGGGTTCAAGTGTGTATAAACATTGGGCTCCTAAAACAACATCATATTCACCTAAGGTCAAGACAAACATGTTAGGGCACAAGTTATAATCTCAAATAGAGATACATGCATTACGACACCTCCTTTTACAAGGTAATATGCCCCCATTGGCAATCATGACATTAAAGTTGGAGTAAGGATGGATAAAACAATCAACTTATTTGGTGATCTAAGGGTCAATGAAGTTATGGGTGCTACACAAATCAATGAGTATTATGAGAGGGAGCTTCTTAAATTAACCCCTAACCCACATGGTTTATGGGGTGATGACTCTTGATAAGGCATGGAGAGATAACTCTAGTTGGTATTCCTAAGAAGTAGGTTCCACAATCGATGGAACTTCTTTCAAATTATCTGATATATCTTGAGCATCATCAAAAACTTTAGTTTTAGGTAGATTATACACATCCAGTAGGTAGATCTTTTGCTCTACACATCAATTTCTTTGAGTGAATTTATCATCATAGTTATAACATAGTCCTTTTTCTCTATAATCTCACATCTTTGCTTTAGTCAAATGCTTGATAGGAGTGATTCTAGGGGCTGGCATTATTTGAAATTATTATGGAGTTATATTTTTGAATGGAAAAAATTTGGATTTGAATCACTGTTAAGCTATGATCTTATCCTCTACTAACTTAGCCAACCCTAGGGCTTCCATCATTATATTGGGCTGAAAAATTTTAGCCTTTGAGTAAATCACATATTTTAGTCCAATGACAAAGCAACTCCTAAAGAATTCATCGAACAATCCCTATGTACGATTGGCTAGTTTTTTAAATTTTGTTTGATATTCTCTCACAGTTTCTATTTGGTGAAGTTTAGTTAGTGCTCTAGTGAAGTCATCAAAAGCACTAGGGCTAAACCATTGCAAAATGAGAGTATAAAAATTAGTCCATATGGGCTCATCATGAGCCTTGGTATACCAGTGATACCATTGAAGTACCTCATGTTCCAAGTGAAAGGATGCAAGTGGGACCTTGTTGGCATCAAAAGTATTATATAGACTAAAATTTTATTCTATCTGATAGATCCATCTAATCAGATCTACACCATTGAATCAAGGAAAATTAAGATTTGGCCCATAAAAATTAATACAAGAAGAAAACCCCATGTTATAAAAGAACTCTAGATGTCATCTAGTGTTCATGGTGGTATGTTGAAGACTGAGGTCAAGAATGTTTTCATCAAGATCTTTGATGTGGGTTTTGAGGGCAACAATTTCATCTTCCATGTTTTTTCCTCCTGTTCAGGTTACTACTATGACTAGAATAAGAGATTTTTTTGGGAATGGGTAGGAAAATTTGAGTTAAGACACATTTAATAAATGGGTAAAGGTACTTTTACTAATTGTTTGCATAGTGGGAGTATGATTGATGAAGGCAATGATAATTCAGGAGAGAAAATGGAAAAATTGGAAAATTTATCAAAGAGGGTTAAAGGAGTACAATAAGGAGATGAACATTATGTAATTTTTTTGAGGCAAATGGACACAAATAGAAGTTATGGAAAAACCCAAAAAATGGGTAAATTGAGATTTATGGGAATTAGGAATGGAATTGGGATATGGGACCTCAAAGAAGAAAATGTGGGTAATATAATTTTAGGTGTTCAAATAAAATTTGAGGATCACCAAGGTTAAAGATGGAGAGATATAGAAAAAAATTACTCTTATTTTTGGTTATTGTGTTTTGTAATACAAGTCTACTAGGAATATGTTGAAACTGATATTACAAGTCTGCATATATGATATGGTAGTTTTTTGATACTCTACTAGTAATATGCTAAAATTGATATAGAAATTCTATCGATACTCTACTAAAAATATGATATGGTAATTTTTTGATACTCTACTAGTAATATGATGAAATTGGTATGGAAAGTTTAAAGATTTGATATGGCAAGTTTTTTGATACCCATGGTAATATTCTAAAACTGATAAAAATGGGCCCCAAGTTTTAATGGCTTTCTAAGGGTTTAAAATATCACTCTAGCCACCACTACCATCTAAGCAAGTACTACTCTCTATAAATGTTTTGGCCATAGATTTATCTCTCAATGATAGCTCTTGGTTTTCCTCATGGATGGGAACTACTCAATTAGGAAGGGGTTGTCACCCATTTCACTGGTAGGTCCTCTCAATGGGCCAACTACTTTAGAGTTCTTATGGTATTCCTCATAATGAGTTTTAGGGATTTCACCCAAGCACTTCCCATAGTTATGCGGTCAAGTTATTACCTTCATCCAAAATATATTATTATGATATAAATAATTACTTAAATTAATTATGTAGTAAAATAGAGTTAAGACTTTCTAAAAAATTACTTAAATAGATTATGTATCATAATAGAGTTAAGACTTTTTTAAGGAAATAAAATAGCCTTGGAAAGCACTTTGATATTAGATGAGATGATCCTCCTACAAAAAAATAATGATAATGCATGAAATAACATATTTATATAATTAAAAAAAGAACCAACATTATTGTATTGATTGTAGGCCTCTTTGAGGGGACAACCTTCTTTGAAAAATCTCAATACAATAAATTTGTGGATGCCTTTATTAGCCTCAACACTTACTTATATACTAATTCTAATTTAATCAAATACTACTTCCCATGAATGTGGGATAAATAACATGCTCATGGGATGCCTTACAAAGTATATATGTCTATAGAAACTAATATACTAACAAATTAAAGAGAATGGGTCACATAGGTTCCTAATAGGTATAAACCACTAAGAGGGGGAAAGGAAAATCAGTGGTGGAAAATAATTCAATTCAATTTCTAAACCCTTTAAACACTTAAGATTTAATACAACCATTCATGAAGAATTCAAGATGTTTATATAAATGAACAAACAGATAATTTAAGATTACACACACAACACAATATCTATGTGGGAAACTCTCTTGGGGAATAAAACCCACTTGAAACAAGCTTTGGAATACTATAATATAAAATTATTACTTCCCACTCCTTAATTAAGTCAAGCAACCACTTGACCTTTAGCTAGCACCAATTAGCAAGGAGGCTACAACCCCCTAGGTGATCAAGAACCAACTCATTCACATCCAAACTAATCTCCACCTTTCATCTGATGTCTTCAACACCTAATGATATATCTATAATTTTATAACCCCTATAAAATACCCTCTCTATCTCATAAAATTGTCTCATATAGGCATGCCATAATATCTCTTCCTCTTCACTCAAACTATCCTCATATACACACTCAGACCTATAAATCCTTATTCTATTCAATTTTCTCCCCAATATTCAAACCTATAAGAGCACTATCTTTGACATCAAAAATATAACCTACTTTGCTCTACAACCCATCCATTGGGCACCCTTACTCTCTTTCACCTCTCAACTCTATACTCTTCCTCCACTTAGAGCCCCTTCTTTTAAGTATAGAAATCATCACATTGACTTCACCTTTTATAGAGAATTCATGAGTATTATCTTCTACATCAGCCATACTTCTTGCCTTATCCATTAAGTCATTTGTATATCTCAATTACATCTTCACAGTTCAGCCATAGCATCCATGGGTCACAATTAGGTAGTTATGCCTTTAAATTGGGTCTCATTAGCCCATATAGGTCTCGTGATGACCCATCCATATCTTTGAAACTTATCTAAGAAAATTAAGACCAAAAAAACAATTTCACATACATATAACCATGCCACATAACCTATAAGTCCTCCTTAAGTCACAACATCTATCAAAACACCCTTCTACTATAACACAATTAACCCAAACATCATTCTGTAAAATATGATCACCAAGAATGAACACATAGTCAACTTATATGCCTTTGATCATATATAATATGGATTGTTCAAACCACCATAATACACAAAAATTGTCCTCATGAAGTCTAAAACATGTTCCAACACTTAGTTCTTCTTAAAACATCAAAATACCATCAATAATAACTCAATTACCCTTCTCGGGTTACTTATAGAGCATGAACACATATATAGTCAAGTTTGGAGCTCCATATCTTTGATTGTAACAAAAAACATAGATCTTATACCTAGGTTATCTAGATGAAACATGAAGTCCTCTACAACTTTTAATTTTACACCATGATAAAATTTTGTATATATCAAAAGTTATAGCACAAAAATTATAGATTGGTCTTCCCTCATAAATTCAAATATTTGAATTCCAACTGTCACCAAGCAACTATTAAACTTATAACACTTTGCCATCATCTCATGTCCTCTCATCATAGATCAAATATGCACCATCTATATTATTATAAGTATATCATTCTTTACATTTTCTCACTATTAAACATTGAGCACTTGTCATCATCTCACTACTTCTTGACAATTTGGAAAAAAAGTGAATCATCAAACTTTTTTTAGTAGCTTAGTCTTCATCAAGTAGCACTCACCATTAGATCTTGATCAAAACTCCAATTATTGTGATACTTAAAACCCTCACATGCCTTTTGAGTAATTTTCTATCATTCCATGTGATTGTGACACTTGGTAGTCCCATGTGCTTTTTTGACTCTTTGACTTGTTCTACATCATTGATCTTCATACGTATGAACTGACACTCACATTTGATCTTTTATCATATTAGTGAGCTTGTGATACTTGTCACCAACACATGCGATGTTTAACATGTTAAATTAATACACACCATTGATCTCAATATGTATGATTAAGTTCTTACCATTGGATCTTATAAATCAATGACCTCAAACTTCATGTGATTAAACTTGATGATCTCTAACCCATAACAGTTTGCAAGTGCAACTTTGAAGATTTTATATCTCAAGCTAGAAAACACTTTAGGACTCCAAATATTTAGGGTTCATTCTTGGCATATAGATAACATCACCATGAAAACATTTTTCCACTATTTACTTTCTAAGTACCTATAATAAATGCATAAAATTGTTGGATCATACATATTTGCATGACGTACAATGATGGTTTGGCTAAGTATCAGAGCTTAGTGAACTTTTGTCTGAGAGACCAAATTTTCACCTACATATCATTAGCTATGTTCAACCTCATGATCTAAAATTTTAGAAACATTAACTTGGGACTAATGTGATCATAATTATATGACTAGCTCCCCCTGAATCATCCATTCATGGTAGTGGTGATGCCAACAATCTACTTAGTTTTTATATCACAGAACTAACTATGCCAAGATGAAACATAATCAAGAACCAAATGAATAAAATGTACTTACACAAGCTCTATAATAATATTTGACATATTACATGACCCATCACACATGCTCAATACTTTATACCCATCCCTAATCATGCCAAAACTAAAGATCAACTAAGCCTACTTCAAACATACTAAGACAAGCAAACTACACACTTTGTCATTGGGACTTAGACTATTAATACACTTCATCCACTCACATAGACACCTCCATGACATCATTTAAAACTATCTAATAATATATCCCTTTGTCAATGATGTCAACACCCATCATATAGCTCACTTTACTTCTCTCTCTTCAATCACTCTCATAATAGGAACCTTCTACCCCTTTGACACAATGACAAAGAGGGCATAAACTAATTTTGAAGACCTAAAAAGACCACCAATAAGAGAGGGCCACCTTATAAATATAATAAAAAATCCCCCTTACCTTAGTCCTACCTCTTCTTGCCTTGAAAAATTCCTATTTCTATATGCCAATAATCTTTTTAACCAAGCATTGTAACCAATACAAAAAGAACACAAAATAGTACTGAAATCTAATGAAACTCACCAAGAAACATTTGAGAGGGAATACCCATAAGATATTTGAGCCATTGTACCTCTTGAGCATCTCTAAATCTTCACACGCCATGAATAACTACCATATAGACTTACTAACCTTATCTCTCAAGCCACCTCTAGAGTAAGGTTATGAACTTGTTGCTCCCCATTAACAAAGTTACCTTCTATTGATTCACAAAGAAATAAATGACACCTAATTTTGTCTTAGATACTCAAATGTAGATTTTGACAATGTTTTGGTCATAATATCTATAAGTTGCTCTTTTTTAGGTACATACTATAACTTAATACTTTGATTACTCACTTGTTCTCTCAAGAAATGATATCTAATAGGAATGTGCTTAGTTTTTGAGTGCATAACAAGATTATTTGAGATACTAATTTAACTAGTATTATCACAATAGATAAGACAAGGTTCATTTTGTCTTACCTAAAAATCTTTCATAAAACAATTCATCCACATGACTTGCATGAAACAAGAGGTAGCTACTATATACTCAGCTTATGTAGTTGATAGAGATATTGAGGCTTACTTCTTACTTAACCAAGGTACAAAGCATTCTCCCATGATGAAGAGCCCACCATTGGTTCTCCTCCTATCATTCACACATCTTACCCAATCTGCATTAATATATGATTTCAAAGTGAATTATTTACTCATAGGATACCATAAACCATACTCTATAGTGCCTTTGAGATACCTCAACATCTTTTTGACTACTTTCAAGTGAGATTCTCTAGGATCAACTTGAAACCTTCCTATAATACCAATTGCTTGTATGATATCAGGCTTAAAATTAGTAGAGTACAAAATAATTCCAATCAAATATCTATACAAAGTTTGATCAAATTTCGGTGAGCTATCGAGTTTACTTAACTTTCATCATGTGATCATTAGAGTACCCATTAGATTATAATACATCATGTCAAACTTGTTTAGCATATCCTTGAAGTATTTAGCTTGTGAAATGAATATCCTTGCATCAAGTTGGTTAATATGTAACCCTAAGAAGAAAGTGATTTCTCCCAATATTGACATTTCAAACTTAGTCCTCATAGTATCTACAAACTCTCTACTCATATTATCTTTGTCAAATCTAAAAACTATGTCATCAACATATACAACCACTATCAATTGATGATTATATTTTATCTTAATGTATAGATTACTATCAGCTACCCCTTTTTAAAAACGTTGACTCGAAATATACTTATCTAACCTATCATACCAAGCTCTAGGAGCTTGTTTAAGACCATAAAGAGACTTCTTCAATTTACACACAAAATCTTGATTATTTGACATGAAGTATCTTTCAGGTAACTCAATGTAGACTTCTTCTTCTAAGTTTCCATTTAAGAATGTAGATTTCACATCCATTTGGTACACCTTAAAACCTTTGAAACTTGTATATTCTAAGAAGAGTCTAATTTCTTCCTTTTTTTCCATAAGAGCAAAAGTATCATCAAAATCTATTCTTTCAACCTAAGCATATCCTTTACACATGAATCTATCTTTGTTCCTTGTGACTTCTCCTTTCTCATTCATCTTGTTTTTAAAAACCCACTTGGTATCTATCACATTTTTATCTTTTGACCTAGGGACTAAATCCCATGTTTTATTCTTTACTATTTGATCAAGTTTTTCATCCATTACACCGTACCAACTTTCATCTTTTTTAGTTTACATGAATGTTCTAGGTTAAATCATGGATATCAGAGTTGATTCTTGTTAATTTTGATTGGTCAACATTCTCTTTCTAGTCTAGAAACTTTCACTAACATTTAAAATAACTTGATAGATTGGATGATTTTTATGAATTATTATAGATGGATCTTTAAAGTCTTGTCTTTCTTCCTCCTCTTCATCTTCATCATTTGTTTGAATAGATAAATCATCATTGTTTGTAATAGAATTCTGAATTGAGTCACTTATCTATAATTTTGTCTTCTTGACTCTATTTGTCTCATCTATCATTATATTTGAACTTTTAATAATCTTGTGAAGTATCTTGTTGAAGCACTTATAGGTAGTACTAATATAAGAGTAACCTAAAAAGATGCCCTAATCAGACCTTGAATCAAATTTCCAAAGATTCTCTTCATCTCTTTCGATGAAACACCTACTCCCAAACACTATAAAATGTTTGAAATTAGTTGATATATTATTCCATAACTCATAAGGATTATTATCACCATTTAATCTAATTTGCCTCCTGTTTAGGATGTAAACTAAAGTGTTGGTTGTAGACACTTAAAACTAGCCACCGATAACATCTAACCAGGCTTTTGACCAATGTCCACCAAAATACATAATTTTCCCTAAAAACACTAAAACATGCTAAATGATGTGAAACTGACATATTCAAGTGCTAATTTTGATTAGGGTATCCCTAAATGGGGCAATGCAATTTATGGGCCAGCTAACTTTGATCATGTCATTTCAAGTCAAAATGCTAATTTTGCACTTAGGTGCTTTGGATTGCTTTTTATTATCAAATATTATACACAAGACACATGCCTTTATTATTTTTTTTTGATAACATCCTAAATGGGATAAATGATCCAATTCATTTGATAGTGACTTCCAATTCCAATCTAGTCAAATTTGGGATCAATAACAAGGCATTCTGATCAATTTGAGTAACTTGTGCACAAAGTGCTTAAACATGTTTAAGAGATAATTAAACCAAATTAGAGCCTAATCAAGAATTCCATGGAAACTTGTTGAGTACTTATTTTTGGAAATGAATATTGAATATCTGCATCATTAGGTGACCTCATTTCTTGGGAAGACATCCCTAGGCCATAGATGCCACAAATATCAGGATTCATGCCCTCCATGCCTCATTAATGCCTTCCATGATGCCCTTCATTCCTCTTAATTGCCCCTTATTATAATGTCATGATGAGGATAACTCTAAACATAATTCCAAAAATTGAATTAATCCTCAACCACACATCTCAATCTTAAGATGGATGACTCAGGCTGATTCTAGACATTCCTAAAAATCTATAAATAGAGAGGCCATGAACATCATTTCTAAGCTATTTTGGTTCAAAGTTATAATGAAAAAATATCTTAAATAATACATTGAAACTAGTGTTATCATCTCAAATTAATTTCTATCCAAGCCAAGCCACAAGCCAAAGGTATCAAAGAGAGATAGAGGTAGCCAAACTTCCATTGTCAAGGACTTCATGATCATAAAAATGAGCAAGCCACTACTACAAAGGCATTTGGAGCATCCAAGGAAGGTGAAAGAATTATTGTGTTTTATTATTTACTTTTTTAGTTGTGTTTTCCATTTGTTTTTGTTAACTAAGCTCTCCCTAGTGTCTAGGCCTAGAGATGTTATGTTATTAGTGTGTTTCTTTCATTTTGTTTTCATTTTAGAACTAATACCATACTAACCATCTTCTCTTGAGTCAAATTCCTAGATCATATAATGGCATGCCCAGTGGGACTAGATGGATCTCACACTTGAATAAGATCATTTCTAAACTCTAAAATATTTATTTAGACCCTTAAAACTCATGAAAATTGATTTTCTAACTTTATTTTAACATTTTTGTTTGCCACAGTTTTACATAGTAAATGATGTTAGTAAGTAAGACTGACATTGGTTACATAGCTTAAACAAAATCAGTTAACAAAACTAACATTGATTAGATTTTGGTTAGCTAAGGTAACCATCATCATTTGTAAATAACTGATGTCGATCACTTTGTTTTTCCAAAAACATAGACCTGAGAGTTATTTTTCCAAAGTTCATTATTTCAAACCAAAAAGAGCTTCAAAGCTAAAGGACATTCTAACATTTTTTCTATAGGACCAAGCTTGATATTTGTTTATAACATGTTTAAATCACCTTTGCATGTTTAAAAATCAATTAAAAACCTTGTTTTGGGTGTTTAACAAAGAATTTAGATGTTTTTGGTGAATATTTTCAAGGTTTACAACTAATACCAAGGGGTCAAATAAACACCACCAAATCTTTTATTTTGGGATTAAAATTGAACACACTTGTCATTTTTTGTTTGCAATAGTTATGTAATTAGATTTTTGTTTGGTAAAAAGAAGGATGTTGCATGTATGCTCTTCCATTTGTCCCCTGTAGGGAACCCTTGGAATCAAAAGTGCCATTTCTATTGCAAATAGCCTAGTCCAAGGCTTAGAAAGAAATTCATCTAAAGCACCCTCCAAAAACTCATCAAAGTTTGGCTGACCTTGAAAATGACCCTAAAATCTTTCTAATTTCATGCTTTATTTATTTTTATGCAAACTTGGCTTATGAGGGGGACTTCATCACCTCTCATGAGTTCTTTATGGAAGCTTTAACTTGAGGTTTCACCTCCCACTATTGACTTCATTTGGCTCCTTTGGAGTTGCACACAAGGTGTAGTGGAACTTTGGATATCACACTACACTGAGTGAATAACAGGATGTAGTGATTACAAAAAGGATTAGACCTTTTTGCAACAAGCCAAGTGATATGAACCCAAAATCTATTCTTTTATTTTACATTGTTTGGCATGAAAATAATTGTGAAATTGATTCACCTAGATCATTCAAAAAATTGTTAGATCTTAGATAAATCCCCACTTGTCATAGATGTATTATTGGTGTAAGGTGCGCCTCAAGGTCCGTGTCATAGTATTGTCATTTCAGAGAAGGGGGGTGTAAAAAACCTACTATATAAATGTGTATTTACTCTTGGATGAACATTTAAAATCCTCTCAAATGATTTATATTGATGGATTCCAATAATACCAAGAAACCTTGTCATTTTAGGATCTAAGAGTGATTAATTATTTTGTCTTGTCCTAGATTAAAGTCTTATTTAGAGTCAAAACTTGGTCTAAACAAACAATCCAAACCAAACACATAGTCCAAATTTTCCTTTGAATAAAGAGGCATTATGATGACCATGTGAGATCATCAATTTGCCTTGTTTAAAAGTTCATCAAAATCTTGAGAGTCATATCATCCACTTTGGTGTAGTTATGCTATTCAATTGAATCTAGACTTTTACCAAAGCTGTTTAAAGTCTTTCACTTATAATCTAAATTCAAAATTACACCTTTATAAGTTTATAAGGTTGATGTGTTAAGTGGGTTCACCATTTGCACTAAACTCAAGGGAACTTAGGTCCAATTTCCAATTTAGGTTGAAGGCCATTTAAGACTCATAATAATTATCATCACTTGATAGACTTAATCCATTTTGTGCCAAACACTTTAACTTTGAGTCTATGCACCATAATATTTTGAATCAAGAAAAGTAGTGTTATTCTGCTAAAATTTTAGGAAAGTGTCTTTACCTTAGAGATTTTTTTTTAAAACAAACCTTTTTATCACACCATAGTATAACATCATTACGCTTGCCAAAGCTTTTCAAATATTGTTTCATAGAACCTCTTGTATAAGGTTCAAAAAAAATTCCTACATTTTTAGACCAATCTAAGTGTACTTTTGTGATATTTTATCTAAAATAGTTATATTGCTCGCTTTTGTATAGCTTGTCTTTCAAAATAACCAAGTTTTATACCATTTTTGTGAGAAAATAAACTATTTATAAAGTGCCTTTTGTTTTGTACCTTATACCTAGTTGATCAAGTTCATGTCCAAGAATCAAATGCCTAGTTTTTATTAGAACTATTTCAAATCCATTAGATTAAAAATTTCATCTATTTCAAAGTCTAGCTTCTGATTCTATTTGGCCAAGAGTCCTAGTGCATGCCTTATTTGAACCTAGATTTTGATGCCACATTTGGCTAAAAGACCTAGCAACTTTTAAATTACTAGATTAGATTGATTTTAAACACTTTTACCTTAGAGTTTGGCATTTCAATTTTTGGTCCATTTACTTGCTTACATTTATGTGAATAGTGAAATGTTAGGTACTTCATGCTAGCTTATTTCCTCACAAAACTTTGAATAAACCTTTTTGATCTTTTTGATGAATCTAGACTAAGTTGGAACATCATCTATTTTACACATTATCCTTTTTAGAGTTTGCATTACTCTTTGACCTTTTATCACAAAAGCATTAACTATAGATCTCAACATGTATTCCCACACTCATAGTGGACTCATGTACAATCCAAGGATTAGTAATGTATTTACACAAGAAGAGATGATGCAAGACCCCTATGTAGATAATATTACTTATGAGATGGATTCTTATCCCTCTTATAATACTCAATCAGGGGTACAAAGTCAAGATCCATTGGTTAACTATTTGGTTAACACACCACCTTATTCAAAACAAGACCAAGAGCAAACCACACAATACCTAGCTACAATACCTACAATGGATGAGCTAGTACTTCAAAAGTCATATTTTACTAATACATCTTCTACGTATGATCCATTTTTTAAGCAACATTTTTTAGAGAAAAAATATGAGATTTTGGTTAGAGCCATAGAAGTAGGGGCTAAGTTTCTAGTAGACTTACCCCATGAAAATTTACCAAGTCTAGTAAGAGTGCCCTACAATGTTATTTATGATCAACATGATTATTATAGTAATCCTATGGATCTAGTCCAAACAATGTACCAAGGTCCTAATATATCTGATCGAGGCAAAAACATCATGCAAGATCACTTTAACTAAATACAGACAACATATCAAACCTAAATCTAATACATGATTTCAATCAGATGAACATGGTAAGTAAGCCTCTTATTGACCTAGTTCCTTTAATAGGAGTGTTTAAAGAGTTAACTGGACAAGAGAATCCAAATTCTAACCCATTCATAAAAACCACTTTGATAGATAACTTGATGCATATGCTCATTATTGAAGAAGTATCTTTGGCCTATACATAGAATAGTGAGCCAAATATAGTATATAATGTGCAAACAACATCCAGTCCTGATGAAAGTGGTACTAACATGCAAATAATTAGCCAAAAACATGTGCCTATAGTTAATCCTATGAATAGGTCATCATACCAAGGAATAAGAGTTTATACACCCCAACCTCAACTAACTACTTCCTCAAGTGTACAACCTATGGGATTAGGTAATCAAACAATGACTAATGTCACACTTAAATGATAGAATGTGATGAATCCTACTCCTTAACAAGTAGTGAGTATTATTTCAAAAAAGAAGATACAATCTAGTGTATCAATGTAATAGAGGACAAATACATTGCCACCTCAATCAAGGGAAACTAATGTTCCACCTCACTAGGTAATGATAAACATACCTCTTCAGTCAAAGAATTATATGCCAATCCATAAACAAGCAATGAATAGTCAACAACATGCAAATATGTGTCAATGATATATGCCAAATTTGCAACCTACTTTCACTTCCTCATAGGGATTCATACAAAAAGGAGGTCCCCATGTTTCTCAGGTACGTACTAGACAATCATTGGTTCAAAATGTGCCACAAATCTAGAGATAGGGTCTTGTTCCATAAATTCCCACTTAATAGTAAGGTTTATTTAGTCGGTATCATGTCCCTTTTCAACCAAAATAGGCATACTATGGTTATATCTGTCCATCCCAACCATAAAATCCTCCAAGTCAAACCTTTATTGCCAACCCAAACAAGAATATTTTACAAACAAATGTGCAATTTCAAGTACATCTTAATCCACATATGCATATTCTCAATCCATCCCCCAACCAAACTAGTATACCCCAATAGATATCTCCATCATACTCTGGTCAAAGTGTCACACTTGTGACCTCCCAACCATCTATCCAAACTAATATTCTCCCTCAAACAAATGTTCCTTCCTATTTCCTATCCCAAGAATTGTAATAGATGAAAGATGCAATTATTGCCATTTAAGCTAGTAATAAAACTAAAAAGTTCAAATTGGATGGCATATGTTTCTATCCATTCAACATGGAGTATTTGTAGATAGCATTTCCTCCAGGATACAAACCACTAAAATTTGATAAATACAAAGGAAAAGGTGACCCTAGGGCTCATTTGATCAAATTATTTATTGCATGTCAACCAGTGGCATATAAAGACATATACCTTTTTCTATTGTTTGCAAGGATCTTGGTTGGATAAGACTTGGATTGGTTTTTAAAGTTACCCAAAAATTTAGTAACATATTTTGATGATCTTTCTGATAAGTTTGTGTAGCAATTTTCCTATAATTTGGAGCATGAGATTTCATTAGTGGACTTAACACAAGTAAAGAAAAAAATGGTGAGATTTTTGTAAGTTATTTATAGTGATGGAGAGCCCTTACAATCCATTTCACCCATAGTTTATTAGATAAACAATTAGCCACTATGTTTGCAAAAAATTTGCATAGTGAGATGGCTTACCATTTGGAACTAAAATGTGCACATACTTTCAAGGAAATAATCTATAAAGGTTTATTGATCAAGTGGGTGCTCATAAATAAAGGAGTAATCAAGCTTAATTAAACTAATCAAAATCAAAGTACCAATCAAGGAAATGACCAACATCCCATTTAAGCGTTAGCATCACAACCAGCATAGGCCCATAACCATAAAAGACCAAAGTAATTCAACTGTAATGAGAATGTTGTGAGAAATATACTACCCAAATCTTGTCATGTCCAAATGGAACAAACATAATCCACACCACCTTTTTAGCTTACTCCTAATCAACAACCTCTCTAACCAATGCCATAAGCACAATAACCAAAACTTGCACAATAAATAAAACATTCATTACCATTACAAAACCCTCCTCTTAAGATAATCCTGCCTACACATCATGTTTTTAGTCACCTAGGAGAATCTATTGAGTCTATATTTTGTAATCTTGCTACTATTAATATGATTAGTTGGCCTATACTAAAGCATTATCTACAAAGCATTACTTATCCTGATTGGTAGTATGAAAATAAATTTTGTGATTATCATCAGGTCAATAGGCATAATCTATGAAGATGTATCCAAATAAAGCATTTAATTAAAAATATGTTGGAAAATGGGGAGATAAAATTGGATAATAGTCCTTCTACTTCCAATAAAACTCTTTGGATTTATCAAAACCCCTTTCCCTAACATAAAAATTATTAGTAGCAAAATAATTAGCAATAATAACAATCATGGCTAGTGCAACAAAATCAACAGTATCAAAATCAAAAGCTGAACTAATAGAATCAACAAAATTAGCAACATAACCATAATAATGGAACAATGGACAAAACTAAGTTCAAAATGATAATAACCAACACACCAACCATTCAGCTACACATGACTACAATAGGATTGTAGGTCATATTGTAGTAGGTAGCATTAATACCATCTCCATTAATCCTAGACCAAACAATAATCAACCTAGACCATTGCTAAACAATAATACTCAACCAGATTATGTGGATAATCCTTCTTTGACTTGGGAGTGCATACAGGCAAACTAGAAAACTAGGACTTCCCTTTTTGGACCTTATATCGAAAACACATTCTTACCACATGACCACATGCAAGTACACTAACAAATGAGACTTATCCTATCTAGTCCAACACCATTTATAACATCAAATAGCAATAATATTCCAGTGTTTAATCCCAATTGTAAAATCATAAATTAGAGGTCAAATATTACTATCCCAAGCCCATAACCATCCACCACTTTGCTTGTCATCCAACCAACTATTTAACCTCAGAATAAACCATTCACTACTGATCAAGACAAGAAATTTGATATTATGAAATAACTGTAGAAGACACCAACACAAATTTCTATTTTAGATTTTATATAAACATCAATAATCCACAAGAACATCTTGAATGAGTTTTTGATCCAATCCACTATTACTAGGAACGTATCCCCTAATAAATTTCAAGCTTTGGTTAGACACCTAGCTCCAACCCAACATGTCACATTCAACCAAAGTGATATGTCTTCCCTTGGCTTACTCCATAATAATCCATTATACATAGAAGTTTATATAAGATGACACATAGTGAAATGTGTCCTTATAGACAATGGATCTAGCCTCAACATAGTGTCTCTAAAGATAATCAATCTTCTTGGGTACACAATGATAGATCTTCAACCATAAATAATAACTATCAAAGCCTATGATAATTAGGAAAAAGAATCGCAAGGTGCCATTAGTTTTTTAGTTATCATTGGGACTTTGACCCATGATACACTTTATCATGTGCTTGATCTTGAGTTATCATAAAATATGCTTCTGCATAGGCCTTAATTACATGAGATTCATGTAGTCCCATAAATGTTGCACCAATGTATCAAGTTTTCCCACTCAAGGATGGAAGTGAATATTCTAGGCGATTTACACCCATATGAACACTACAAGCATATTGAGGACAACTTTCAAAGATATAATTATAGTATGGTATGAATCCCAGTTCCAATAAGGATAAAGGAAAAACTATACTTATTGATCCTTCACCAGATAATTGTATAGATCCTAATACCTTAGATTCCCTTTCCCACATGCCACCTCTTGAATCTTCTAGTCATTTCACCATTTTAGATAATGGACCAAGAGAGTATGTGACCCATGATACATTTCATATTGCCAATCTTCCTTAGAATCTAAAAACCTTTAGGTGACCTAGAGTCACCCCACATATGCATTGGTAATAAAAAATAAAGATAAGGGACCTATCACATTTGTACCAACATCTAGCCTAAGACCTGACCCTTTTGAAGAGGATGAATCATGGTTATACAATTACAACCAAGTTGATTGTTATAAAAATGCAAAGTATCCTATTCCCAATAGGATTATGGAGCATCACAATTATGAAGGAAGAGGCCTCAAACTAAATCAGCAAGGAAACATCAAGCCAATTTTCATGACTAAGTATGAAAGACCTTATGGACTTGGATTTAAACCACAAGGGGGTGACCCCACATATCTTATTCAAACTCCATCATGAATGACTAGTGATGATGATGATGATGATGATGATGATGATGATGATGATGATGATAGTGAAACAAAGTCTAATCATATCCTCACCTTTGATAACCTAGCTAAAACCAACCTATTTGATAACAATGCCATTTGTACCCTTACCCTAGTCATTCATTGCAACCCATTGCCATTATATTATCCCCAAATAATAGATTGAGACTAATAGGAATCTAGTTTGTTGATTGATGAGTTCTAGAATGATGAGGTATTCTATGATTTCTTAGGCCTTAGAGACAATGTTCTATTGGGAGATCATAAATTAGGATTCTCAATCACATTGGATCTTAAAACATATTTTGGAGAGAAAGTGAACACCCTGAGCCAAAAATAAATAAGTAAAACATTGAGGTCCTAAAGTGAAAACCTCCTTGAGGTGTTTCTAACCAAATAAAAAAGTAAAGATAAAGGCTAGTTTAGTGGTGAAACCTATTTTAGGTGCCATTAGACAAGGTTGTTCATTCTTCTTTGAATTTAGACTAAGAGACCACCAATGATGAACTTGCCTATGGATCCAAGTATAGCTTTGAGAAATAATAAGTATTTAATCAAATTCATCAAGAATTTTTAACTATTTTTGTTACATGGATATATCTCCCATTAAGGGACTTAGATTCATCATGCTTAGGAGGAGTTGAAGATCAAGTCCTAATAGAGGACCCTAACATAATTCAATAGTTCAAGTCATTACCTACTATCTTAGAAGAGGATTCAACCAATCTAGTTGAAGATACAATAAAGGTAAATATCAAGACTCCATCAGACTTGAAATGGATAAAATGAGGGGTATCCCTCATTGACGAGGAATGTAACATCATTACAACTCTATTGAAAGAATTTGTAGATATCTTTGCATGGGTCTATTCTACCATGCCAAGTTTAGACCTCACTTTGGTTCTACACCACCTTGTGGTTAATCCTAATGCCAAAACAGTAAAAAAAAGTTACGTAAGATGCATCCTCACATTTCTATATTGATAAAGAAAGAGTCAAAAAACTCTTAGAATTAGGATGTATCCAATCCATTGATTACTCAAAATGGATCTCTAATGTGGTACCTGTTAGTAAAAATCTTGAAGGGATCAAAATTTGTACTAATTTTTGAGACATCAACAGAGCTTGTCCTAAAGATTATTTTCCCTTGCCTAATATTGACATGATCATCAACTCCATGGCAGGTTATGAAATTCTTTCACTCATGGATGGCTTTTCAGGATACAACTAGATCAAAATAACACTAGAAGACCAACATAAAATAATGTTCACGACTCCATGGGGAACATTTTGTTATCAAGTAATTCCATTTGGACTTAAGAATGTTGGATCTACATATCAAAGGGCCATGACTATCATATTCCATGATATGATGTATGATATTATTTAAGAATATGTTGATGACATATTAGGAAAATCCAAAACTAGGGTCAACCATCCAACAATGCTACATACGACATTTAAAATATTATGGGAGTACAAATTTAGACTCAATCCAGATAAATGTGTGTTTGGTGTAAGTTTAGGTAAATTATTTGGCTTCATCATGTCTCATATAGGTATTGATGTCGATCCAACTAAATTCCATGCTATAATCAAGATGCTACCACCAACCAATTTAAATTTTTTTTTTAGTTTACAGGGTGAGATCCAGTCAATCTAACACTTCATCTCTTAGTTAGAAAACAAGTGCCATCCATTTATACACCTTTTAAAGAAAGGATTTACATTTCACTACAATGATCACTACCAAATAGCATTTTAATAACTCAAAGACTATCTTATTAATTCACATGTTTTATTACATCCTATACCAGGAAAGCCATTCTTGTTATACCTATTAGCTATTAACCATGCTCTAGGGACACTCTTAGCTCAACATGATAACAATGGAAAAGAACATACCATATACTACCTAATCCATACCTTGGTTGAACATAACTATGCACCTATTGAAAAAGTTTGTCTGGCCATGGTCTTCATAGCTCAAAAACTATGCCATTACATGTTGAATAATAAGACCATGGCCATTTTAAAGGTAGATTTGCTCAAGTATCTACTATCTAAAATATATTTTTAAGGTATAATGGCTAAATGGATCATACTTCTTAGTGAGTTTGGCATAGAGTATGTCAATCAGAAGGTAATTAAAGGACAAGTAAAGTAGCTTGCTAAAGCACCTCTTATAGACACATAGCCACTCATGTTTCAATTTCCTAATGACTCCATAATGATAATAATTAACACACCCCTTGAAGAGTAGACCTGGAAGGTTTATTTTGATGGTTCATTTACTATGCATGGATCAGGGGTAGGCCTAATGTTTATTATACCACATGGAGATCTAATCCCTAAATCATTCATAATTCGCTTTCTTTTTACAAACATGGCCGAGTACAAAGCACTTGTTGCAGGACATTGATAGGTAGTGAATTGGAATATCTCTCATCTCTAAGTTTATGGTGTTTCTTAATTAATCATCAATCAAGTCACATATCATTTTTAGACCAAAGATGACAAGCTAGTTCCATATAAAGCCATGGTCGACACTCTTAAGCAAAAAATTGCTAATATTAAATTTGAGTACATACCAAGGGCTAGTAACATAACTATAGATGCCATGGATACTCTTGGCTCTCTAATTTGATAAATAGATAAAGCTAGAGAGTATCAGTTCCTCATTGAGAATTTTTCAGCATTGGCTGATGAACCTTCAACCATTACCATGATTTATGATATTTTTGGTCCTAATTCTATCTGGTACTCAGACATTTAAAACTACCTTAATGACCAAGTTTTTCCACCTAACCTATCTCAAAAACAAATCAAATCCTTTATTCATCATTGCACTCATTATACTCTAGTTGGATCTACCCTTTACCATCACACTTTTGATGGAACTCTGCTTCACTATTTCACTTCAATAGAGTCTATGCTAATGTTAAGAGAAGTTCATGAAGGAGTATGTGGATCTCATTCTAGTGGGGTATTCTTATCCAAAAATATCTTACATACTAGTTATTATTGGCCCACAATGGATTCAAATGCCACCGAATATGTAAAGAAGTGTGACAAATGTCAATGGCATGCTAATCTAATTCATGCCCTAGCAAAAAATATAAAACTGATGTTGACACCATGGCCATTTTTTACATGGGGACTTGACCTCATTAAGAATATTAACCCCACTTCATCTGATAGCCATAAACATATCCTTACCACAACCAAATATTTCACTAAGTGGGTTGAAGATATACTCCTCACTTACATGACTGGAAAGCAAATTTCTAAATTCATTTTTAACCATCTCATTTTCTGCTCTAGTATCCCCTCTGACATTATATATGATAATAGAGTATCATTAAATAACAAGGATGTAGACCAACTATGTATGAATATAACATCACACAAAATTTTTATACAACATATTACCCTCAAGATAATGGCTAAGCTGAGGCATCCAACAAAACCATTGTCAATATTATCAAAAAGATTGTCAATGATGCCAGTCATGATTGGCACTTATAGATATTCCCTTCCCTTTGGGTATACCATACCAATCATAGTACCCCCATAAGAACCGCTCCATACTCACTTGTTTATGTTACTAAAGCCATCCTTCCCATTGAGGTTGAATTGCCTTCACTACACATCTCTTTTAAGCATGTCTTGGATGATCATGACTATCGAGTAGCTCACCTACAAGAACTAAACCTACTTGATGAGAAACACATAAAAATGCTGATTAATCTTCAAGCATATCAGAATTGACTCAAAGGCCACTATAATTGATGTGTTAAGTATAGAACATTTGAACTTGGTGATCTTGTTCTTAAATAAAACTAAAAGAATAACATGACTAAGAATAAGCATAAATGGAAATTCAAACCAAAGTGGATAAGGCCTTTCATATCACTGTAGATTATGGATCAAAATCATATAGGCTTGTCACACAAGATGGTGATGAACTTTCTAAGTCAATGACTATTATTCATTTCAAGTGGTATTATGCTTGAGTGCTAAGGTGTATTGTCTATAAGGATGATTTTAGTTATGCCATTTTATCACTATTCTTCTTTATACAAATACCATCCTTATCTATCCTCTTCCTCATATCCACTTTCTACTTCTGACCTATTGACCCAGTGTGTTCTAAATCCTAGCCCATTTAACCTTTTTTTTTTTCCATTTGTTACGCATTTTTAGCATCAAGGTTTATAATTACTTCATTTATTTAAGTACTTTAGACAAAGATTGTATTTTGTGATAGTGTGATAGAAGTTTATGTAGTTGTATCCTTTTTTTGTTATTCCTTTCTTACCACCGGTCTTGCTACTAATTATAACTACCTTTAGGCAAATTAGTACCACTGATCTATGCCATTGTGTCCTAGTTATAACCACCTATGGGAAAACTAGGGGAAACATTAAGCCTTGATGTACCAAATTACCCCTTCCTATGTCATATTATGCCTTTTTACAAACTATGCCTATTTTATTTAAATTTATTGATGCATTAGTCGAATTCCTCCACTGTAAGGGTATAACTAGAGTGACTTGAGGTCCTACTCTAGGATTATGTAGGTAATACTCAATACCTATTGAGGTCAGCTTAGTCACTCTAAGCCACACTCTTGCCATTTTTAAAGCAACCTAATCCACACTATCACCATTTTGTGAGCAACCTAAGCCACGATCTCACCATTTTATGAGAAACCTAAGCCACACTCTCACCATTTTGTGAGCAACCTAAGTCTGAATGCTCTCACCATTTTGTGAGCTTAAACCATTTAGTGTCTTGTCATTCTCAATTGAGATGAGACACTCCAAAAAAATTTGAAAAATCATTAGAAAAGAATAAAAAACATTGACCACTTCTTTGCCTTAAGGATTCTGGGAACCCTTACTATGCTATAAGCAAATCACTTATCATTTATTTTCCCCATCCTTTTATCCTTTTTCTCTCATGCACTTTCCATTTTTAAAGACCATTCATATTCTTCTATCACATCCATTTATATTTGTTTTCCTTAGTTATCAAATTCTTCCCATTTCGTGGGAGAACTACATTTGGCCTAAAGTTTTTTATTGGATATTACATCCATGGAACTATGTAGGTAGTGTCCAATTTCCTAGTGTATATGGAGACAACTTGATCACCCCCTTCCTTTTCTTCCATTCCTGCATTTTATTCTTTTGTTCAATTGTCACCTATTTTTTTAGGGGTAATGTTCATATGGTTTCTATTGCTTTGTTTGTTTGTTTATGCTTATTTTATGTGTTTATCTACTTGTTTGTTTGATTTAAGCACTGTTGCCTTGATTCAATTCATGTGTGTTCATTAGGTGATTCCTTTCCCACACTTACACTTGAATCCATCCATATTCATATGTTTACATTGTCATAATGGTTTCTATCATTGGTGCATTATTTTCAATTAAATATTGGATTATGGGAGTCAGTCCTCATGCATATTTTGTCTAAGTCATCAAGATGTTATACCATAATGCCTATCGACACATGCTACAACAAACCTCAGCTTCAAGAAGTCTATTCAGCAATGGTGTCATCTCTTCAACACTAATATCCTAATTCAATCCTGATCATATCCCAAATAGAGTAATTAAACACAAAAGAATTTCAACCTTTATTAGTTTGGATGAGCATCTCCCTACTAGTAGGTTTTTCCAATTCATCATTACCCTCTATGTTAAATTATCATCATCCTCAGCCAAGTTTATCATGTTTTCCATAATTGGGGTCCAATGATTATAACCGCCTATGGGAAAATCATTGCACACCATCCCACTTGTATTTCTTAATGATTATAATCACCTTTAGGAAAAGCATTATGTTTTCACCACTTTACTTTTCTTGCCTATACAAGGGCATGTTATTATCTTTTTTTGTCTATCCTAACTAGGGTGGTTCCATCTTCTCAATGATTATAACCACCTTTGGGAAAATCATTGTGTTATCATACCATGTTACCACTATCAGGGTATAATGATTATAACTACCTTTGAGCAAACCATTGTACACCATCCCACTTGCATTCTCAATGATTTTGACTAATTTTTTAATATCATTGTGTTTTTACCCCATCATCTTTTCTTTCTTTGGTCCCCTCAATTTACTTCTTTCTTTCAAGGGACTGTTTGCCGACTTACTTATGCCAACCATTCCCTCAAGGGGGCATCATACAATTAGTTTATCATCATTGCAATTGTAGGAATACATGGCATTTTCATTATTTGAGAATATGTTACTGTGCTTATAGATTGTAATGCCCTCCCAAATAGGGGAAAACTATAGACACTTAAAATTGGCCACTGGTAGCCTCCAACCAAGATTTTGACCAATTTCCACCCAAAATGTACAATTTGGTCTAAAAAAACTAAAGCACACTAAATGATGTGAAACTAACATATTCAAGTGCCAATTTTGACCAAGCTATCCCTAAATGGGGCAAATCAATTTATGGGCCAACTAACTTTGATCAAATCATTTCAAGTTAAAATGCCAATTTTGCACCTAGGTGCTCTAGATTGCTCTTTCTTATCAAATATTCTACACAAGACACATGAATTTGTTATTTTTTGTTGATAAAATCTTAAATGGGATAATGAATCCAATGCATCTAACATTGACTTATAATTCTAATCTAGTTGAATTTTGGCCAATAACAAGGCATTCTAATCAATTTGAGTAATTTGTGCACAAAGTGCTTAAACATGCTTAAGATCTAATTAAACCAAATTAGATCCTAATAAATAATTCCATGGAAACTTATTTAATACTTATTTTTGGAAATGAATATTAAATATTTGCATCATTAGGTGACCTCATTTCTTGAGAAGACATCCCTAGGCCATAAATGCCATAAATATTAGGATTCATGCCCTCCATGCCTCATCAATGCCTTCCATGATGATCTCCATGCCTCTTAATTGACCCTTATTCCAATTTCATGATGAGGATAATTAAAAAATTAATTTCAAAAATTAAATTAATCCTCAACCACACATCTCAATCTTAGGATGGATGGTTCAAGTTGATTCTAGACATTCTCAAAAATATATAAATAGAAAGGTCATGAACATCATTTATAAGCTATTTGGTGCAAAGTTATAATGCAAAAATATATTCAATAATCCATTACAACTAGTGTTATTATTCCAAATTGATTTCATTCCAAGCCAAGCCACAAGCCAAAGGTGCCAAGGAGAGATAGAGGTAGCCAAGTTTGCATTGCCAAGGACTTAATGAGCATAAAACTGAGCAAGACACTAATATAAAGGTATTTGAATCATCCAAGGAGGGTGAATTAATTATTGTGTTTTATTCCTCACTTTTTAAGTTGTGTTTTCCATTTTTTTTGTTAACTAAGTTCTCCCTAGTGTTTAGGCCTAGAGATGTTATGCTATTAGTGTGTTTCTTTCATTTTGTTTTCATTTTGGAACTAACACCATACTAACCATCCTATCTTGAGTAAAATTCCTAGATCACATTGGCTACCTCTTCTCATTAACCATATGATAATTTGACATCTTGAGCATGGTTCTACTCATCTCTTGAACAATCGTATTCTTCCTTTAAATAAAACCATTTTGTTGTGGTCTTCTAGCAACATAATATTGTCTCTTTATCCTTTGTTTCTCATAAAACTCATCAAATTCATGATACCAAATCTAACCTCCTCTGTCTAATCTTACACACTTGATATTTTACCTTTTATCATTTTCCACAAGGATTTTGAATGCCATAAATCTTATAAAATCTTTTTATTTTTATTTAAGAACAAATGTCCAAGTCATCCTAGTAAAATCTTTGATGAAAAGCTTGAAGTAGCTATTACCTTGAATAAATTGAGTTCTCATAGGTCCACATAGATCAATATGGATCAAATCTAATGGCTTTGTAGTGGAGAAATCCTTGGATTTATATCTTCTTTTGGTTTGCTTCTCATGAAGACATGCCTTGCAAAGAGAATGAGGAATCTTAGAAATCTTGGGCATATGCCTTACTAACCCCTTTGAATTTATCTTTACCATATTATCAAAATTTATATGTCCAAACCTTCCATGAAAAATCCAACTTTATTTCAATTGACTCATTAAGCATTCCTCCTTCTTGGATTCATGGAATACATACATGTTATTATCTATTTTATGAACATTTACAACTAATCTTCTAGATTCTGCCTTTCTTACTTCACATACATCATCATGAAAAGTTACAACATTTTCCTTTCTTACAAATTTGGCTCACACTTAAAATATTATGTTTCAAACCTTATATATATATATATATATATATATATATATATATATATATATATATATATATATATATATATATATATATATATATATATATATATATATATATATATATATAGAAGACATTCTCAGTCCTAGTATGACTATTGTCCAAACTCATAGTACCTGTGCCAACTATGTTAGCATATTTGTTGTCACCAAACCTCACTGAACCTAGGTTAGTCTTAGTGAGAGAGATAAAATTTATTTTATCTCTTATAATATGATTTGAACATCTACTATATATGAATTATATCTTGTTTCCATCTTCTTGAGTATGCAAGGTTGCTTGAATAAACATTGATTCTTCCTTCGGTGGACTACTTAAATTTTACTTCTTTTCTTTTTTAATCTTAGACTTAGTCTCCTTGAACCATTTGATGGTGTTAATGACTTGAATATCCTTTTTCCAGAAATATATTCTGTAGTTCTTGGCTATATGACCTTGTTTGTTACAATTGTAGCATATGAGATCCTTTTTTATCTCTGGAGAGAAATTACAATCCCTATATTTATGGCTAAATTGATTTTAAGAGAAGCAATACCCATTGATGACATTATTCATATTTGACCTTCCTTTCTATTGACAATTATAGATACATGTATTTTAATTCTTGACCCTTTTTGTCGACATACAATCCTTTTTTTCCTTGGATAAGGGAAAATCTGATTAAGTCATGACTTTATTTTCCAGTTACTGCATCATTTGGTTGACACCTTTATCCATCATGACTTGTAGATTTTTTTGACTATTAATTTTAGATCTTTCACTTGCATATTCACATCATCCATGCTTGCATTGACATTTGATAAAGAACATATTATTTTGTCTTGAAGAATATCCATAGTCTCTTTTTCAATCATTGTATCTTTGATCACTTTCAAGTGGTTAAACTTACAAAAAGGACCTACCCTGATACCAATTGTTAGAAGTATAAACCACTAAGAGGGGGGTGAATCAGTGGTGGAAAATAATATAATTAAATTTAAAAATCCTTAAAACACTTAATAACTCAAAATAACCATTCATGAATCATTCAAGATGTTTATTGAAATGAACAAATAGATAATGCAAGATTGCACACACAACACAAGATCTATGTGGGAAACCCTCTTGGAAAAATAAACCCACTTGAAACAAGATTTGTAATATTTTACTATAGAGGTATTTATTAAATTTATATAAAAACCAACTGATCAAGGGGAACCCATTCTTTAATTTAGTCAAGAATCCACTTTAACTTTTGCTAGTGCCAACTAGAAAAGAGGCTTAAAACCCCTAAGTGATCAAACACCGACTCAATCACCTAGAAACTAATCTCCACCTATGATCTAATGTCTTCAACACATGATTATGGACCTATAAGTTACTAACCCCTAATAAACATCCTTTTTATCTTATAAAATCCTCTCACATAGGCATTCCACAATCTCCCTTCCTCTTCACTCAAACTACCCTCATATACACACTTCGATCTGCAAATACTTCTTCTATTCACTTCTCTCCCAAATATTCAAACCTAAAATAGCATGGTATTTGACATAAAAAATATAACCTATGGGTCTTAAACATATTCATTAACATTTTTTACTCTACAACCCATCCATTGGGCACCCTTACTCTCCTTATCCTCTCAACTCTATACTCTTGCTCCACTTAGAGCCCCTTCTCTCAAGTCTAAAAATCATCACCTTTGATTTCACCTGATAAATCCTTCATGATTATTATCTTATAGGTCAGCCATAATACTTTCCTTATCCTTTAAGGCATTATATATATCTCAATTACATCTTCACATATCATCCATAGCATCCATGGGTCACAATTAGGCAAATATGCCTTTTAATTAGGCCTCATTAACCCTTATAGGTCTCATGAAAACCCATCCATATCTTTGACACCTATTCAAGATAATTAAGAATAAAATAACACTTTCAAATACATATACCCATTAAAAATAACCTATATTTCCTCTTTAAGTGATAACATCCATCGCAACACCCTTCTTCTACAACATTATTAGCCAAAACATCATTCTATAAAATACGATCACCAAAATGAACATACAATCAAATTATAATCCTTTAATCATATAGAATATGAATTGTTAAAACCACAATAATATATTAATATTATCCTCATGAATTCTATAACACACTCCAACACTTATTTCATCTTAAAACATCAAAATACCATCAAGAATAACTCAATTAACCTTCTCAGGTTACTTGTAGGGTATGAACACATACATAGTCAAGTTTAGAGCTCCATATGTTTTAATATTAAAAAATTATAACTTATAAATAGGTTATTTTTATGTTTCATTAATTCCTCTACAACTTTTACTTTTACACCATGATCAAATTTTTCATATATCAAAAGTTATAGCACAAAAACTATGGACTAGTCTTCCCTCACAAATTCGAATATTTGAATTCCAACAGTCACTAAACAACTATTAAAATTTGAAAAATTTGACATCATCTCATGTCCTTAAATATTATATAAAATACAAATTAGACATATTATTATAAGTATCCTATTATTTACCTTTGATCACTATTAAACATTGAGCACTTGTCATCATCTCGCTACTTCCTAATAATGCATAATAAATGTGTATCATCAATCATTTTTGAGTAGCTTAGTCTTTATCAAACAACACTCAACGTTAGATATTGATTATAAATCCTATGATTACAACACTTTACACCTTCACATGCCTTCTAATCAAATTTTTTAGTCCATACACTTGTACCACTTGGTAGTCCCGAGTGCTTTATTGACTCTTTAACTTGTCCCACACTGTTGATCTTCATAGGTATGAACTATCCCTCGCCATTAATTTTCTATCAGATTAGCGAGCTTGTGACACTTTTCACTATCATTTTAAACCTTTGACATGTTGAATTCATATGCACCATTGATATCAATATGTATGATTAAGTGCTCATTTTTAGATCTTCTAGACCAATGACCTTGGACTTCAATGTGATTAAACATGATGGTCTCTAACCCATCACAGTCTCTAAGTGAAACTTTGAAGATTTTATATCTAGAGATAGAAAACACTTTAGGAATCCAAATATTTAGGGTAAATTTTTGGAACTATAGACAACATCACTATGAAAATATTTTCACACTATTGAAATTTTAAGTACCTACAATAAATGCACAAACTTTTTGGATCATACATGTCTGCATAACATGTAGTGATAGTCTAGATAAGTATAAGAACTTAGTGAACTTATGTCTAAGATGCCAATTTTTCAAAAATATATTTTTAGCTATGCTAAACCTCATGACCTAAAATTTGAACCATAACTTGGGACTAATGTGATCACAGCCATATGACTAACTCCCCCTAACTCATATATACGTGGCAATGGTAACGTCAACAAACTTTCTACTCAATTTTTTCTATAAAAAAACTAACTATGCCAAGATGAACATAATAAATAACCAAATGAATACCACTTACTTCCATAAGCTCTAAAATCATCCTTGACCTCTAGTAGGACCCCTCACACATGTTGAATAATTTATACCCATCCTTAATCATGCCAAAACTAAAGATCAACCATGCCTAGTTCAAGCATATTAGGAAAAATACACTACACACTTTGTCATTGACACTTAGAATATCAAAAAAATTCATCCACTCACCTAGACACCTCCATGACATCACTAAAAACTCTCTAAAAACACATGGGGACACTGAAGCATACATAATACAGCCCATAAATGCATATGTATGGGATAATTTTGGCCCACTCTTGAAAATTATGCAATAAAATTTGCTAAAAAGTCTTATCCTTGCCAAATTCATGATGATTTAGTTCATTCACCTCCAGTCAAGATTCAAACTATCAAATCTTCCTAGCCATTCTCAATGTGGGGATTAGATCTCATAGGAAAATTACCTTGATCTTAAGATGGGTATGTCTTTATAATCACACCCATAGAATATTTTACCAAATGGGTCAAGGCTATGCCCCTTATTAATTTCATCAGTAATACCATCTCCAAATTTATCCTCAATCAAATCATTTATCACTTTATTGTCCCTTATACTAACATTTAAGATAATGGTGGTAATTTCAAAAATAAAGATTTCAAATAGCTTTGTGTTAAACTTAAAATCAATCACAAATTTTACACACCCTATCATCTATAATGTAATAGTCAATCTGATGACACAAACCAAATTATTAATAAAATTATCTAAAATATAATTATAAAACTTGCACGAATTGGCACCTTCATCTATATCTTTCTCTTTGGGCCTATCACACTAGCATACATATTGCCACTAGGTCAACGCCATTCTTTCTAGTCTATGGTTCTGAGTTAGTCCTTCCAATATAATTTTAGATTCCCTCTCTCTCTATATATATTCATGGTATCATACCTGATGAAGAATTATGTGAGGCTCACCTTCATGTTCTTGATCTCCTTGAAGAACACTGTATTTTTTCTTTACAATATAATTGCCAATACAAGGATTGTATTTCCAACAACGTAATAAATGTGTTAAAATTTGCACATTTAACATTGGTGATATTGTCCTTAAATTAGACTACACTCATGAAAAATAATGTAAATATATCCAAAAGTGGTGGGGTCCTTATTTATTCAAAGATATTCTTTGTCTAAGTACCTATCACCTTAAAAACAATGAAGGTCATGTTTTCAAATAACCCACCAACACACAATTCTTCAAGAAGTATTTTTCCCAATACTTTCCTTATTTTCATGCTTTATATATATGTTATCTATCTAACTCATTTTTTAGGTTACTTACATGAGTCTTACCCTTTGCAATAGTTCTATACTTCCACACACCTTAGTCCTTTTTTTGTCTTTTGGTTTCTCTTTTTCTCATGAGTTGCATTGTAAAACCATGGATAGGACCCAATCTTCCTCATGATGTAAATTAATCTTCTTTAATTTCACACTTTTCTCACACTTTTTTGTCACCCTTTGGGTTTTATCATTTGTGATTTCTAGTGTAAGACCATGGATATGACATGATGTTCCTCACAATTACTACCTTTTTCTTATCCCATTTACTTTTTCAATACTTTTTGGCACCCTCATAGGTTTCTCTTTTATGAGTTGTAGTGTAAGTAAGACCATGGATAGGACCTATCCTTCCTCATAATATCACCATATTTTCATTCCTTTTCTAGAATGTGTTTTGTAATGGTTATAAGTTTTTTATCCTTATTCTCAACTTTAACTTTCTTTTCTTTTGATAGATGAAATTTGTATAACAATTTATGTTAGCATGTTTTCCTCCATTTCCCTCATTCTTATGATATTAATCACACTTTTTTGTTTTTGTCTCCCTTTTTTCCACCCTTTATCATATTTTTTGTGATTTGAAGTAATTCAAATTATTTCATGTCTCATTTCTCTTTATTACCTTTCCTTTCACTCCATATAGGATAAATAAGGTTGAATTCAAGATAGCAATTTTATTTTACCTATATTTATGAGACTCTTAGACACCATTCTCTCTGAGTTCTCTCTCTTAGTAACCAAGTCTCAAGTATTCAAATGAAATTCATCTTTAGCACCTATGTTTGGTTTTCCAAATCCATATGGAGGAGGAATAGAACAAGCCATTAAAAAAGTTAAAATCCAAATCATTTAAAACAAAAGGAAATGATATAAAAAAGGAAACATACAAATATTAAAAGTAAACATCATACCAAAATACATGATTACAAGCACATCTCCTATCTCCAATCAAAACTCAAACTCCACAATTGGCCTCACACTAGAGCTGAGGTCCATTGGGGTGTGGTAGGCTAGTAGATTGGAATAGAATAATTCAATAAACTCTATGGTTATACCTACTTTCTCATATAAGTAAACAATCTTTGAAGTAGATCAACGACTCTATAAGGGGTCTTGAGGAATGGGGAACACATTGTGGGAAGGTAGGTCAATTTTAATTTTCATGCATATATCCTTCATAGGATGATCTACATACTCCATTTGTTGACCTAAGACTTGTGTGTAAAAAAGAAGTTATTTAGAGTCCTTAAGGTCAAAAGTCCTCTTATTTTTGACAAACCTAGTTTGAGTGTCTTGAATTCAATAAAGAGTTCCTCTACTTTGGTTTTTCCTTCATTCTCCCATTCACCCATTTCATTTCCGCCCTTGATATGCATGTGTTATTCTAAATATATTTTTCCTATTCTATACTTCCTTGTTCTTCACATCTTAAAAACATGTTAGCACCACTTTGTTTCAATTTTATCTATCCTTAGAACAAATAACATATTTGACCAATTATGGATTACTTTATTTACACCATGTCTCTACATTTCTATACGTGCCTTGATTTATTTTACCATTTATCATTTTTATACCAACCCTTTTTTGAAGATGCCTAATTTCATTTTTAATTTCATGTATTTTTTCCATTACTGAGTGAGGTTGGCTTGTTACTTCTCACTTATGAATGTTTTTTTCCCTTTTATACACATTTTTTCATTGATGATTAAGTATTGTTACTACTCACTCATCAATGTTGTTTTAATATTTTTACTTTCCCATCTTGTTTAAGGATTGTTACTAATTTTACATTGATGTTTGATTACCATCCTTTTTGACATGTATCCATGGTTTGACTTGGTGAGTTTGCCTTTCTTACTTAAGGTTTACATATTTGAGTTTTTTAAATCTTTAGTAGCCTTGGATTTTTGGTTAATTTATTTACTCTAAAAAAAGTTTTGACTTGATCATTTGGTCTAACATAGCACTTATCACCCTAGTTTGCCAAATTTACAAATTACATCCCATCCACATAGCACCAATTATCTTGGGTTTCTTGCGTTTGTTTTTATTCTTTAGTTTTGTATTCTTGGGTTTGTCAAAAATAGTCTCTACACCATCCATAATCAAAACTAAAAACATAATAGAAAACCATCCAATGATAAAAGTAAGTAAAGGTATACATCACATTTAATTTTTAGTTATTTCTTTTGTAATCATTTACTTTCAGTTACTTTTTCTTTAAAATATTGCAACTTTTTTTAACTTCATAGTTGTGTGTTACTATGTTATTTATCAAAGCACTATCCTCTATCACACCTAAGTCACATGTGATTATATTCAATTGGGGCATATGTGTACACAATATTTTCAACTTTTATCAAATACTAATGCTTTTGATATTGTAGGAACCCATCGAGTCTCAAACTCTCTTAGTGCATGCCCTAAGGGGTGCACTGGGAAAGGGGTGGGCAGACCATTTGTGCTTCATAGGTTTGTTGTCCCTTATTTCCACTTATTACCAATCTAACCAAATTCTAAAAACATTTCCCTAAGTTATTAATCCTATTTTTCACACTCTTCTAATAATTTACCACCTTCCATACCCCTTTTCCTAACCTAAAAACCCTTTTGATAGTTTATAGTACTAGATCAATTGGGTCAGCCTTATACTCTTATTGGTGAAACTCATTTGGTTCTAGGTTGGCTCTTGGCTGACCTAGCCCATGACCTAGTGAGTTTTTTTCAATAATAGTACTAGGTTGACTAGGTCAACCTTGTCGATCAAAACTTTCAAAAAGGCTTAGGGTTAGATCCTCTTATATATACAAAATCATTTCATAATTATTAGAGATATATCAAGAGTTATTAGTCATTTTCACTTCTTTATAATCTCCTCTTCCACCATTCTACTTGAGGATTCTTAGGTTAGGGTTTATACTTGGAGAATTTAGTCTTATGGAAAAGTCTTGGATGATTTAGCCTTTATTAGTGATCCTTAAAAACCATAATAACCTCTTGTGAAGCCCCTTTGGTCAAGGGAGAGATTGAGTCTCGATGGGTTCATCTTTAAGGTAAGTATTCTCTAACTTTGCTCCTCTATTTAGTAGATAGAAGCTACATAAGTATTGGATTTTGAATAATATTACTCCTCTTCTCCATGCATTAAGGGTCTTACTTATACATAGCTTAATTAGGATTCTCTTATACATTTTTATTTGTTTACTAACCCTCATATTGTGCCAAAATATTTGGTGAATAATAGATTAGACTCATTTGCTTTAGTTGTTATTTGTGTAGTGAATATGAAAAAATAGGGCTTAGTTAGGGTTATTGCATGATTTTGCTTGATTGGAGGCTTTGGAACCCTCCCTAGTATTATTCTTGTGATAAGATATCCATTAATTGGGTCTAGTGGATCCACATATTGGTCATGTTCCTAATTATCTAATGTATCCCCAATCAAAAGAATAATGAGGATCTATCTTCTATGATCTAGGATTGATTTATAGATCTGATGCATTTCTAATTGCATACACGTACAACCTACTAAAACAACTGAAAGCACTTCTTTTCTACATTTTCTTCATGTTTGAAGCCTTGAACTCACATGGGAAGATAAAGGGATGCAAATTAGAATTTAGAATATATTTCAAAACCTATGGTACAATTATAGGATGTTTAAGAGGCATATTTTCCCATATGTAGGACACATTTGATGAGTGGGGAGTGAAATGAAGTTTAAAAATGGAACTTTATGGATATGAAACATCTTAGTAAGTGATAATATGATTAAAATGGGACTCTTTAGGACCCCTTTAGATAAATTGGCATTAGCATATTCAACATTTTAAAAGGTCTATAAGACATGCAGACTCATGTGGCATCTTTCTGGATCATTTGGTAATTTGGAATGGCTAATCAAGGTCTAAGAAAAATGTGAGAAAACATACCATGGATAATGACCTTGAAACACATCAGAAGGATTCACATTCATAACAAAATGTAGTTTATACACTCTTATCATTACTTATCAAGTCTCTCTCACAAGTAATGTCTTGAAACATGCCCATATACCATAAGAACCAATAACCTTAAAATATCCAAATAACATTAACTTTTTCTAAAGATCCTTAATCTTATCAAACATGGTTAAGACCATTATTTAGACTTAAAAAGAACTTGGCACTCTTCTATTTACATAGTGACCATCCTGAGGACTTAGTACATCACCTAAGGACCCAAAACATCCATGACAAGTGATTATTTCACAAAAAAGGTTATCTATGATAGGTTCTAACACAATATGAGGCCTTAATCAATGCTAACAAGGTTTAAAATGAGATCACATAAGACATCACCATGTAGGAATATTAACATGGGTAGCTTGGGCGAGTGTCATGGATAATTTTTGGTTGTATAGGTTAGAATTTGGCTTAGGAGGCCAAATTGGCTTCATTTTTGGTGACTCATAGGGGTTGACTAGCCTATTGGTCAAAATAACCCACTCACCCTTCATGACAATGTCAATACTTTGACATGACTTCATGACTTGGATGACCACCTTATTAGACTACAAACATTCACAAGACACAACAAATACAACCAAATAAATAACACCTAACACATAAAAACTAACAATAAAAGACATAAAAATAACTAAGACAACTAAGTACACCACACTTTTGTAGACACACTTATTGAAAGCAAGACAAAAAACACTATAAGAAACTAACTTGAGATCAAAATATTTTCTCCTCTAAAATCAAATGGAAAAATTATTTGATCAGAATGGCACCATGAGGTTTGATTTCCATGTCTTGCTTTGAATCCAATTAAGTATTTCTCATTATATGAGAAATCTCACTTGTAGATGGAGGTATTGGCATGTTCATGGCCTCTTGGGGGAGCACCTAAACCTTCTAGATGTAACCTTAGGTGCATGAGTTGGTCATGAGAGTCTACCACCCAATAATAATCATTCTAAACTTGCCTTCCTTATATCAACATTTTAATTTTTACCTCAATCATGGGTTTCTCCTAATTTATCATGCTCTCATATAGTAATTATCCTAATAACCCAACTAGCATGCCTTGACTTATGTCTTTAATTTGATCTATTTGAGATGGTGACTTGTTAATACCTTCAAATTCAAGATAGGTTTACAAGCGTATATGTCACATATCATTAGGCTCTCCTTGATTGTACTTATGAAACTCAAAATGATCAGGTGCCATAGTGTTCTTTTAAATACCCTTCTCAAGCTCCTTGTGGGGTAGATGTGGGTTATCCAAACTTGAATAAAATTTCCCTAAATCCTCTTAAAATGTCATCTCTTCATGATAAATTTAAAATAAATGTATTTCACCATCATTATTACCATTATATTGTGAAACATCATGCTGATCAAGTATCTCTAACTCATCCATAGAGTCACAACAAGACTCGTGCTTTGTTACAACTTGGTCATCCTCATCTTCTATGAAGAATGGGATCTCACCAACTAATTCAAGCTCCATATCATCTTGAATTTCAATGTATATAACTAAATCTCTTTCTTCAAGTTCCAAAGAATTATTGGTACCTTAAATTAAAACCTCAACCTATTGTCCTATTCCATCATCCCAAGTTGTCATATTGAGTTCTTCTATTTCACTTAATAATTCATGGTACAATTACTACCAAGGATCATCTAATTCACATAAGATTTTCTTATCTTCAATAATAGTCTCATGTAGGTTATTTACATGAATATCTCCTAGAGGAGAAGTTTATTGTGATTTGTCTTCATCTACATCAACATCATACCATTGTGACTCCTTTACATCATCTAATTTTCCTTCATGCTCAGAATTTTATCTACTAGAATGAATGGGAGTACCAATAGTGATTTCCTCAACATAGATGATTAAGGTATCCTTTAAAAGTGTTCCTTAAACTCACTTTCAACTACAACATGATAAATATCTTGAATGAGTGCCACCTCATTAACTATCCTTGATAAATTGTTCCCCATACTTAGATGCTCAAATTCTATCTTTAATGCATTTAGTTCCTCTTCAAAAGAGGAGAGGGTGGGAGGGAAATGTACTTCATTATCTTTGTTGAAATTTTATAGGGTTCTCTTCTAGATTGGATCCTTAGGAGTATCAAACATAGGCACTACATTCTTATTATTCCATTCTCTAATTAATGTTATGGCATGAGATTGTACCCTTGGGGAAGAGTTCTTTAGGCTCCTCCACTCCTAGTCACAATATGGGAACAACCCTAGAATATGGGTATCTATAGTCATATAAAATGTGAAATTGAATGACTTAAGTGTGACTAATGACACCTAATCCATAGGTCTTCCTACTTGCTTACACAACCCTTTTAGGCTATTTTTTCACTAATTCCCAATCATCTACAACCTTCCAAACTTAACCCTTATAGACCCAAAAAGCTTTTTTAGGCCTATATCTATCCCCATAGGTCTTAATCCCTTGGGATAACAATGCCTAACTTGGACAGGAGCACTAGAACCTAGGGTGTCCTATTTTTAATGCTATTATCCATGTTTATTTTTGGTCCTAATGGTCAGATTATTTCAATTCCTTTTCCTTGTTGGCATAACGTGAACTCATTTAACCCATGATCATTTAATCCCATATAAAAGGCCATTCAAATTCTATTTAGAAGGGTTGTCACTCATTTACAAGATAGAAACAAGAATATAAACAAGTACACTCAAGCACTCTTCCATATTCTATGCATATAACTTTCCAAGATCATTTCAAGCTTATTCAATCCTTTACATTAGTGCCTAACCATCCAAAGTACATACAGTTTCTCATTTAGTTGCATTTACCATACACAATTGCACCAAGCACTTTAATGGGAGAACTACATTAGCTTGATCCCTCCTTGGAGTATTGGTATGTAGGTTTCATGCCCTTTTATGGGGTGTGAAGTGTGTCCAATGTATCCTTTACACACTAACCCATTTTGTATCTTTTCCAATTTTTCTATTAAAGTTTAAGCACAAAGAACTCCTAGGGATTTAAAGTTTTAAAATGGATGCATAGTGAGCTTCATAGGTTTCTAGGATTTGATATTTCACTGATAGGATAACACAGGCCTATCAAACAGAACCTATAAATCTCAGACCACCTAGAAAATAGTGTCAAAAAATGACTATATCACTAGATAGTATGATGTCCCACTTTTAGTGCTCCTATCTAGAAATGAACCTTAAGATCTAGTTTTTGATAGTTTCATAGTATTGCTCCTCAAGTATCAGACCCTATCTCAATTTGAATCATTTAGAATAAACTAAGTTAGATTTTTCTTATTTATTACTATATTTAGAAAAGAAAAAAATATAAATCTATTTACACAAATTAGTAGATTAATTATTGCATATTATTCACTGATTTAGTTTTTTTAGACCTGTTTATTTAACTAGAAATAAAACTTCATTATTATGAAAACAATAAAATATTTGGTGAACTTGACTTACTTCAAATTTCACACAAAAACCCTAAAAACTTAGGGATAATTATTTTTGAATTTTTATGATAATTTATTTATTTTTATTGCATTTAAATATTATAAATTTAAAAATTAATTAAAAAAATATAATATACTTTTTTCAAACCCTAGTTTGTACATACTAGGTTCTTTTTGCATACAAACACATTCCAAACACTAGGAAACATATATTGCTAATTTTAGAAATATTTTTTGATTTTTCCTAAATTTTTCAAGAAAATTTATACAAATTGTCTCTAAGTGTTTAAAATTATTAAAATAATTTAAAACTTCATTCAAAATCCCTAAATTGCATCAAGTAAACTCTTAGTTACTTTCTAGTACTTTTCAAATCATTTTCTAAATTTTTAGTTGCATATCAAACTCAAAAAATCAATTTTAAATTAAAAAATTCATATTATTTTTCATAAATATTTTCACAAAATCCTTAGTTGCATATAATATGACCTATTTTCTTCTTTAGGTATCACCTTCCATGTTTGGGAGCTCTATATCCTTTTTATTCATATTGCAGTTCCTTGTTTAGATTATATCAAGTTAATATTTTATACTATTACCCAAGTTGTTTTCCTTATGCCACCTAAGTTCCTTGGATATTTTCCTTTGAGATGAAGTGTAAGACATAGTGGAAATCCTCTTGAATTCACCTAGATTCTTGTAAATCGGCCATATACCATGGATAAACAAACAATTCAAGTTCCATTCATAGATTCTACACATCTAGATTACACCAATTTCAATGAGGATAATTTTGACAAAGATCAGTATGAAAATAACAATGATTATGTACACACTGATGCTCATACTCCACCATGTTGGACCAATTATCCACTTCCACCCATTATTGATAATGAAGTTGTACTCAACAAAGATTTGACTTTACAAAATTTTAGAAAAAGACTTAAGGAAGAACATAAAGATCATAAACTAATTTTTAAATCTATCATGGAAATCCAAAAGCCTAAGCAAGTTGAGTATTCTAGTCATTCAGAGTAGCTAGTTGTAAATGACACTACATGGGCAACTATGTCTCAACAACCCCTTATAGTATCCCAACCTTCTTTTATGCCACTAGCTATAACTAGTACATCCCTATCTCTTGATGTGGCAACCCTTGTGCAAGAGATAATATCTCTTCAATCCAAGGTGTTACATCTCGATCAAGGTACCACTAGACCTACACAGGGTTTGTATTATTTTGTTCTTCTACATACACCATTGGCACATCACATTATTTATACACCCTTACCACTAGGTTTTGTTCAACCCAAGCTCACTCTATGTGATGGTAAAGGTGATCCAAAGACACATTTAAGATCTTTTCATGTGGCATGTTTGGATTATGTATCGAATGATTGGATACTTACTAAGTTATTTCCATGGAGTCTAAAGGATTAGCCTTTACAATGGTTTTATAGTCTACAAAATCAACTAGTCATAAAATTCAATCCTTTGACATACATGTTCCTATCACATTTTAGTATCAACATTGGTGATAAGGTTTCTTATATATAGATTACATAGTAGAAACAAAGGTCAAATGAGCTCCTAATAGATTATGTTCTTAGATACAAGACTATTTTGGCTAAGCTAACTATCCCCATGGTTGATCAATAATCATAGTAAATATTTAAATAGATCCTTCTACCAGTAATTCATGAATCTATTATGTTTAAAATATTCTCTTCCTTCACCAGATTGTGTCATACACTCAAGGAAAGAGAAGTAAAGATAATTTCAATGGATGAACTTAAGTATTCAAGTATCTCAGACACAATAAACAAGAGTAATATCAAAGCCCCATACAAGGTCAAAATCAATGAAAATAAGAATCAGAATCAACCAAAAGTCAATGTGGCTTCAGAGCCCCCTCAACATGTGGTTTTATTAGCACCTCCTCATTGTGTATTTATCAATCTACTAGTTTCTCTAGCCAGGGTTTTATAGTAGTTATTGGACTGCAACATCATATCTCTCCCTCCTAGTCAGGAAGCTAACCCAATAAAACCTCTTCCATGGGGATATGATCAATATGCATTTTTTAATTTTCATAGGGAACCAAGCCATATAAAAAATAGATGCGTTAGTTTGAGACATAAGATATAGTACTTGATAGATGATAATATACTTGATCTAGGCACTTCAGTTGAGCCTCCAAAGGTAAAGCCAACACAAGATAAATCTTTGAAAATATTTTTAGATCTATTTACAAAACATTATAAATATGAGAAAGAGGACACATTAGGTGTTCACCATACATACCATACACATCCTCTATGAGCTACATACTAGTAACATTTAATTAAGGCACATCCTTTGAGGGGTATGATAGGTGTGTATGAGTTCAGAGTTTGAACCAAGCCTTTGATATCCTTCTTAGAAAAAGTGATTATGGAGGATAATATAGGTAATAATGCACTTTTTATTAGAGCACATACTCATAATTAGCCTATTTTTAGTGTACTTATTAATAATGGTTTTAGCCTTCACATGTGCACATTAACACTACTACAACATTAGGGTTATTCATAATAGGATATCACTCTGAGAAACATAGTTATCCATAGTTTTAGTGGGAATATATATAGTTCATTAGGTGAGATATTAATTCCACTATAGGTTGGTCCTACATATTTGGTAACACCATTTCCTATAGTTCTCAATGCAGGAGTTTTTGACATATTACTTAGATGAACATGGATTTAAAAACTCTAGGTAGTATCCTCTACATTTTATAGATGCATGAAATTCATTCAAACTAATCAAGTTATTATAGTTAATGGAGTTTCTTATGAGTCACCACTCCCCACTTTAGAGCCATCTACCAGTTTATAAACACTAGCTCCAGTTCTTCTACCTATTTTAGTTTCTCCTCTAATTTCAATTTAGCTTCCACTTCAAATCCAAAAATAGTTATAACATCCATCTCTAGTACAAAGGGTTAACACACTCCATATATCCAAGATTATAGATAGCTTATAACTATAGTGTTCACACCTAGAGAAGTTTCATTGAGGTCTCATATAGTCACACAAAGAGCACTTATTCAGAGATCTTCTTCTACTTCTAGATGGGTCCCTAAGACCCTACTTGCATCCACTTCTTAGCATTACAGGGGGACCTCACATTTGGTTTTTACTTAAAATATTTTAGAGTAGTTACAACATACATAGATTTTAGCTTCACCATTTTAGACATACAATTATACCTCATGATCATGCATGATTCAGTTGTTTGATATAGGACACCATGACAGGGAGTCTCATCTAAGACTCATTGGTTAGTATCATTTATTCCTAGTTTTTATTGTACATAACTTAGTTTTAAATTGTCAAAAAAAATTAGATATGATAAAAATACCAATTTTTTTATTGTATGCATCATCCATGATTTACATTACTACTATCATGATAAAACTTACATTTGTTATTTCATTCTATTGTATGTCGATTTATCAACATTATCATGCTTTAATTGATCTCTTTTCAGTGTGTGCAGTGACATCCAACTACTTGATTGCTTCACTCTACCCATTGAGGGGGCATTACTACTTATACATTAGAGACACACATTGATATACATACCCACTAAGTATATCTTCTACATGACAACACCATCTAGGTTATGTCAATCTTACACTACACACTCTAAGTACCATGTTGATGTACATTCCTTACTAGATTACATAGATTATTATATCAAAATTTAACTAGTATCTAACACTTGTGTATTTATTATCATATACCTAGTCTTGTAATTCACATGTTTTGCATACTTCCAAATTTGCTTTGATTAGTTATATGTGATTCTACTTTCCAATTATTACATGCTTTCTCCTCTTACTTAGCATAGCTTATGTGATTGCATTTCCAATTGCTACTTATCTCCTATTTATGCCTTAAGAAATTTACCAATGTCATTTGATTCTTTAAAAGTGTGTGACTTAGGATATTTTCCAATGTTCTTTACTTGTACTCTTCCATGTGCCTATGGTCCCTATGCCAACTTTGCTTATTTCACTTGTATGTGTATGTGGAATTTGAACATGCCTTGTGTGCCTGCTTTCTAGTTTGAGTGACATGTGCCCATGTCCCTTATTTTCATGGACCTTTGGCCATCCCTATATGCTTCTTGATTCTTATCTTGTTTGCTTGATTACTTGTTTGATTGTCAATGTGTGCAATGCCATTATCCACTTCATGCATTTCCCTTGCTTTCTTGGATGCCATGATGGACATCATGCTTCATCCCTCCAAATAAAAACTAACATCTAAAATTTACAATTCCAATATAGTACATTGCACATGATTTTGCATTGTTACATCTATTTAGTAATACCCCTATTGATCTAACAATCTCTCAAATAAACATTACTATATATATAGATATCTTGTCAAATATCATTATTATATCATGTATCTATACAGCTTAACACACTTACATGACTCTTTATTTTGAGGGTAGTCATTGTAGGTTCATCATTCCTACCCTCAAAAGAGGGGGAAATAAATAGTGGTTTTGTCATAGAGATTAAAGCTCCTAATAGTTAAAATAGTAGCATTTAGATCACCTAGTTTGTAATCTAGAGGTCAAAATAGTTACAATAGAGCATAAAAATAGTCACAATTCCAAATCAACAACCAATTTCAACACAAAATAGTAACTCCAAAAATTGATAGTAGCACCAAACATAGGGGTGTCCTCATTTGGGTGCTCTTATCTAGGCAAGAAAAAATAAAGTTTTCTAGAAATAGGCAATTTTTTTGTTTAGATACATTTTTTGCACATCCATATCAGTTAGAATAAATAATTTCAATATAATTTTCTCAAAGAATATAGATATAGGGGGTTATCATGCATGGAATGATGGTTCTCACTTTCAATTTTAGGTTAGGTAGTCGACATAAATTTTAGATCATAAATCATGTTTTAGACATCAGTGATTGGGGATAATGTGCATGACACATTGGTCTTCTTTTATTTTTGAGTTCAGTTATCATCCAAGCCTTCTCAACAATTGCATGCCTTACTCCATTTGTAAGTGGTTGGCATCATTTTAAATTTAAACTTTCATACAAGTTTAAATTTTTGAGTACTCGAGTTCTTGAGTTTTCTTTCACATAAGCCTAGTGCATCACTTTCAGAGTGGCTTTCATACAAGCCTAACCTCCATCTTTAAAAATGGCCAAGAGTGGCCTAGTTTCTAGCATACATTCAATTTATCCACACCACATTGTCAGATTTCCAAAACATCCATGGGCTCCATGAGCCATCTCATATATCATCTATTCTATACTAGTATCACTTCATAACTTCAATTCATAGGGTAACAATGATCCAAAGGGCCAACCTTTGTATTATTGAGCCACCTATTTAGAGGGATTAGAAACATAGTCTAGACATCACTTATAATATACAGGATTTGTTAACTTCACTTAGTTTTCAATGATATAGCCAAAGGGCCAAACTTTGTATTCTTAAGCCACATATTCAGAGGGATTAGACACATAGTCCAAACATCACTTAACACATGCATGCTTCATTAACTTTACTTAGCTGGTGATGATGGAGTCAAAGGGATGGATTATGAATTTTTGAGCCAATTTTTATGGAATTGAGCACTCAACTTTTTTCATGATATTACTCTTTATTTAACACATACCCAACATCACAATAGGTTTTGTATTGGTTTGCATACTTAGTGAGGTGTATTCATTACTTTCTCTTCCTCTTACTCATCTTTTGTACATTCTTATTTTAGATATAGAGTATCTATTAAGAACTAATCTAGTTTTATGTTTTCATTATAGATTCACACTTCACAACGTGCTCTCTCTATGCACATCCAACATCACATAGTTTCATGAGCTTCTCCCTTACAAGTAAGTTCATGTATGATTTTTATTTTCCTTTATCCTAGTATTTTGATTTTTTGCATCACTAAAATAATGGGGGGCAAATATATTCAAATAAAATTCAAAATTTGATGAATTAAGCATGTCTAATGACACCCAATCCATAGATCTTCCTACTTGCTTATGCAACCCTTCTAGGCTACTATTTCACTAATTCTTAGTCATCCAAAACCTTCTATACTTAACCCTTATAGACCTAGGAAACTCTTTCACGCCTAGATCCATCCCCTAAGTCTCATTCCCTTAGAACAATAGCACCCAACTTAGACAAGAGAAATAAAACCTAGGGTGTCCTATTTTTGGCATTATTGTCCAAGTTCATTTTTGGTCCTAATAGTCATGTTATTTTGAATCCTTTTCCTTTTCCCTGTCAGCTTAACATGAATTCATTTAACCCATGATCATTTAATACCCTATAAAAGGTCATTCAAAGTTCATTTAGAAGGGTTTCCACTTAGTTACAAGAGAGAATCAAGTATATAAGAAAGTATACTCAATCACTCTTCCCTATTCTCTGCATATAGCCTTTCAAGATCATCTCAAGATTATTCAATCCTTTACATCAATCTCTAGCCATATAAAGTACATCTAGCTACATTTACCATACATATTTACACTAAGCACTTCAATGGGAGAACTACATTAGATTGATCACTCCTCAGAGTATTGGTATGTAGGCAACATACCCACACATAGGGTGTGAAGCATATCCATTGTATCCTTTACACACTAACCCCTTCTCTATCTTTTCCAAGATTCTATTCAAGTTCAAGCATAAAGATCTCCTAGGGGTTTTAAGAATTAAAATAGACACAAAGTAAGCTTTGTAGGTTTATAGGCTTTGATATTTCATTGATAGGGTAACATAGGCTTCCTAAATAAAACCCAAAATTTTTAGACCACCTAGACAATAGTGCCCAAAAAGAACTACAACGTCATAAAGTATGGTGTCCCAATTTTGATGCTCTTGTCCAATCTAGAAATGATCCTCAAGATCTAGTTTTTGATAGTTTCCCAATCCTGCTCCTCTAATATTAGATCTTATCTTAGGTCAGATCATTCAAAATA
Source organism: Torreya grandis (assembly GCA_037957365.1). Lineage (NCBI taxonomy): Eukaryota > Viridiplantae > Streptophyta > Pinopsida > Cupressales > Taxaceae > Torreya > Torreya grandis. The sequence continues at coordinate 584,148 of JARHVA010001658.1, read as the reverse complement.
ATCTAAATTAGATTTCTCTTATTTATTACTATATTTAGAAAAGGCAAAAATAGTAATTCCACTATGGGTTGGTCCTACATATTTGGTAACACCATTTTCTATAGTTCTTAATTTAGGAGTTTTTGACATATTACTAGGTTGACCATGGATTTAAAAACTCTAGGTAGTACCCATTACAATTTATAGATGCATGAAATTCATTCACACTAATTAAGTTATTATAGTCGATGGAGTTCCTTATGAGTCACCACTCCCCACTTCAGAGCCATCCACTATTTTATAAACACTAGCTCTAGTTTTCCACCTATTTTGGTTTCTCCTCCAATTTCAATTCTAATTCCACTTTAAATCCAAAAATATTTGCAACATCCATCACTAGTACAAAGGGTTAACACACCTCCATAGCTCCAAGATTATAGATAGCTTATAACTATAGTGTTCACACCTAGAACAGTTTCATTGAGGTCTCATATAGATACATAGAGAGCACCCATTTAGAGAGCTTCTTCTACTTCTAGATGGGTCCCTAAGACCATACTTGTATCCACTTCTTATCATTATAGGGGGACCCCACATTTGGTTTCTACTTAAAATATTTCAAAGTAGTTAGAACATACATAGATTTTAGCTTCACCATCTCAGACATACAATTGTGCCTCATGATCACACATGATTAAGTTGTTTGATATAGGACACCATGATAGGGAGTCTCATCTAATACTCATTGGGTAGTATCATTTCTTCCTAGTTTTTCTTGTACATAACCTATTTTGAAATATGTCCAAAAAAAAAAAATCAAATATGATAAAAATACCAATTTTTTTTATTATATGCATCATCCATATTTTACATTACTACTATCATTATGGGACTTAAATTTATTATTTCATGCTATTGTATGTCTATTTATCTACATTACCATACTTCACTTGATCTATTTTGAGTGTGTGCAGTGACATCTAACTACTTGATTGCTTCACTCTACCCATCCAGGGGGCATTCCTACTTATACATTAGAGACACACATTGATATACATACCCACTAAGGATCTTCTACATGAAAACACCATCTAGGTTATGTCAATCCTACACTACACACTCTAAGTAATCATGTTGATATGCATTCCTTACTAGATTATATAGATTACTATATCAACATTTCACTAGTATTTAACACTTGTGTATTTATTAACATATAGCTAGTCTTGTAATTCACATGTTTTGAATACTTCCATATTTTCTTTGATTAGTTAGATGTGATTATACCTTTCTAGTTATTACATGCTTTCTCCTCTTGCTTAGTGTAGCTTGTGTGATTACATTTATAGCTCCTACTTATCTCTTATTTGTGCCTTAAGACATTTACCAATGTCCTTTGCTTCTATTAAGGTGTGTGCCTTAGGATATTTTCCAATGTCCTTTACTTTTACTTTTCCATGTGCCTCTGATCCCTAAGCCAACTTTTCTTATTTCACTTGTATGTGTATGTGGCATTTAAACATGCCTTGTATGCTTGCTTTCTAGTTTGAGTGACATGTGCCCATGTCCCTTATTTGCATGGACCTTTGGCCATCCCTATATGCTTCTTTATTCTTATCTTTTTTGTTTTATTACTTGTTTGATTGTAAATGTGTTCAATGCCATGATCACATTCATGTATTTGCCTTGCTTTCTTGGATGCCATGATGGACATCATGCTCCATCCATCCAAATAAAAACTAACATATAACACTTTTAGTTACAATATAGTACATTTCACATGATTTTACATTGTTACATCTATTTCATAATACCCATATTGATCTAACAATCTCTCAAACAAACATTGCTATATATAGAGATATCTTGTCAAATATCATTATTATATCAGGTATCTATATAGCTTAACACAATTACATGACTCTATCTTTTGAGGGTAGTCATTGTAGGTTATTCATTCCTACCATTAAAAGAGGGGGAAATAAATAGTGGTTTTGTCATAGAGATCAAATATCCTAATAGTTAAAATAGTAGCATTCAGATCACCTAGTTTAGAATTCAGAGGTCAAACTAGTTAGAATAGAGCATAAAAATAGCCACAATTCCAAATAAACAACCAATTTTAACACTAAACAGTAACACCAAAAATGGATAGTAGCACCAAACATAGGGGTGTCCTCATTTGGGTGCTCTTATCTAGGAGAAAAAACATTAAAGTTTTCTAGAAATAGGCAAAAAAATTTATTTAGATACATTTTTTGCACATCCAAATTAGTTATAATAAATATTTTCAATATAATTTTCTCAAATAATATAGATATAGGGGGTTATCATGCATGGAATGATGGTTCTCACTTTCAATTTTAGGTTAGGTAGTCGACATAAATTTTAGATCATAAATCATGTTTTAGACATCAGTGATTGGGGGTAATGTGCGTGACATATTGGTCATATTTTATTTTTGAGTTTAGTTATCATCCAAGCATTATCAAAAATTGCATGCCTTACTCCATTTGTAAGTGTTTGGCATCATTTTAAATTTAAACTTTCATACAAGTTTAAATTTTTGAGTACTCGAGTTCTTGAGTTTGCTTTCACATAAGCCTAGTGCATCACTTTCAGAGTGGCTTTCATACAAGCCTAACCTCCATCTTTAAAAATGGCCAAGAGTGGCCTAGTTTCTAACATACATTCAATTTATCCACACCACATTGTTAGATTTCCAAAACATCCATGGGCTCCATGGTCCATCTCATATGTCATCTATTCTATACTAGTATCACTTCATAGCTTCAATTCATAGGGTAATAATGGATCCAAAGGGCCAACCTTTGTATTATTGAGCCACCTATTCATAGGGATTAGAAACATAGTCTAGACATCACTTATAATATACATGATTAGTTAACTTCACTTAGTTTTCAATGATAGAGCCAAAGGGTCAGCCTTTGTATTCTTAAGCCACATATTCAGAGGGATTAGACACATAGTCCAGACATCACTTAACACATGCATGCTTCATTAACTTTACGTAGTTGGTGATGATGGAGTCAAAGGGATAGATTTTGAATTTTTGAGCCAATTTTTATGGAATTGAGCACTCAATGTTTTTTGATATTACTCTTTATTTAACACATACCCAACATCACAATAGGTTTTGTATTGGTTTTCATACTTAGTGAGGTGTATTCATTACTTTCTCTTCCTCTTACTCATCTTTTGTACATTCTTATTTTAGATATAGAGTATCTAGTAAGAACTGATCTACTTTTATGTTTTCATTATAGATTCACACTTCACAACGTACTCTCTCTATGCACATCCAACATCACATAGTTTCATGAGCTTCTCCCTTACAGGTAAGTTCATGTATGATTTTTATTTTCCTTTATCCTAGTGTTTTGATTTTTTGCATCAATAAAATAAAGGGGGGAAAATGGAGTCATATAAAATTCAAAATTTGATGACTTAAGCATGTTTAATGACACCCAATCCATAGGTCTTCCTACTTTCTTACACAACCCTTCTAGAATACTATTTCACTAATTCTTAGTCATCCACAACCTTCCAAACTTAACCCTTATAGACCTAGGAAACTCTTTCAAACCTAGATCCATCCCCCAAGTTTCATTGCCTTAGGATAATAACACCTAGCTTAGACAAGAGAAATAGAACCTAGTGTGTCCTATTTTTGGCATTGTTGTCCAAGTTAATTTTTGGTACTAATAGTCATGTTATTTTGAATCCTTTTTCTTTTCCTTGTCAGCTTAACATGAATTCATTTAACCCATGATAATTTAATACTCTATAAAAGGCCATTCAAAGTCCATTTAGAAGGGTTTCCAGTCATTTACAAGAGAGAATCAAGAATGCAAGTAAGTATGCTCAATCACTCTTCCCTATTCTGTACATATAGCCTTCCAAGATTATTGCAAGATTATTCAATCCTTTACATCAGTCTCTAGACATCTAATGTACATCTAGTTGCATTTACCATACATAATTACACCAAGCACTTCAATGGGAGAACTACATTAGATTGATCACTCCTCAGAGTATTGGTATGTAGGCAACATACCCACACATAGGGTGTGAAGTGTATCCATCGTATCCTTTACACACTAACCCCTTCTCTATCTTTTCCAAGATTCTATTCAAGTTCAAGCACAAACATCTTCTATGTATTTTAAGATTTAAAATAGACACAAATCAAGCTTTTTAGGTTTCTAGGCTTTGATATTTCACTGATAGGGTAACATAGGCTTGTTTAATAGAGCCAAAAAATTTTAGACCACATAGACAATAGTGACAAAAGAGGACTAAAACATCAGATAGTAGGGTGTCTTAATTTTGATGCTCTTGTCCAATCTAGAACTGAACCTCAAGATCTAGTTTTTGATAGTTTGCCAATCCTGCTCCTCCAATATTAGACCCTATCTCAGTTTAGATCATTCAAAATAAGATAAGTTAGATTTCTCTTATTTATTACTATATTTAGAAAAGGCAAAAATATAAATCTATTTACACAAATCAGTAGCTTAATTCATGCATATTATTAATTGATTTACTTTACTTGGAGTTATTTATTTAACTAGGAATAAAACTCCATTATTATGAAAATAATAAAATAATATCTTATAGTAGGGTTGAACCTTTGGAGATGGTCAGCTTCTTCTTGATGGTTCACCTAAACTAATGATTCTACTTGGAAAAGGGTTAGAAAAGGGGGAATTAGGACTCTTATGAAAGATAACATGGTGATGCACCAATTTTAAATTAGGATCTCATATACTTAAACCCACACTATATCTACACAAGATAATACTATCTCACACAATCTCACAATCTATCTAATTACATGAATATTTCATAAACTAGGTTCAGGAAGAAATGAATGAAAATAAAGAGGAGTTCTAATTCTCACATAGATCTCACATCAAAGGCATACATAAAATGAGTTTAGACCTACAATATATTTAAAACACCTTAGAAGAGGTAAGTAATGAGGACAATGGATATGAAAGAATCTCCTTCATAAGGCCATCATGCATAACTCACTAAACATTGATCCAAGGCAAGAGATAGGTAAATAAAGTCTTTTATTACATTAAGAGGTAGTTATTAAAATTTTTGATATGGTCTATTCTTATCAAATGAGATTCTATGCTCTTCTTTAATTGAAAGAGAATTTATTATAAAAAATGAGAGTGAGTTACAAAATGAAAGAAAATAAAAGATATAGGAGAAAGGGAGTGAGGGGGGAGTACACCATATGAGATAATTAATTGAGCTTCCACCTTTCTTAAAATTTTAATAATTTTTAATACAATCAGGACTAACACTTCATCAAAAATATAACCTTTATTTGCTCCATAGTCTTAAAGCTCTTCTCATTGGTTGAGAAATGCACTAGAAGATAAGAGTATATTTTGTAGATGGTGAGTCAAGATCTATTAGGAAGGAAAACCTTAAAGGATCCATAAAAAAATTGAATGCTCCACTATACTCTCCAATCCCCAAATCTCCTTGATTTGATCTTTTATTCTATCTCCTACTTGATTTGATTATGATGACAAAGTCCTCATATCGATGGACTTGATAGATCCATGCTTAAGTATGCTTTTAGCAATTGCAAGTGCATGTTTGTTAAAGCTATGTCTATTTTTAGCCATTGAGATCCTTTATAAATAAAACCCATTAACTAATGTATAAGGTATAGACTAATGTCTGAAATACCCTTTGTGCTTTGTCTAAGCCTTGGGGACATTCACTTGTTACCAATAAATGTGTCATATCTTAGATCTAAAAATTGCGAGGTGGATGGGCAGCTGTCTATGTGTTATCTTGTGTTACCAAAATAAATTATTTATCTTCATGAATATCATCTACCATATTTTCACATAATCCTTTGCCTCTTACAAGCTTAGTGACCTTGATATCTACATCATACTCTATGAATTTTGTAATCCAACTAGCTATTTTCCTATTTAAATCCTTGTTGAGGAAAAAGTCCCTCACTCCAAGATGAGACACCATAAGATGAATCTTACTATTGGAGAGTATTGGTATAAACTTTTTTAGGATACTTAGAGCTTCAAAAACCTACTTTTCTATGAAAACATTCCTTACCTCATATCCTTCTAGCCCTTGACTAAAAAATGCAATTGGTTTCTCAAGTCCTTCACCATTTTTCTACATCAACATAACCGATATGTTGTCAACATTGACAAAGGTGTATAATAAAAAATCCTTTGAGAAATTAAGATTCATGACCAAGGGTGCTTGGGAAATGGCTTGTTTGATGGGCTCAAATATTTCTTTACCTTTATTTGACATCCTAAAATTCATCTTCTAGTAAGCATATTTCCCCACTTGGTGGTGAAAGTGGTCTTATACTAATATTCTTCTCTTACTATCACCTAGTCGTATCTTGAATATCTATCCAAAATGGAGAAGCATTATGAAACAAAAACTATATGAAGTAGTTACTCCATAGATGGAAATGGGTAATGATATCTTAACAATACCTTGTTTAGGTCCCTGAACTCAACACACAATTTGATCTCCCCATTCTTCTTCCTCACATCCACCAAGTTGGCAATCCATGAGGAGTGATTGATGGGAAAGATGATCTTAGATTCAATTAGTTTATTCAATTATTTCCTCATAAGTTATTCAATTTTGGGGTTTATGGTCCTTTGATTCTATCTGATAGGCTGGACATTATCCTCCAATTCTATAGTATGTTGGGCTAACTTGGAATCAAAACCTCTCATGTCACTATACTCCCGAGCAAACATGTTTGCATATTCTCTACAAAGATCAATGAAATCATGCCTTTCAACCTTATTTCATACCTTTCCAATCTTGAGGAAATTATATTTAAGGATAAGGACTCTTTAATAGTTCTCTTCACTTGTTGACATCACTGCTTTATCTTTACTCATATGTTCTCCCTCATGGAAAGGACCCTCAAGGGTGACTAGCCCTTTAGGAAGATTGTTAGATCTCAACTGAATAACCTTATCCTCATATCGATGTTGAAACATTTATTGGTTTATTGAGGAGAACTCTACTTCCTACTATAATAAATAAGTAATATACTCATCATTATCAAAGACTTACTAATGAGCTTCATTGTCTGGTACTGATGGACTTACCACTAGTTTAACATGTGGTTACACTTTGGTTCTTTTCAACTCCTTTGGGATATCAAATTAAGCTCCCTCTACTACCAACCAATTAGCATGTTAATTTTGTTTTTTTGGCACTGCTTAGATGTTATAGGCCTAAAAATCCTTAATTAGGTCCCATAATCTATGTTTTTAAGACTTCATCAAGGGATTCTTGGTGATATTTGGCCTATGACTTGGTGCACTATCAACTCATTATCCCCATAAAATTGTAATTATTTGATTAATCTCTTATTATCCAATTGAAGGCTATGGATAAGACCCTCATATTATGCTACATTACAAGAGAAACTAAATTGGAACTTGTAAGAAGATAAATTCTTGTCATTTGAGGGGGATACAAGCATTACACCTACACCCACTCCATGTTTATCCTTGAAGTATCAAAGAACAATTTCCATAAGCCATTAAAGTCTTATTGATGTCTTATGAGGGATGGCATGGACTGATTCTTGGCATGGACTGATTCTATCCTCAACAACTTCTAAAGGATCAACCAATTGATTATCATTCCATAGTTCTTCTAAGAACATATATGATATCTCCTTAGGATGAGTGTTTATCTCTCAACCAACTATGAATTCATCCTCATCAAGGATGGTGAAATTGAGATTTATGATATCTATCTTATAAGGTTTACTATGGAATTGTGTAATAGGCTTAGATTTGATGGATACCTTGGTCTAATTCTTGTTATGAAAGCCATGTATGACCAATCTACTACTAGATAGCCTCAAATATTTGCTATGAATTATCTAGATAATCATAGTGCAAAATGAGGAGGAACATTAAGGATTAATACATCTTGAGCCACTGAGACACTAGGATAAGCACATAGGGTCAAGTTTAGATCTTTTATTATACCAGATGGCTTGGTAGAATAACCATCAAGTTATATAACTCTTTTAGACTAGGGATCATATTTTAGACCAAGATAATAAGATATGGAATTTGGAATTATTTAGGTGCTAGCCCCACTATCTACCAAAAAATTATGCACTAAATAATTACCAATGATCACTAAAATATAGAAGGGAGAGGTTTGACCATCTTACTTGATTTCCCTTCACTATGTCCTTTGGTTGCATTGGTGAGAACCACATTTTATTTTCTTGGTTCTTTCTTAGGAACCTTGATCTTTAATAATCCTTCCTAAATTATGTCCATCTATCCAAGCATGGATAGCATATCACACATTGGAATACTCGCATTGGACTTTTTCATCTATTATACAATATTCATGGGTATACCACCAACCTTTGGTTCTACTTTGGAAGCCACAACTATACTTTGAATTTGTGAGTTTTTGAGGACAAAGACATTCCCTTGATTTTGATTCCTTGAAGCTACTGGAACCTTTAGAATAGTAGTAGGTTCATTTGGATTTGATATTTAAGTAGTAATGGTAGGAATATATTTGATTACTTCTTGATTACCATCCATGTTCCGTATTTTTAACCTTGTATTATTTGTGATTAGGATGTATGTTTGGCTAGAACTAGCCTATTGAATGAGTGCATAACACTCTTCTTGATCATATTTCACCATTGTAGCACCTAATTGGCTTGGTCCTTGATCAGGGATTTGGCCTTGTTGAGACTCTTCTAATTTTGTCATCATGGGTACCTCTGTGTTTTGAGCCATAAGAGATTGATTGTACCATTAATTAGCAACCTATTTCCATTGATCATTGAAAACTTGATTGATGTAAGTGTTTTGGATAATGGATATCTTAAAATAATGATTCCAAGGCATGGTACCCTCATTTTCTTGTGCAACATTATTTTAAATAGGGACTAGAGTGTTGGATGTGCTTGTAAAATTTAGATTATAATTACTTTATCTATTATAGTTAGGTTGCCCTTGTCCCCAGCCTTGACCTTGGAAGTTTCCTTTGTAGGGTGGCCTAGTTGCTTGATAAGATTATTGTTGAGGTTGATATGAGGCTTGATAAGGCATATTGAATTGGGCTTGCTACCTTTTAACATTCACTAGTTCATTTCCCAAAGATTAGAACTTGCTTTTAAGCTCTTGAATTTTTTTGTGTTCTTAAGAATCACTAGATTGACTAGTGGAATCCTTTTCTTGCTTAGGTGAGGGTATGGAAAAAATTGTAGGCATAAGAGGAATGACAAGGGGAAGAATAGAAATAGGATGTAGTTGGATCTCAAGAAATAAAAGTGTCAGTAGTCTAGGTGTTTGCTTTCTAGCTTATACTACACAATTTTTTGCTTTGATTGCCAACTCTTATTCATTTGTCAAGTTAGCTCCTCCCATGAACTAGATCACTACAACAATGTCACTATTTAGGGCCTTCAAATAGTAAAGAAAATAAAAGTTAGGGGTAGGCCTAATAAATATTGATATTCTATCACAAGTCTTTTGGAACCTTATATTGAAGTCTTGCATAACTTTATGAGGGGCTATTTTAATTATGGTTAACTATTCTATAAGTGATAAATGGTCACTTTTGTCTTTAAATCTCTTCCAAAATGCATCCCCTAATTAATCCCATAATGTAATTGAGTTAACAATAAGGCTTTTAGACTAGTCTAGGGTTCTACCTTTGAGAGAGATGGTTAATAACTTAATTTCTACATTTTCCTCATTAACATTATGAATGTTGCAAAAATTAGCTATATCCATGAGGTATTCTGAAGTAGTTTTAGATTGGTCTCCAGTAAAATAAGGGACACTCTTAAGAGATGCTACTAGAATAGGATCATATTAAGGGAGGTCTATAGGACTTTGGTCTTTAAAATCCATAAAGGAAAAAGATCTAGGGGATACCATGAAGATGAAAGTGTTCAATAAAGATCTTCTTGTAGGGTAGGCCTTGAAACTGACTTAGGAACAAATTTACCTTTATAATGATGTGTATTAGAAAATATTAATATTTTTATTGATTTCAAAGGAAATTAAACAAATTCAAAGGGAATGCCTCTAGAATATAATATTGTAATCACCTTTGGCATGTGATGTAGTCACTAATTTGGTACCAAAGTGTTGAATCTTATTTTGGAGTCACCAGATGTTGCTTAGAAGTTATAATTATTATAAATTGATCAAATTAGCATTAAAATTTGACCAATATTCTTTGAACTTTGTCCCATTAAGCTTGATAGAAATTTTTGTAGTGTGATATTTCACCCTTGTGAAAGATTTATTTAGTATACTCCACTCCTAGTCACAATATGGGAAAACCCTCAAGATATGGGTATCCTATAATAGAGTTGAACCTCTGAAGAAGGTTGACTTCCTCTTGATGGATCACCTAAACTAATAATTATACTTGGAAAATGGTTAGAAATGGGGTAAATAGGGCTCTTAAAAAAGCTAAAAATATGATGCACCAAATTTAAATGATGCTCTCATATGATTGAACCCACACAAGATCTACAAAAGACAATATTAGCTAACACAATCTCACAATCTAGTTAATTGTATAAGAATTTCATAAAATAGGTTTAGTAAGCAATGAATGAAAACAAAAAGGAGTTCTAAGACTCACACCAAGCACACATCAATGGTAAAAATAACATGAGTTTAGATATTCAATAATTCAAAACACCTTATAATAGGCAAGGAAGGATGATAATGTATATAGAAGAATCTCTTGCATAAGGTCATCATGTATAACTCATTAAACACTAATCCAAGGCAAGATATAGGTAAAGAAAGTCTTTTATTACATCAAAAATTAGTTATTACAAGTTTTGATAGGGTCTAGCCTTATCAAATGAGAGTCTCTACACTTCCATAATTGAGAGAGAATTTCTTATCAAAAGTGAGAGAGAGTTACAACATGAAAGAAAATAAGAGATATATGAGAAAGGGGAGAGAGAGGGGAAGCACGCCATTTGAGATCATTAATTGAGATACCACCTATCTTGAATTCTAAACCATTTTTTATCTAATCAAGACTAACCCTTCATCAAAAATATAACCTTCATTTGATCCAATAGTCTTCAAGCTCTTCCCATTGGCTAAGAAATGCACAAGAAGACAAGAATATATTTTATAGATGATGAGTCATGATCTATTAGGAAAGATAAAGTCTTGATATCCATGGACTTGATAGAGCCATGTTTAAATCTACAATCCCCAAATTTCCTTGCTTTGATCTTATATACTATCTCCCACTTACTTTTATTATGAGGACAAAGTCCTTATATCCATAGCCTTGATAGAGCCATGCTAAAGTATTCTTTTAGAAATTATAGGTAGCTATTTTTTGAAGCTATGACTATGTCAAAGGATGAGACACTCCACCATATCTCATTTATGTCTACATTTACTCTAACATAAAAATAGGTCTTTTTTATAGATTGAAAACTAATACAATTTATTGGTTTTCATATAGTTATCGTGTCAATGAAAAGCCTATAGGTTGCATAGCCTCATTATAAACTAAATTAGGTTTAAATAAAAATATTCTATATTCTAACCCTATGGGGTCTAAGAAGCTACCACAAATGAGGATATTCCTTATAGAAATAATAAAAAGCCAACTAATGTAATGATCTTGTAACTTTTAGAGAATAGGGTTAACAAGGTCTAAAATATCAACCAAAGGTCCTATATGAGCTTGATGGAGATAGAGATTTATTATTAACAATCCTAACTATATGGATATGTTCTTTAATGGTGCTCAAATGAACTCTAATGGTGGTATATAACCTTTGAAATACTTTCCCTAATTCAACCTAAGTCACATTCAATATCCATTTGAAGTCTCCTCACTTCAACCTTTAATATCAACCATTGATCTTGATCTAGGCTTTAGATCATGCCACTTACCAGCTCCACACCAATCCTTAGGATTTTAATATTAGTTTTAATAATTTCTACACTTGTATCACATGAAAACCTTACATTAATTCCCAAGATCCACTGACTCATTGACTACTCGCTCACTGTCGATCAGTTTCTTTGTAATTAAACATGCACCATTGGATCCTTGGTCTACTAGATCAAATAAAAACCATTATTATACTTTAGTGTACACCATGATTTAGAAACTTGTCCTCACTACATTAATCCTTAATATTTGTTGACTTTTTGACATATACTCACCATTAATCTACTTGGGCATGATTTAACTCACATCATTAGATCTGATAGAACACTGACACTATCCTTACACACGTGCCATTATATTTTATCTGATCTTCCATAATCTTGAATCTTGTCAAATCTATATTAAACCTAAATCTTTTTAAGTATTTTAAAATCTAAATAGTTACTTTTTGTGGCTTAAACTTGACATCTCCATGCCCCTCACATTCTACTAGTTTGACTTTATAGACTTAGAACTTGAGATAAAAAACTCATCAAGACCTCAAACTTGTAGGAGATAACCTTGGCACAAAAAACATCATGTTCATGTAGTTATATATATTTGGTTGACTTGTAAAATTCACTTATGAAATATAAAACTAATCTTTCTTTGTTCATTCCTGCATGATATTCCATGATGGTCTCATCCCTTAAACTTGATCATGTCATCTTTTGATCTATTAAATATTTTAAGAACCCTTTAATACTTTGATAAAACTTATTACATACTAGGACTTCTAGAAATTGATCCAAATTTGGCCAATAATTACCTTGTCAAACTTGTATATACCTTGATCCTCATGAATATATACAATATGGAGGACTAATAGGGAACTTGGAAAAGTTGAGACATCTCTTGAACTAGACTCCATACATTTATCCTCTTCTTGACTATGAATAGGCGTAGGAGAAGGTTCTCTTTCAAGGACATGCACAACATAATATGGGGTTATAGTCCATGAAGGCCTCTAAGATGATGTTATTATAGGCTCTTGGTAAGGCAGGGGTGTATCTTGAAGGCATTATAGAACATGAGGCTAACTATAGGTAGGAAAAGGAAGGCAATTTTAAACTAAGATGTTTGGTTTGTAAAGCTCAAGATGAAACTTGGAGAGTGGTATAGATCTGATTTTGACTCCTACATCATACCTAATTTTGTAGACTATGTAAGATAAATCAAAGGATAAGTACCCCGCAATCTTGGCCATAAAGTCACTAGACAAACAAAGAATAAAAAAGGTGGTAAATATGCAACAACAATGTCTTTTGCAATTGAGAGTTTGGGGTAAGCATGAAGGGTAAGTTGTAGGTTTTTGATGAGTCCAAATGTCCTTTTAGTTAATCTATTCCATTGTAATTCAAAGTTAGAAGTAGGCTCATACATCAAATTCAAGTTATTATACACTAGCTTAGGTATAAATAAATTAGTTTCACTATCATTAAATAAAAAATTATGAACCAAGGAGTCTCCATTGATCATAGAGGTAAGGAAAGGAGAAGGGGTTATTACCTTGGTTGCTTGCTCTTAGTTTTCAAGGACATTTTACTGATGGACAATATTTTGGTTTTTAACTTCCTTATATTTCCTAAGACATTATTTAAATATATCTCTTTACTCCTTTAGCTTCTCAATTTATAAGCTCAAATGATCATTACCTTGTTTAGGATGACTATAAATGATATCATGGTGCTGTTATAGTTGATTATGAGGATAAAAGAGATTCCAAAGAGGTTAACAAGACTCATAAGGGGGGTAAGGTTCAATATGTTCTTGGTGATAAGCATCATAAGGATGGAATAGGTGGTAGGTCTATTGATAAGGAGGTATATGATATAATTCTACCCCATATGCAACCATAACTCATCATGGAACATATGTAAAACAATGTGAATTATTAATAACAACTATTGTTACCCCTAGAATGATGACCTTGTGATACATTCTAGCATGAAATCTAATTGATAATCTTCTACTGAGGTGCTTAAATCTCTCTAAGATGACTGTAAGGCTATAAGTGAGTGATCCAATGTTTGAATTCGATACTATTGAATGTACCATAATTCTAAGCTCTCCAAATTGCACCCTATAAGGAGGTTGCTTAGGCCTACCTTCAAGGTTGTGGAAACATGGGAATAACCCAAGGTTCTAGGTGACATATTATTGGGATAGACCTATAGATTATGGGTTCAGATCACTTGATGCATCTATTTTGGCTCAATTCACTAAAATCTAAGGGATGGTGATCCACCAATATAGTTATCCACTCTATTTGAACTCCTAACAATACTAATTAACCAAACATGAACTAGACACCTATCTCAAAGGCCTATATTAATTAGTACTTCATAGGGAGGTCATGGTAGATGGATACAACTTAGAAGTGGTGGGTGAGAGGCTTGTCTTGTGGGACTTACAACTAGATTACACTTCAAGTATGATCACTGGTCTTTGACACATCTTATGACCTACATCAAACAACCTAATAGATTTTAAATAGGACAAGGACCTATAAATTGGAAATTATACCACTTATGAATATTATAACAAGTATATACACACTATACACTATCGTGGATAAGCTACAATAATACATTAATCAGTTCAAGAGGTTTTTCCAAGTATAAATCTAGGTAGAGTTTCCTCATACCCAAGTAAGGGATGAAAATAAAGGCCTTAATGCTTGAGTAAATAGAAGCATGAGAAGAGAAGGAGAGGGAAAAATTGTATGTAAGTGTAGAAAAGAGGTCATAAGTGACCATATCCCACTCATACTATAGTCATAAACATTAACAATAGTCCCTCATATGTCTCTTCATGTGTTGGTGTTTTCAATGAACCCTTTAGCCATTGAGGTGGAGTGGTGGAGGTTATAGTTGACCTATTCAAGGTATGGCCATGCCTAAAATGGTCAATCACTTCTCCCATAGCATTTATAAAGTGTAAATTAAGTTTGATTAGGACTCCATGAGGTGTTGAGAAGTCTATCATCTCATTTTACATGTTGACCAAGCTTGGTAACTATCCTATTCCTCCATATTGTCTATGATAAGTGTTTGATCACCCTTATGCATCAGTTATAAGGGTATAATGACCCTAATTTGAACTAATAATATCCCTTATATGCTAATTTTCATATCTCATTATTAACCAGGTAGGCCAACTAGGCCTATTAGACATTATTACATAGTGTATGTTGTTTGGCTAACCATGGAACATTGAATAGAACCTTAAGAATAGGTAAAAATCATGTTATATGCCTAAAAACGTGTACCACACCATGATTTAAGCCTTTTAATCACTAGACACCTATAGCTTTACCTTTCCTAGGTGATTAGGCCACTTTTTCTTAGGATTTGTAGACTAGTTATTTGGTGAAGGTTATTAGAAGTGTTTCTAGTAAAATAAGTGAAGATTTCATGATTTGAAGAGGTGAAAAATCCTTAAACCATCCCCTCCAATGATTATAAACCTTCCAAAAAACTTTTTACCCTATTTTATACTCAAAAACTTGAAAAATAACCATTTTTGATAGGTCCATAAAGTAGTCCATATTGAATAGTACCATGATCAAAGTCTACTCTAAGTGGGATTTTTGATTCAAGTGTTTTTAACATCATTAAAATACAACTAGATGCCAATTCTTCACTCTCAATCAGGTCATTACTAGGGTTTTAGAGGTCCACTATCTTCATAATGGTTCATATAGTATGAACCTCCAAAACAAAACTTCTTGTCATGAATTTATATTAAATTTAATATTTCATCTCTCCTAAACATATTAGGGTCCCATGCAAAGTGTATTTGAAGATATGAGCAAAATATGGTGTGTCTTGAGTTCCTTCTTATGCAATATATGTAAGTCACCTTATTAATGTTTGTTCAAAAATTTGGGGCCATCAACCCCACGCAATCCTCTATGGATTTCAAGTGTATTTGGGTCTTTAACTTCCCCTAGAAGCATTGGCCTTGAGTCCCTTTGTGATGAAATATATGATCACTTGAAAGTGCAGTTTGATGTGACCACTTAATACTATGGGATTTAAGATGGTGCTAAGACTTAGTTTTATCATTAATTTCAATTACCATACCTCAAACATATCCCTAAGTACATAATTAATCATTATACATCCTTTTAATACCTTTAGTTTTTCTAGGAGGTTTGAGCATGTCTCAATGTGGAAGTAGGGTCTCTAGGCCTTAAGAATGTTTTTAGAACTAATACTAAGTTTTAGGGGTCTAAATGACCTGTAGATGAGTTTATTTCCTAAAAAACATCATAAAACATTCCCCACATAACTTCTATTCTTCTGCAACTATCTCTAACTATTCAAACTCCAATTTTGTCTCCCTTCCCTCATTTGAATCTTCCTTGAAGGTCACTACCTAGACTGATTGTTTGAGACCTGAGTATTAGGAACCTTGGTATTACCTAATATAATTATTGTATCACTAATTTTTATGTATTTTAGGGCCTCAAAATATGTTCTCTCCTATTTAGGAAATATCTTTTGTGAATAGGCCTGTTTCAACCCTGCATACTCATATCTTTTTGCCTAGGATTTTTGGGCAATTAGGCCTGTGTATCCCTAAAGGATTGACTGAGTGTTTTCATACATTATTTTTGTAATATATTACCTTGGAAACATATATTATTACCTATAAATACTTCCTTAAGTGATATAAAATCTTAAATAACTTACAAACTTACATATGCTTTCAATTTCGGTGTAGGTCTCTATGTAGCAGTTTAGGCCTAAAAAGGCCTAATAGTTCATTATGTTATTCTAATAATTATAATAATATTATGACTTAAATTCATTAATAAAATATTATTACTCACCTTATTAGGTGTTTCTAACCCTATTAATAATGTAAGACCTGTAGATTCCCTTCACTTGTATAGTTAGGTCTTTAGCTGCCTAGTTTAGGCCTAAAAGGGCTAAACTATAAAGATATTTGTTTCATTAAATGAGTAAAGAAATAAGGGAGGATGAGTAATTTGAGAGAGAATTAAAAATTTTCATTAAATCTCTGTAATCTCTTCACTAATAATGTTCCATCACATTTCATACTAAAACTTAAGACCCTACCTATAGGTGGCAATCCTGAACCATGGCTATGTGTAGGTGTGACTAGATAGATTTTGATTTAAAAATGACCTTAATAATATTATTATTCACATTATCCTTATTAATTTTTTAATTTTTTTATCTTCACACACTTTTATACACCTTAAAATATATCTCTTTTATCTAACTTCCCTACTCCTATAGTCAGACCTGTAGGTGTTGACCTTAGGCTTAGACTGGGTCTTATCTTTCCTTGGAGTGAGTCTGGTGTGTGGTTATTGATGGAACATATTATATTAATTTATATACTTCTTAATATGTCTTAATAAATTCTTAGGTATTTATTTTAATTGGTTATATTTCTAACTATCTTGCTTCTAACATTCATCCTATAAGTGTTATTTATAAGCCTTTAAAATGTGTATACATTAGAAGAATTGAACATGATAATCCATTATAATATTTAGGTGACATCACCATGATAATGGTATCTAAATATTTATTTTAACCCTATAAATCCATTTAAATTTATTTTCTTCAGTGTCCTTTCCACATAGGAGTTTATAGTTCTATGTATACTCATAGGAGACTTAGCTTGTGCTCTTAGGACTAAGTTGAGAGTGTTAATACCTACTTTGGCATTTTTTTTATCCATATGGAATTTATTTTAAACATTTTTTATTATATTTTAGGTCCTTCACCCTTATATTACCCATTTGAACAATGACTATCCTGTGCGCTTAGTTTGCTTTGAAAAGTTTGTAATGACTAAATGAGGGTTTTTGTTGCAGAATATGATGAGGGTAGAGATGGTTAGTGTATAGGTTCATGATTAATAAAGGATAAAATTATATATATTGTATAAATTATGGGTATTATTTACATTTCTCTTAGACAACTTAAAGACTCTCTATAAGTACCCTTTTTCAAATTCCAAAGGAGGTCACTCAACACTCAAGACAATCACCTTAGAGTATGACTTGAAGGGGCTCCTTTTGACTAATGAATTAAATGAATATTTAAGGATAAATAATATTTTAAATGACCTAAATAGACCATTTCATGCTTGAAAACATCCCTTTCTTCCATATGTATGCCTTGAATGCTCTGCAACATAGATAAACTTGTCTATAGTCTACAAAATGGAGAATACATAAAGTTTTTCTTGTTCCCACGCCCAAACATGTGTGAACTAGGGCTAGAGGGTGATTAATGTTAGATATTAGGATATAAAACACACATCAATAATTCATTCTCAAAAACACTTCAAAGATGTACCAAAACTTATTTCACCTTAACCTCTTGCATAGATGAAGCAGATCATTTGAGTGTCTAGATTATTAGCATTTGTTCATAAAG
The DNA here is from genome assembly GCA_037957365.1 of Torreya grandis. Classification (NCBI taxonomy): domain Eukaryota; kingdom Viridiplantae; phylum Streptophyta; class Pinopsida; order Cupressales; family Taxaceae; genus Torreya; species Torreya grandis. The sequence continues at coordinate 565,708 of JARHVA010001658.1, read as the reverse complement.
TATAGGGAATTATTTTATAGACAAATGATATGAATGATAAGGTAAATATAATCCATTCCTCTTCCAAAATTCTCAAATCTTGATCTTCTTTCTCATGTACAAAATGACCAAAAACTTGAAAGCTTGTCTGGATTACCAAGGAGCTTGGTGGAGACAGAGAAAGGATTTTCAGTCCATTTTTCATCCTTTGACCATGAAAATCCTTTGAAACACCTTCCATGAGATATTATGTAATATTATAATCTAACTTATATGGAATTGACCATACAAGTTTTATAACCTATCAAAATACCTGAAAACACTTCTTTTTTACATTTTCTCCATGTTTGAAGCCTTAACCCACCATTATAGGGTAAAGGGAGGGAAAATAAAAGTTAGACCACATTTAAGTTTTGTATGGTTGGATGAATTTTAATATGCATATTTTCCCATGTGTGGGACCCATTTGATGACTAGGGAATGAAATTAAGTCCCAAAATGGACCTTTATAGATATGGAACCTCCTAGTAAGTGATAAAATGATTAAAATGGGACTCTTTAAGACCCTTATAGATAAATTAACATTAAAATATTCCCCAATTTCAATGGTTTATAATTCATGTAGACTCATGTGGCATGTTTGAGTATCATTTTGTACTTTGGAAGGGCTAATCAAGGTTTGAGACAAAATTGAGAAAACATACCATGGAGATTGACCTTGACACACATCACTAGGATTCACATTAGGACCAAAACATAGTTTATACACCCTTAAAATTGGTTATAAAGTCTCTCTCACAAGGAGTAGATTGAAACATGCCCATATACCATAAGAACCAATAACCTTAAAATATACAAACTACCTTAACTTTTATTAAAGATCTTTAACCTCATCAAATAGTGTTAAGAACATTATTTAGACTTCAAAATCACTTGACACTCTTCCATTTTCATAATGACCATCATGAGTACTTAGTACATCACCTAAGGACCAAAGACAACAATGAAAAGTAATGAGTTCACAAAAAAGGTTCTCTATAGAAGGTTCTAACACAACATGAAAACTTATTCAATTCTAACATTATTTAAAATGGGACCATATAAGACATCACCATGTGGAAGATTAATATGGGCATATTTGGGTGAGTATCATGGAGAGATTTTGGTTTTAAGGGTTAGAATTTGTCCTGGGAGGCCAAATTTACAATAATAATTAGGCTGAGAATAAATTGAGATAGATGTTCTTACACTTGTAAATTGGAAGTTTGACTGGGTTTATTGTTATGAAATAGATCCATGTGTCAAAAATAACCCTAGACATTATCATATCCCCATTTTACAATATTACGGTATGTTATTTTCTAATGATAGTGAATTATATCCCACTTAAATTCTTTGAAAATGATTTCTAGGTTTTGTGGATCAAGTCTTGTTCTAACTATGGTCCAAATTTCAAATCTATGTGATTAATATTTTTTCCTATAGATTTTTTTCCTTTAAAAACTCTATATTTTTATGATTGTAGGGTTATTAATGAAAACCATGAGAAAAAGTTGTTAGTGGGTTTGATGTGTTAGATGTGTGATCCACACCCTTATGTGAGGAGGGATCAAGCTTGATTTATTTCTCTAGATTAAGTGATATGTGTGAATATCTATAAATCCTAGAATGTATGAGTGTGAATGCATGAGAGGGTGACTTAGAGGCCAATTGAGATTTAGATATCTATGATAGGGTTGGATTATTGAATGTATGGGATAAATCAATACAATATTAGAAGAATTGGGAGTTTTCCCTCAATATGAAGTAATTTTGTGTGCTTCTTTGTGATGATGTCCACTTAGAGTGTAAGAGTGTGAAAGTATTGTTTATATAATGTTCTTATAAAAATTAATTCAGAGGGTGACTTAAGAATAGGTCTAGGCATACCCTAATCCTCTTAAGGAGATGTAAAATTACTTTTTGGAGGGTATGAGGACCTAAATCACTAACAAATTGTGCCATTATGGGTCATATGTGGTGTTCTATAGGCATGGGTGCTATTTTTGAATTCCATGTGACTAAAAGTGGATCAAAAGGGCCCCTAAGATGTTTCAAGTTATATAATAAGGGTAAAGTGACCCTAAGTGGACATTCAAGGCATAAATGGTTAATTTTAATGACTAAAATAGGATATGACTTATCATATACAATTATATACTCTTCCCACTTACAAACCTTGGTTGAAATTTAGGATATATTTGAGGTTGTTTATAGGTTAGTTTATATACCATAAATAAAGGAAGCACCACAAAGATATTAGAACATATTAACCAATACAATAAGTGGCATACATAGCCACATAAACCTTATAATTCAAAAATGAATCCCATCCCCATAGGGGATGACAATAAGTTCTATATTGAAGGTTATTTTTTCCAATTTATGGATAATTTAATAAGGTTGAATCTATAGTCAAGGATTGGCATGAGGCCCAAACAACTAAATATGTACTCAAAGTAATTAATTTATTATCTAGTTGATAAAGTGAGGAACTTATCAAACTAGGGAGCAATTGAAATAGAGATAACTTATCATTTTTCTAAGATAAAAATAAATGTAACATAATCATTATGTAAAAATTTAATAATTAACCAACTCATAATAATTTAATCATGAAATATAACATAAATATGTCCCATAATATCATATAACTTAAAATTTAGTTAAAAAATAACAAATCAATTTAACAACCATAATAATCCATGGATAATTAGATAAATCAGCATAATGAGAAAATCGAGATGTAACATCATGCCAATGTTCCTTTTAAAGATTCCCACTCAACATGTGTTAGGATTTTTATCTTAGAAAAATGATAAGTTATCTCTATTTCAATTGCTCCCTAGTTTGATAAGTTCCTCACTTTATCAACTGGATAATAAATTAATTACTTTGAGTACATATTTAGTTGTTTGGGCCTCATGCCAATCCTTGACTATAGATTCAACCTTATTAAATTATCCATAAATTGGAAAAAATAACCTTCAATATAGAACTTATTGTCATCCCCTATGGGGATGGGATTCATTTTTGAATTATAAGGTTTATGTGGCTATGTATGCCACTTATTGTATTGGTTAATATGTTCTAATACCTTTGTGGTGCTTCCTTTATTTATGGTATATAAACTAACCTATAAACAACCTCAAATATATCCTAAATTTCAACCAAGGTTTGTAAGTGGGAAGAGTATATAATTGTATATGATAAGTCATATCCTATTTTAGTCATTAAAATTAACCATTTATGCCTTGAATGTCCACTTAGGGTCACTTTACCCTTCTATATATATATATATATATATATATCATGATGTATTTGACTAACTACCTTATTATCCTGAGTTGAATGTAGGAGAGCTCATCCCTCAGAGCATGATGGAGGAAGAGCATCATCAGAGAGGGTGACATAGATGGAGATGGTAAAAGATGATAGAGGAATTGTTAAACCCATGCACATACTAAATTATATTTAATATGTTATATGCATTATGTGTTTGGATTGCTAGAGTTAGCATGTTTTGAAATTTAATTGTAGTTAGACATTAAAGTTTGTGTATTTTAAATGTTAATACATAAATATGGAATAAATATTGTATGTGATTGCATTTTTTATATTATACATAGACTTAGTGATTAATGTTGTGGTATGATAATTTAAGGTTACTTTACTCATGTTTGTTTATGTTTATGGGAATGTAAATCTAATAGAATATATATAATTACTATTATATATAGAATAGAAAAATGTATTTACAATATTTTAGAATGTTATGATTGTTATTATTGATATTCAAAATTATCAATATATTCCAAGCTATTAAAATAATGAAAGACATATATAGCCTATATACACTAGTAATGACTCAAACAATTATCTTATAATTGAAAGAAATAATTGATTGGTTTATAATTTTGATATATGAAGATAATTAATGTTGTTAAAAGAGATAATTACCTTTATTTGTTGTTGAATCAGGTTGAATTATTCTAAACATTATCCTATGATTTAAACCTAGTCTTTGATTGACATGCATAGATTACATTGAGATTTAAAAGTGTTAGTTATCATTTTGAATATGATTGAAGTGGAGTTTTTTGAGTGGAATACTCAGGCATGTAACATAGTTGATTATACAATAATTTTTAAACAAAGTTAATGTTGAATAAAATTGAGGAAAGTTTAAGTAAGAGAGATATTAGGGATTTCTATTATGGATAATGGAAGTTAATTATGGGATTAGTTATGTTTAAATAAAAATTGGGATTATGCATGGACTACGAGTTGAAGTGAATAGAGGTTGTTGAGAAGAATAGGATAAGAGGTGAGTCATGGAAGAGAAAGTCAAACATAGAAGAGGAGAAGGAAAGTACAAAGAAAGGAAGCGAAGGAATTTGGATTCATTTAGTTTCAATTTTAGAAGTTAAATAGAGGTTTGTAATGTTAATTACTATTCTATTAATAAATAAATTATGTGTATGGTTCTAAGTAAGAGGGTTTAGAAAATTAATTTTGTATTTACATGGGGATAAATTTTTAGCTCTATGGATGGCTCATCCATCCATAGAGCTAATCCATCATCCTCTAAATCCTAATAATTCAAACTATACTTATTTGTATGCTCAAATGTAAGGGTTATATAGAGTTGTTCTAGGTAAAGACATAATGCCTTAGCTTAGGAAAAAATGTAACCTAGAGGAGATAGTTTGATACTCAGATAGAAATTGAGACTTATTATTATTTAAACATATTATATACATACTCAGTTAGGTAGGTAAATGAACTACTGAGTATATGGACATAATACAAAAAACTTGTGTATACAAAAATAATGTCTAAATACTTTATGTTGAAGATAGTGTAACCTATAGTATGAATATCAATTTGGGGGGTTATTATGTAGGTAATTTGAATTCTTATGTTTAACATAGAATAGTGTTTATACATAACTATGACTTGGGTAAATTTAAAATAGGGCACATTTATCTATATGGATTGTTTGTATTGTTATACAAAAGCTAGAGAACATTTAGATCCTTTCATAAAAGATTTATGTGTAAATGTTTAGTTATGAGATTTATTAGCATTAATATACCTAATGATAATTGTGGTACAAGTACCAACATATATTCATATGTAGCAGCAAGATTGAGACATTTGGTACATATATAAAACACTCTGTTAAGGATTTTTTATTATTATCCTATATTCTCAAAAACTCAGATTAATGTATAATGACTTAAAATTGGGGAAATAGTAGAGAAATTGAATTAGGAATGAAATCTTAGCCTAATTGAAATTATATTTATTTTATGTTAAATAAGTAAAATATGGGTTATGAAAATATTAAGACACTATTTTATTCTTGAAGCCTTTCACATGAAAATTTATTATTTAGTTAAAATATTTTAAACATTAAAAAGATAATGAAAGGTATTGTTAGTGGGTTAGCAAAGTAATTGTGTATTAAATCATATATGTTATGTGGTATATAATATACATGATACATAAATATATCAAAAATAGCTAAATGAGAACTTAGGTTCTCATATATGTATATAGCTTATATTTATAGAATGAGATGCATGATTATAATTGTAGATTGTGACTACTAAAATAAGTCACAAAATCTTGACAGATAGGGAACTATAATTATATGCATAAGGCCTCCTAAAATCATACTAGTTTTATAAATAAAATAATGTGTGTTTATTTATGATTTAGTGATTTTTGATTATTTTTTATTGGTTTTTTTAAATGAGTAAAATGAAAAATATACTATGATATTTTTAGTTGTAAAATAATTGAATTTACTCAAATATTTTAGTAATGCAGTCTAAATTTATATTTTACCCATTTGGTAATTAAAATTACTTGTTATGCTATTTATTATTGTGGAAAATAATATAGTAGAGATTCATTCATACGTTTGATAAATCAAATATATGTATTATTATTCCTATATTTAACATGTTTTATACCTAATAGTATAAATAATTTGTATGAATCTATTGGTTATATAAAGGTTAACCAAATCTTGCATTGTTTGTACTAACTAAGAAGTGAGACAGACTTCACTAGCTTACTTAGCACCACTAATGATAGATTAAGGTAATCTGATCAAGTGGTGTGTATGAATTTGACTGATTTTAGAGATAAATAGTTATTCAAAAACTTTGACAAAATTAATATAAAGATAGACATGTCATATGTATAGTTTACATGTTTGTGTGATATCATGTTAGAACGTATTTTCTTTATGGTACACATCATGTAGTAGATATCTTATAACACACATGTACTGACATGTCTCTCTGGATTCCTACACTATCAATATCTATCCATCCATGAAGGGAGGGCCATTCCCTATTTGGGGGATTATGTCAAGGATCGAGGGTTTGTGGTTGGTGTGTAAAAGTGCTCAGATGATTCTTTCCCTCCCTAGTGTAGTACTTACTTGGAGACTACACTTGATATTATCAGAGATATAAGAGTTAGAGTGACTCGAGATTTATGGAGAATTTTATCTATTATCATATTTATGTTGAAGAAAAATGCCTATTGAAAATGTAATTGATTTATTATTGTACATTAATAGTAGTGGTTGTATTATTGTAATAGCTATGGCTAGATTTTAATATAATTACTTTCCTTATGCAATTATGTTATGTTACATAAGATGTCAGTGATCATTAACTATTATTGCTACATGTTTACTTATGTTTAATATACTTATTATGTTACGGTCACTAATTATATTCTTGTGATGTAATCTAATGAAAGAATATGTGTAGTATAAATATCTTTGTAAAAACAATTTACTGCATTATTCTAGTAAATCTCTGTGGGGAGGTTACAACATCCATTTTTTATTCGTCATAAGGTTATATATCTTCCTTCTTTATTTTTTCATTTATTTAATTTTATTTTCTAATTACATAAATTATTTTGAATATTCTCCCAATGAACAAGGTTTCTAAATTATTTATTATTTAGATTAATAATACCATCTAATTGTTACACCCTTAGCCTATAGTGTGCATTAGGTTATGTTATGGTCAAATTTAGGCTATCATTCTTTTAATTAACTTATATGATCATTTAAAAATCTTCATATTGGAAATAGGGTTGACCTAGGGAGTATCCATAACATAAGTAGGGTATATATAAGAGGTAATGGTTATTATTAGAGGATCGTATTGTAAATTATATTTTTATTGTAAGGTTGTGGAAGGTTTCCCATTCAAGTGTCTTAGTCATACTCTTAATTATTCTAATCTTATTTCAATCATATTTTGATGTAGTGTATCTATTCTATTTTATTAGTGTAGTATTTTCAATATAAGTCATTAAATCTTTGATTTAGACAAAAGTGGGTCAAACTACTAATTTTGAAGAACCTAGTATCTCTTACAAATTATTGTCTTTTTATATAATTTTAAACTAAAGTTATAGAGTCATTTAAGGAAGATATAGTAAAAAATTAATCATTCTTATTATGTTTTGGTGATTTTAATGATTTTCTTAAATTCACTCTATAGGCTATAATTTTGATAATTTTTATATAATCTAAAAATAGGAATATAAGAAGTAAGAATAACATTACTTAGGATCCATTTAAATATCCTAAGTACATCCTACAAACAAGGAATAAATCCTTAATGGTAAAAATAATCAAAATAAAAATAATACTAAAAACACTTAATTAATTCTATAAAGACTAAAAATAATAAGAGCCAACTATTGTAGAAGCTAGCCAACTAACTCATGCAACAATTAGTGTTACATAATTAAATATATAAACTAACTATTATAACACCCTCCCTTAATGACTAACTTTAAAGTTTCAGTCATTATTATAATAATTTATTAAGTCCATACATGAACTTAATCAAAGTGTAATATTGTTTCCATTTCATGAATGTATCCAAATGTTCCTATTGTTTCCAATCCATATTAATAGGTACATGGGTAATTAGCTACTAAAACTACCAAGTAGACTAGGAAACGTTGTTTAATACTAGGTTCACTAGATTATGTTGTATATTTGAAGTGTTGTCATATATTGAATGCATCATGATTCACCTTTTTTTATTTTAGTGATCATATCCAATAAAAACTTATAATATATAGAAATACTAAATAACATATCATATCCCCTAAGGGATATTCATATGTCGAGCTATTGAAAACCCAATTCCTAATCTTCTTCACTACTGAATAATTTTTAGACATCTATTTTTCACAACACATTTGAGATCTCTTTGTATGCCCTTCTATTTTCACCAATATTTATGGAAAACTTCTAATTATGTTTGGCATTGATCTCTAAAATTGTGTTAGGTATTAATACCTATGAAATATAAATAATATATATTTACCTACAATTCACCTTGCACTTTTTTTTATTGACCTTATAGGTTTCTATTCCAAAAATCTACGATATTCATTTTTCCATACATATTTCATAATGGTATGGTACGACTTTGGCCTCTTGTGTTGGATTTCTTGATCCAATTTTGAAGAGTGAGAAATGTTGACCAAATTTGACTTTTTAATCAAAGTGGGGTACCTATAGGTAAAAAATTCACTTCATAGGTCTATAGGAGGTCTAATATGAGTGTCATGGGGTGTATTATATGTTAATTGATGTCAATTGATGTTATACTATCCTTGGTCATTAGTTTTCTTAGTCTCTTTAGTCATTTTGGGTCATTTTAGGGGTCAAAAGGGTGAATTTAATGTTTAATACGGGTTTTTTGGGAAATGTGAAGGTTTAAAAATATTATTTAATTCCCTGTGTGTCATTATAAGTCTTAATCCACTATTGGTAACTAAAATTTGTAGGGAAAAGATAGTTTTCTAGTGAATGAAGAAGAAAATGGCACTTGTATAGCCTCCTTGGGAAGTGTGCCATGTGTTAAATGGTCAAGTAGTGCCTATTAACCTTCCACACACTCATATACATAATTTAATTTATCTTAAAGTGTCATTTCTTTCTCAAAACCATTCTTCTCCATTTTTTCCCTTTTTGGCACATTAAAGTGACCTTCAAGTTTTTGTTCAGTATGGACACCTCATGGGGTTTTAGGATAATTTACTTTTTTAGATGATATTATGATTATAGACCTTAATTTTAATATTATTATTTTTAAAAATTATCAAGCATTCTTTATGAATCAGTTGTTTGAAGTTGACTCTATTATTATGCTTGCAAATCTGTGAACCCTATAGGTTTTCTTTGATTTGGGCAAGTCCATATGAAATAGCTACTAATATTATTTCCATAAATTTTTTAATCACCCATATAATTTTTCCATTCTTGGTTTCACATTTGGAGTTGGTTTTATGAGTCAAGTACATCAAAGTTTCAAGAGGAGCATCATTTTATGTTGTGGACAGTCTTTCCACCATTTATAGATTTTCATGCTTTAAAAATGGTTCCATAGAGTTGTGATAGATTATTTAACATGTTTAAAACGTTTTAAAATTATCTCATGCTATCTCAAGTTCATTTTCAAAGCAATCTTCATGTTTCGTAATCATTTACCACACAAACACATAATCTACCCTCATACAACTAATGCTCCACTTACATGTGATTTGAGAAAAGAGTTGTGAAATATTTTGTGGTGATAAATAAATAAATGAGATTATTTTTCAGGTTATAACATAGATATATAATCATGTTAAACAAATTTGGGAGGCTAGTTTGGAAGAGCAAGTTGAACTACACTCAAGAAGATGACTAAGTATTATGGAACATAGTCCATAAAAATGAAAAATAGAGGTCTAAGGGGTTTTCATAACCTCTTTCTAACAATTTTCAAGGATGACCCTCAACATTTTAATGTTTTTAATTGAATTACCCTAGTATGGACTAGTTCCATGCCAAGAATAGAGGTCAGAGGATGAATGGAAGATGGTCATTTGGAGCCTCAAAATTACCTATAAAACACTAAACTCTTTCAATGTTGTCTATAAGTTTGAGTAAAATTAAGATTTTTATATTTTTAGGTTTAAAATTAGGATATTCATCATATAAATATGATTCCAAATGGTTCAAATTAACACCCATGGCAGTAAGATCTATTTTTGTCTAATTTTTGCTTTTTCTTAAGTGTAAAAAGAAAAAACTAGTTAAGAAGGGTATAGAAGAATACCTATCGAATGTGCATGCATTTAATCTAAGTGATTGTGGAGATATCATCTTTGGATTAGGAGTATGACCTTGAAATAATAAAATACTAAAATAAACTTGTTTGTTAGACAAGTAGATGGGTGGATTGCCTAACGTGAGCTAGATCCTATAAGTGAAAGCTTTTTAGGAGGTTGTCAATCCACCTTATTTAAAAAAATTAAGTGAAAATGATAAAATAAATATATTTTAATTAAATTAATATAAAAATAAAATAAAATATATAAAATTAAATCAAATTAATTGAGAAAATCATATGCTTTTCGAAGTTAATCAAAATGAAGCAACTAGTTTGATTATACTAATGTTGAAAATTGGTTAAGGAAAGGTTATGGTTTTTGGGTTTGGTAATTTTATAAGGGTAAAAAGAATGGTTTAGTTGGGGTTGATTTAAATAATAAAATTATATGTATTTATGGTTTAAAATGATAAAATAACATGTAACTAGGGTATCAAAAATATGAGGGAGCAAAGAGGGTGAAGGTGGCAAAGGTACACAGAGGGCAAAGGAGGTAAATGGAATTACAATGGCAAAGGTGGTAAAGAAGGTCAATTTATTAATATGGAAATTAGATTAAGTGATAAAGGTCATGGTAATAAAAGGAATGAATTAAATAAATAGCTAAAATAAAAAAAAAACAAATAAGGTTGCCTTGAGGCTTGTTGATGTGGTTGATGTTGTTTATGATGCGATGAAGGAATCCCATGGCAATTTTGGCAAAGATTCATTTCTTTGAATTTTTTTCTTCTAGGATTTGGATTATCACAAAAATTATTACCTCAATCAAACACCTACAACAAGATGTTAATAACCAAAGACTAATTTCCAACTTAACCTTGGGTGAAGGAGAGGGGGGTATTTATAACATTTGTTGTCAAGAACCATGCCAAAAGAGAGAATAGTAGAAGTATGGTCCCATTTCCCATGTAGTTCATGAATGATAAAAAATATGAGGGTGGTGGTGTTCCCACCTTTATCATGGGTCTCCCATTTGGGTTGGTGTGTCTCTGACCTTGCACATGAGTCCAATTTTTAATGGGAATCATGCACATGGGTCTAAATGAGGCCAAAAGACTTTTTACCACCGTTTCTTATATTCAGCCAAGAAATTAAAGATATTCCATAAAAAATATGGTTCATATTTCATGTGAGTTCATGAATGAGTAAAAATATGAGGGTGGTGGTATTCTCACCTTGATCATGGGTCTCTCGTTTGGGTTAAAAAGTCAAAAATGGGTGGATATAGTGCCCTTTGTCTTTTCCAAAGAAATAAAGAGGTGGGTATCCTATTTTTAAGGAAAATTTCATGTGTGAAGACAAAATATAAGTTGAATGATGGCCCATTCAATTTAAATTTTCTATATTTCAATGGGGGACCCTTGTGATTCTTAAATGATGTCATTAAGCACCTTGGGAAAGGGTCTTAGGTGGGGTATGATGACCACATCAATCCACCTCACTTATAATCCATGTCACTTACCATATCACCTCCAAAATCACCTTCTATGTCACTTTCCATGTCACATGCTGGACCACTTACCATGTGAGCATGAATAGTGATGGTGGGTCCCATAGTGAATAGTACTTTCAAATAGTATTTTTGAATGGTACTATGTGAATATGAGAATAGTGATTTGGTTAGGTTAAGAGGGTTTGGTTAAGGGTTAAGAAGGTTTAGGGGGCCTTTAGGGGGTTTTAAGGTATTTAGTCATAAAAAATGTAAGTGTGTAGTTTGCTAACATCTATATTTTATTGCTTTTTATTATGTAGCTTTGAATTAAAAAGCTACAAAACAAAAATGAATTACTTGGTCAAAGGTTAGGGTGGGCCAAGTATGGGAGGAGGTGTTCCCCCCTCAAACTTAGAGTTAATGAGGAAAGGCCAAATTGGGTGGAGGTTTGATAAGCAATTGGTAGGGAGGTACTAGGTGGTGCCACAAGGTAGTTGGGCATGTAAAATGCCAATGGGTTCAAAAAATGTGACTAAGTGTGATATTCAATATTATGTAGAGACTAACACTACCAATATTGATAAAAATAAGGTTAGGTTCTAGATGGATATATGATATGGTAAGTGATCCATAACATTAGTCATAGTTGATCATATTAATCTTATCGAGTCATCTAGATAAGGTCAGTATTTTTCATAGGTATCCAAGGTAGGAAGTGCTCCTATAAAACACTAAAAATGGTATGGTTGCACATGAGGTGGGGTGTAAAAAGTGAAACATGACAAGTGTAGTTGATGCAATACAAAATACCAAGGCAAGGTCATCAAAAAAAATGAAAAGAGGTCAGGTTAAAAATGGCTAATGTCAAGGTGGACATGGGCAAGTGGGTTGGTTGGTTGGAATGGGGTGGCCAAGTGGACTCCATATGCACTAGGTAAGTAGATACAACCTACATAGTTTTATGAACATAATGTCCAAAATGAACTTTAGGCCTAATGTAGTTATTTTGAGGTGGGGAGTATTAGTTAACTTGGTTTCCCTAATTTGATGTATCATGCAGCTAGGTCTGGTTGAAGGATGTTGGAGAAATAGAAGCTCTAAAGGGTGGAAAAGATGGCTATCAAATATTTTTTTGATTGGTTTGGTAGAAATGGTGAATGAGATTACCAAGGATGAAATTAGATGATTGCTTCAACTGTGTAAAAAGAATTTGTAGCCATGGATAAGTAGTTTCAAGCATGAAAATTTTTCCACCATTTTAAAGAAAAAGAAAAAAATGGATAAATATGCTTTACCAGGCTTTAGAAAATATGGCACTACTCAAATTGCCATGGTGACTCGATGGGTTATTTCATCACCATCCAAATAAGCCAACATTGTACACACTCTATAAAAATGTCATTAACATGTTATAGAAGGGTATTATTCAATTATTTAGGGAAGTAAAGTAGCAGAGTGGGTAAATGAGAAGTGAAAAAGATTAAAACCCTTGACCCTTAAGCTAATGGGGCCCAAAAATAAGTAAAAATTGAGTTTTGAGAGAATTTAGAGAAAGAATCTAAGGGGTTTTGGAATATAGAGAGAGGTGAATAATAATAATATTAATTAAATGAGGGATCAAGTTGAAATAGGAAGGAAAATAAATGGTATAAATAGAAAACCGAGAGGAAAAAATAAAAGAAGAATATACAAAGATAAATAGATTGGGGAGTTGAAAAGGAAGGTGGGAGAAATAAGTCTAAAAGAGACTAAGGAGGAAAAATGTTACTAGGTGGAATGTGATTAAAGAGTAGGGCTATTACAATACATAGGAAGATGTAGGTTAGGTAGGGAGAATCAACGGAAATTATTGGTTGGGAGTTATGTCACATGAGAGGGTATAGATAGCATCCACACATGAGTACCCCAAAACTTCCATTTGAAGGTGGTTTTAGTTTTGATTCTAACATCTCCAAAGTTTAAAGTCAAAGGGGTTCAAAATAGGCAAGACCAGAGGAGATGGGGAAGGAATTTGTATCCTAATAGCTAGTGGTGCTCATGCTTGCTTGTGGGTCATATGAGCTTATGGGCATGGTTGATTGTGTTATAGAGTCATAGGATCAATATATATCTTGTAGTAAACCAAAATTGAATGTAAGACATTCATAGCCATAAGATGCTATATGTTATGATCATATAAGATCAAAATGGGTAGAGGGTTTAAAATGGAAAAAGGTGATAGGTAGGGTGAAGGGAGTAGCTGGAGAGGGACGAAAAAGAGGATCCACACTCAACATGAAAAAGCATTAAAGGAAGAAAGGGATGCACTTGAAGTAATGAACTTGACTAGATTTTGTGCATTAAATCAAGGGCATGGGTGACACAAAGAAGTAGACAAGGAGATGTACATAGAATTAGAATATATGGTGACCACACTTGAAAGAGCTGGAGGTGGAATGGGAGAAAATAAAGGGGATTCAATAAGGGATGAGGTGAAGGTAGACCAGGAGATGGATGAAGAGAAAAGGGAAAAAAATAATGAGGTCACATATAAAGATGAAGGTGGAGAAGGATGGAAGGATCTAGACATGGATATATAGGAGGAAAAAAATGGTTGAGAATAATAAATAATATCCTCAAGACAAGAAAAATGAAATGAAATGAAGAAAAGGAAGAGGATGGTGGAAAATAATGAAACAAATAAGATGAAGATAAAGGATGAAAAGAAGAAAAAAGAAGAATTGAAGTAGGTATATAAAGCAAAAATACTCACATAGATGCAAAATACAAGTGAGTATCGAGAATGAAAAATGAAAAGGGGAATTCAAAAGGTAAAAGGCAAGAACTAATAAGAAGAAAAGGGATAATTATAGAAGGCTTCTCAATGGATAAATACCTAGGTAAAAACTAGTTGTGGAGGAAAAAAGAAGACACAAAGGATGAAAGGAGGAAAATAAAGCAAACAAAATAATGGAAAATAAAAAAGGTGGGAAAAGTAGAAAAATGATATAAAATAATGGAAACATAAAGAAAAAGTGCAGCAATAGAAGAAACAAAAATCTTACAAGATGCACAATATGATGTGGAATTGCTGAGGAAATGAGAGTGACAAAGAGGGTGTAAAAAATTTCCAAGGATAAGGGGAAATGATGAGGATGGAAAAATAAGACAAAGGAGATAGGGGCAAGGTTGGTAAAAAGTGGAGAGAGAGGGAAAAAATACAAAAAATTGGTGGGGAAGTGAGCCATGAAACATGCATAAAGAAAGGTGTCAGGGAGGCCAATGAAGTAGAGTAAGTGGTGGATTTATGGGAGATAAGAGGGGATAATGAGGAAGGCTATCAATCCTTGTGTTAAAAGAGATTGACAAGCTAAAAAATTGGTTAGAAAAGATTGACAAGCAAAAGGGAGGGATGTGGTGAGGAGATAGGTGGAGGGGTGGAGGAAAAGATGCTAGGTGAGAAGGGAAAATAAAGTAAAGGATGTGGCTGAGCTGACCTTAGTAAATGATCAGTACCTACATAATCCAAAAAGACCTCAAGTAGTTCTCCTAGTAATGGGGGAAAAATTAAGATGAATTATTAGATGATGTTAAAATACAAGGACGCTAGGAAGAATCCAAAGATTCCCTAACATAGGATACCCTAGGCAAGAGGGAATTGTTAGCAATAGAAGTTAATGACAAGGAAAATGGGAGGGTAATTATTTGTTAGTGGCTAAACTACCTTTAGATGTCAAGCAATGCCTACATAGTTGGACATCAGGTCAATGTAGTTCAACTAGGGTTGGAAAATGGTGCTCAAATTGGTTGCTCCAATTTGATGGACCACATGGGTTGGTTTGGACTGATGGAGAAGGTTTTTTTAAATAATTTTTTTGGGTTTTGGTGAAGGTGATGGTGAAGGTACATGGTGTAGATTGGTGAATAGTTACCATAATGATCCCATATTTAGTAGGATGAGAGACACAGATGGGAAAGGTGGGATAAATTAGAAGGGAAAATAATACTAAGTACCATAAATGACCTTTAATGGAGCCAATCCAAAGAAGAGGTGCCTTTGTAAGGAGGTTGTACCTTATAAAATTGTGTGAGGGTATAAGTATAGTGTTGGCATCAATAACTATGAGCAGAGTTTTAAGAGGTGGGTGTCTATTAGGATATGCATAGTCATGTTACTAAAAGGTCATCATTGCTATGAGCCAAGTTTTAAGGTTAGTAGTGAAGTGATGACCTACAAATAATATCTTTGATAGCTAAGTATATTCTATGAGTTACAAAATTAGTAGCATGGTGAGTGATAGAGGATGGACCGTGCTTAACCCAAGAGCTACATGGGTAGGTTAGATGAAAGGTTCCCATGTATGCATCCTCTATCCTAGTTCCTTAGAATTGATGACTTGGGGTTCCACTTGGAAGAGGCCTTGGTAGCAAGGAACTACATGGTCCAAGATATTGGTTATACAGTTGGATCAGATGGGGGAGCTTCTACAATGGAAAGCATTTGGGAGTTACCACCACCAACAATAGTGGTAATTTCAAAGATGTGATCATTATAATGACCCATGGTTGGAAGCCAATTTAAATCAGCTAGGATAAAGGTGATAATAATTCAAATGACCACTAGGCCCATAAGGAATACAATATGACAAAGTAAAGAAAGACATCATATGTAGATTAGATGATAAGGGCAACAAAAATATATAATGATGGTGCATAATGGATTTATCAAGATGACCAATCAGATCAAGGGCCATGTGTCCATACAAAAAGGTAAGTAGACATGACCATTTCAAGTGGGAAGACTATTCAAGGGAATCAATGACATCATATGACCTTCCATGTTAGTGGAATGGAGAATCATGTTAGCGAGGAAGAATGGTCAGGAATTCTATTTAAAGAATCATGATAAGGATGAATGGCTATCATTGAGTTATTTGGTTTTTTTAGGTTATAGAGAGGTAGATAACTACACAAGGTTGAATATGGTGAATAATAAGAATAATGGTGGAGATATTTCTCAACCCCTATAACCCAAAATAATTAATATGGTGAATGTGTAGATCTAATGGATACTATAACATGTAATGGTGATAATAGAAGTACTATTAGATCAACAATAAGAAGAAATGCACCCACGGCCTAAGCTTGAGCCTAAACTCTTACCTTTATAGTAACAAAGAAGGAAATAATTTCATTGTGCAAGATGAAAGGCTAGAGAACATGACCATCAATCTATCTATGGAGGGAATGCTCACTATCTAAGGGGATGTGTGCTAAGGTAATAATTGGTGGTACCTATGTGAGAAAAATAACCAAAGTAGAGGGATGAAATGGTTATGATAGGTGATTAGGGTGAAATACCTAGATAAAAATATGATTATCACTCTATGGGGATGAATGTGGAAGAAGAGAATAGAGTACACCCTTTAGCAACTACTGAGATAGGGAATGTTATGGATGTTAGTTTAAGGAGCAATCAAGTAGAAGGATGGCTAAACATATATCCAAAGCCACTAGATAATTAAGATAGTGTTTATGTAGGAAAATAATGTATGTAGGGGACTTAGGTGAAGTGTGGATAGTATAATAACTTTGTATGTGATGTGTGACTCCTCACACCCTAAATAAAATACTGCATAGTTTGTTGTAAACATGTACAAAATGTGTTGGATATCACTGGTTGAATGTTATCATGCTTAAGATTGTGTGGATACTTATGAATGTTATGGCTATGATTTATATGGTTATGGTTATTGTAATCATGCTTAATGTAAAAATAATGATTATTGTTATTATAACATTGGATGGTAAAAATCATGATGAAAACATCAACCAAGCACATTAAGATAAGAATAGGGCATGATGCTTTGTTATTTATAAGGACTAAAAATAGACCCAAAGTGGGATTAGCTTAATGAATATAAGCCCTTCAAATGCTACACATGAGTGGTCATGAGTTGATAAAAAAAGGTTTCTTGATCAAAGGGTGTCAAGTAAGCTCTAAATCCCCTTATTTATAGATAGTCTAAAGGGAAGATAGGTGATAGTTAGTTTGAAGGGTAATGGGTGCTATGTATGATAACCTCATGTGAATTAGTTTTTCCCATCTATATGTGACCTAAGAAGGTAATAGACAAGTCCATATCATATTCTAGAAGTAAACTGATCAATGTAGGAAGTCTACATGTGAAAGCCGATTACGGCTTCCAACTTATTATGCTACTTGAGAGCCGATTGTAGCTTTAGATTTTGTTATGATAGTGAGTCTTTTGTTTTATTGTTGTATATGGGAAGGTGATCAATGTGGGAAGCTTCTAATAAATTTATCTACTTTTGACAAAGTTAACTTAGGCATCCTTCAAGGGAATGGTCTAAGCTTAATGGATTTATTTAATGCTCTTGATATCTGTCTTTCAAGGGAGTAGTCTACCTTATATTTATAAATTTACCTTTATGAGGGAAATTTTTTAATACAATAAGGTTAATGATATGAAAAGGCATGGTTTTTTAGAGATAATGACCATGGGATTCTATCTTGTTAGAGATAAAAAGTATCCATGAGAACCATGCTATGGGTAGAGCCATGGTACCCACATTTAGGATTAGGCTATGACTATGATAGTTAATCACATGGTTCTATGTTGTAATCAATTATCCTCAAAAGGAGAGGAAAAAGATGAGTGAAGGTTAAAATATCATAATCAAGGGATAAGTTTAAGTTAGACAAAAGGAGTGAGTTTGATCCTTCTTTAATATAAAAATGGATGCAAATGCAAAGTGTTGAGAGGCTCAGGTTCTAGTTTGCCTTCAAGAGAGGACAAATGATAAGCTCCTGATCCATACTTATGGGTAATGATGTAGGGTATAAGCCAATTGAAAGTAAACTTGTCTTGTTTAATCTTCTCTATGTTGGCCACGTGTTGGTTTTATTTTAGGATGAGGTCTCTAATATTAAAGTCTCATTATTTGAGACACTTGTTATAAGCATGTTTGATATTTCTTGATGGGTATGGAGGTGGGTAAGGGCTAATAAATGATGCTCATCAAGGCTCAATTTGAGCTAAATGGTGTTGATAATAATCTTCTTCAAAAATAAGATCTTGTAAATATATGTGAATAAATGGAATTCAAAATTCAAGAGCCAAGATTGCCTCTGCTCTAGAGACTAAAGAGAAGGGATTAGCACCCGTAGAGGTTTGAATGCTAGTACGCTAGGACCATAAGGTGAATGACATGTGGAAGTGCCAATATTGACCTGAAGCACTGATAACTTTGGTTAGTAATTTTTAAAATATTTTATTAGAGGCTTTTACTTGTCCATTTGCTTATGGTCAATAAGGTGAGGAAAAGCTTAAATCAATGCCAAATGCATCACATAAACCTTGGACTTGTTTATTTTTGAAATATTTTCCATTATCAGTGATGATATTATGAAGAACACTAAAGTGGTAGATGATATGATGGTTGATAAAGTTGAAAATCTTCTCTTCTTTGTTTAAGACAAGAGGAAGATATTCCACCCACTTGATGAAGTATTCAATGGCTATGATGATGGATCTATGCCGATGTAAAGAATGGGGGTTGATTTCCCTAATGAGATAAATCCCCCATTATGATAAAGGCCGAAATTCCTTAGATAATTAGAGGCTATTAGCTGATACGTGATGAAAATTAGCGTGTTATTGAAATTTAACACACTTTTTTTCATAATCACAACATTATTAGTTGAGTGTGGGCTAATAGTAACCAAGGCAAAGGATAGGTTTAGCAATTACTAAGCTGTTAAAGTATCCCCCACATATCCCATCATGTGTTTCCCTAATGGTGTGGGAAGCTTCATGGCTATGTAGTCAACAAAGAAGGAGACCATCAAAACCACATTTTTAAAGGATTCCCCTTAGTATGGTGTAATGAGATATACTTTGAACAAAGTTTCTATAGGCATTCTTAGAGAGGTTGGGAGGAATGATGCCTAGGTTGAGGTAGTTGAAAGTTTGGTCATACCAAATGTTGGATGGGGATTCCTCCACATTACAAATGGTAGGGAGGTCAGATTGGAGATAAGAGGGTGTGGTAAAATGATGAATGGTGACAAATATTTTGAAATTGGAAGGCTGAAAAGGGATCTAGGAAGCAAGGCAAGACATTGTATCCATGAATTTATTGGTAGATCAGGGAATTGATTCGACCAAGTAATGTTCAAATGATGTTAAGAGTTTATCAACTAAAAGTTTATATTTTTACAAGACATCATTATTTCACTAATAAGATCCATTAACTTGGTTGATCACAAGTTGGGAATCACCAAAGACATGGATTGTCTTAATGTCCAAGGTTAGAATAGTTTGGAGACCTTACTAGGGCTTCATACTCAGCCATATTATTGGTGTATTCAAAGTCAAGTTTGAAAGAGAGAGGAAGGGGTTCCCCATCAAGATGAATGAGAATAACTTCAACACCTCCTCCTTATTGGCACTTTGAGCCATCGAAGAACATGGTCATTTGGTAGGTAGTGGTTTGTTATTTGGTAAAGGAGCTTCATCTAATTGGTTAGCAATGACCTACCCTTTAATCAACTTTTGATGGAGGAATTCAAGGTTGATTCAGCTAGGAGCATGAGCCACTTAGCCATGTGTTAATTTTAGTATGGTTTAGAGTGTATGTACTTGAGCAAGTTGATTTTAGTTATGATAGAGGTTTTATGGTTAAGAAGGTAGTTACAGAGTTTTGTGGCCATGAAGGTCAATACTAAGTAGAGTTTCTTAGTATGTGCATATCAAGTTTCATATTATATAAGTTTGTGTCTAATGTAGTATACAACTTGTTCTTTGTGTTGTTCATCTTGGTGAGCCAACATTGCCCATAGGGAATGGTCGGTGGTAGAGATATATAGGTAAAAGGGGTTGTCATCCTTAGGATGGGTGAGTATAAGTGGTGACAAAAGGTACTATTTGAGAAAATCAAAGGCCTTTTAATAATTATTATTCCATTTGAAAGAGACATCCTTATTTATAAGGTGATGGAAAGGTTGGCATCAGTCTAAAAGTTGGGAAATGAAACAGTGAATGGATTGAAGTTTTCCCTATAGACTATAGAGCTACTTAAGGTTTGTTGGAGGAGGCATGTCCAAAATTAATCTGACTTTATTAGGGTCTACTTCAATCCTATTAAGAGAGATGATAAAGATAAGAAGATTTCTTGAAAGGACCCCAAAAATGCATTTCTTGGGATTAAGGCGAACATGATAATGGATGAGGCATTCAAATATGAATGTAAGAATAGTCAGGTGATCTTTTCAGAGTTTGGATTTTTTAATATTATAGATGATATCATGGAAGATATAAGTAATGTAATGTTGGTAGGTTGCACCAACATTCTTTAACCTGAAAGGTATGACTCTATAGTAGAAATTTCCCCAAGGGGTGGTAAAGGTAGTTTTGTTCTAATCTTCAAGAGTAATCAAGATCTGATTATAACCCAAAAACCTATCCATGAGAGAACATCTCATGGTTAGCTGTAAGTTCAACAAGATAGTCAATGCTAGGTAGAGGAAAGTCATCCTTGGAGGAGGCAAGGTTAAGGTCATGAGATTCCACACAAATGTGTAGACCACTAGTGAATTTAGTGATAGGTATGATATTGAAGACCCATTAGGGGTAGTTAATGGGTTGAATGAAGTTTATAGATAGGAGACACTGAATCTCTTTTTTGATGAGAAGGGCTTTGTAAGGATGTATGCATTGAATTTTTTATTTAATAGGCTTTGCATTATAATGAGTGACTATGTTATGGGTAGTAATGGTGGGGTCAATCATAGGCATATTACTATAAAACCAAGTCAATGCTATGCTATAGTCTTGGAGGAAAGGGAGAAGTCCTAAAGTTCCTTGATATTTAGTGATTGGCCTAATTTGACAATGCAAGGGTTATCCAAAGTGCCCAAGTTGATATCTATGGTGGATTCATTCAACATGGTCAAGGCCTCAAAAGGAAGGGATTTTTGGATAGAATAATCCCTTGCATTGAGGTAGGTAAGAATGGAATCATCATCTTGATGTTGGATGGTATTGATGATAGGATAATTGCTCTCTGCCATTTCAGAGTGTACAAGTGGAAAGAATTTGGTTTGGCCACCCTTTTGGTAGATAAGATGGGCCAAACTAATGGTACTAACTAGAAAAAAAATTTAGGGGGATGGTGTCAGGATCTTCAAGTGGAGAAAGTGGCTAGGTTGGTGAGGATCAAATATCTTCCTCCATGGTGGAAATGGGTTTGGGTGCATTGGTGGGTTCTTCATGTGGTTCATACCCAAGACCTAATAACTCATGAGGTTGCAAAGTTTTGATATGGGTTAACTCATGAGGCCCTTGTTCATAGTGACTAAGGCCAAATCCTTTCCAAGCACATCTATGAAGATATAACTTAACAAACTCTAGTTTATTGAGATAGGAAAAGTTAAAGGTAAATGGTTGGATGGATGAAGTAGTGGTAGGGGATAGAAGTGGTTGATAAAGTCCTCCATAAATGAAATTTGTTGATGGTTAGGGAGCCTAATGGAGATGATGGTTCCAATGTTAGGGTAATAGGAAGGGTCATGTCTAAGATTCCCATATTATTGGGGAGTACAGAAGGCATCCAAGGATAAGAATATATATTCCCCAAGGGAAAGATGCTAGAATGTGGTTACCATGGGGTTATTTATAGTAATTTGGGAAGAAGGGATAGACAAGCTAGTAGAAGCTACATCTACATTTGGTGTGGAAGTGTCACGAGTTTTGGTTGGTGGGGTTGTGTCATTCATAAATGGTTGTGAGGTAGATGAATGAGGAATAAGGATGTTATTAGGCCAATATATCATATTACAAGATGTGAAAGGACTAGGGTCAGCCTGGATAGTCACAACTTTCCCTTCATGCTCAACTTTGACACATTGATCTAAGGTGGAAGGGACACAACTCATGGCATGAATCCAAGGGCACTTGAGTAAAATATTGTATTAGAATTCTCTTACAACATAATATTTTTTGGGAATAGTATAGGGCCCTACATAGATATGGAGGATAATTGTGCCCATGGTAGTATCCATGATATCATTGAAAGTATGAAGGACCATTGTGTTTTTAGACATAATGTTCATGGGTAAGTACAATTGGTCATAGGAATGGGAGGAGATAATATTGATGTTGGATCCTCCATAAATCATCACCCTTTTGATGCAAGTTTGATTAATGTATGCCATAATGAATATGGGGGATTGGGATCCTTTGGATGAATAGAATGTATTTCTAAATTTTTGAAGGTGACAAGGTTGGAAGTTCAAAGGGCACCAACAAAAATGGATAGAGGTTGAGGGTTATTGGGTTGGAACTTAATGGATTGCAAGGATTTTATGAGTGCTTGGTGGTGATGGGGAGAGGTAGAGACTAACTCATATAAGATCATTTTTACTAGAGTTTGGTGAAGCTACTTGAGGATAGATTTTCAAATGGATATTTCATATGGGTTAGGGTATGGAGGGTTAGATGGGGAAGCACCTAAGATAGACACCTTGGATTTGTTTGATGATGGATATGGCTGGGTATTGAGGGCTTGGGAGTTTTGGGAGGGATAAGTCCAAGGAATGGACACAAAATCCTTCCCTTTATACTTATATTATGATCTTGTGACCACATTGATTGTATGAATAATAGGAGAGGTTGAAGTAGTGGAGTTTTCTAACTCACCTTTATTCTTAGGTGAAGGTGGAGGAGTGGGTAGGTGTTGGGTAGGTATGGTTGTTATTTGGGTCATTAGGGCTGGTATAGGAGGTTAATATATTAGTATATCATCTTCATCATAAATCTAATGGATAATAGTTTGGAGAGTTTTACAATTATTTATGTCATGGCTACGTGTCCTATGATATAGGTAAATAAAATTTTCATTGAACCATGATGATTTAGGATGTGAAGGGTTAAAAGGTTTTATGGGTGGTAAGGTTAAGAAAGAGGTTCACAACAACCTTTATAGAATTTTTGAATAGGACTCAGCTAAAGGTGGTAAATATTTAGTAGTTTTTTCTTTAGGTGTTGAGGTAGAAGGTTGTTTAGATGTGGGTTTGGTGATAAGTATCTTAGTTAAGGTGATATGCTTTGATGGTTTTGGTTTAAGCAATATGGTTGATGAGATGGAGGTAGAGGATGGTAAGATAGGTAACTTAGGAATCATTAGTGTAGTGAGGAGAGGTGTCTTAGAAAGCAAGTATGAAGGTGTGACCAACAAAGGTAGTGAGGTTTTGGTAAACATAATGGGCTTCGTACCCAAGGTAGAGGGATGAGGACCCAAAAATGAGGGCAATTTTAAGGAAGGTAAAATTTAGGTTTTTGGTCCTTTTGGTGGTTTTACCTCTTTGATTATTTTGGTTGCCAATTTTAAAGGGGGTATGGTTACTTGGGTATTATTTTTAATGGTTAAGCCTTTAGGTGGAGGAGAAGGAATGGTTCCTTTACCTTTGTATTGGTTTTTGATAGAAGGTTCCAAAATTAGAGGTTGGGTGGTTGAAGTTATCTTCTCTTGGGAGCTAGCTTCCAAAGAGGGAGTGGATGGATCTATGATAGGGGAGGTAGGTGTGGTATCCTCCAATGGAGGTGTGGGTATGATGGCTCCCTTTGTTTGGGTGTCTAAAGGAATAGAAGTTAGTTTCTCCCCTTCCATTATGGGGATGGGAAAAGAGGTAGTTAAGGTGATATTTTCTTCAAGAATGGGTTCATTAGTAACCACATTAATAGTATGTGTCTCATGGGATGGTTCTAGTCTATTTTCATGATAAGGGGTAGAAGGAGAATAATTAGCAAAAGGTTTGTAGAATATATCAAAGCCCTCATTTGGTGGTGCATTGGGATTGTCCAATGTAAGCTCCCCCTTGTCAATGAGGCATTATACAAGATATTTGAAGGTGTTGCACTATTAATGTCATGTCTTATGACTCAATGAAAGGTGAAATGGTCATTCTCACTATACCAACTTGGTATGGGGTGAGAAGCGTCAAACTATTAGGGTGGTTTAATTAGTGGAAGCTGGATGATATTGGCTTTTAGTAACTTTTCCAAAATAGAAGAATAGGGGTCCCTAAGTGGATTTAATTGATTAAGTTTGGTTCCTTTGGTTTTGGTTTGAATAATTAAAGGAGTTAGAGGTTTGGCTCCTTGGGTTCTATTGGTTGGTAAATGGTGGTGGTGTGGCTTTGAGGACAATGGCACTGGTGGTTACTTTGTTTTTAGTGTTGGGATTGGTTTGGTTATTTAGTTTGGAAAAATAGGGATCATTAGGTTTGTCAGTTGAGTTATTTCTCTTCAACTATCACCTTCCTTCATCAATAGCTCTATTCTCTAGTTTGCAAGCCATGGTAAAAGCTTCATAAAATGTTTGAAATATTTGGACACATAATGTAGATGAAATATGTTTTGCACATGCCCAAGTGAAGAGCTCTATAAGCTCAAGTTGAGGCAATGAAAATGAAATTTAGTTTATTAGGCTCCTCCAATGAGCCACAAAATCAATAATAGATTCATTTTTGAATTGTTGAATGGATTAGAGGTTGATAATAGAAAATGTATTATATATACTGATCAAAAAGTGATCCAAGAAGTTTTGGGCTAATTGGGTGAAAGAGAGGATAGAATGTTTAGGTATGGAACTATACCAATCCAATGCTAATCTGGATAATGACATAGGAAAGGTACAGAGCAGAAGAGTGTCATCATGGGCAATCAAGTAGAATGAATGCCTAAACACTCTTAAATGTTGTTGAGGGTCTTCTTTACTTTTAAACTTAGTAAATTTTAGAAGTTCCCATTAGGTCAGATAAGGTCTAATGGGGATCGAAGGGTGAATAGGCTCATTACAAATTTGATCATAGGATAAGATATTATGGGCTCTAAAGATGGATGACTTATGGGTAGTCATCTTATCCATGATCAACTTCATGAAGTTTTATTGAGTTTTTGGGATGCGTAGTTATATGGTATGCTTTGTTGAGGTTGGGAAATGCATGAATAACTAGTAGATGGTTGAGTGACTCTATGTACTGGTATGTGGTCTTTGGAGGTTAGGTAGAAGATATATATTGGTATGTGGATGTTCATAGTTGGGTATAGGTAGGTGGTTGGATAGTGGGCATATGCCCTTATGGGTTATGAAGATAGCTAAAGGTTATGTGTTGGGTTAGAGTGGTGGTTGGGTTAGTGGCCAATAGAAGGGTGGTGACTCTTGTGTTGATTGGTGGTAACATGGAGGGTATGGAAACCACAAGCCTTGGAATTGGAGTAGTGTTTGATGGATTTTAGGTAACTAGAGGAAGATGGGTAACACTAGAGGTAGGCACTTCTATTGCAAGGGAGTGATTAGTAAGAGGTATAAGGGCAGTGGTAGTTTGGGTTGGTGGGTTAGTTTCAAGGGAGTTGTTGGTTAATGATAACATTTGGAAAAATAAATATTGATTAGTTTCCATGGTAGTGGAGGTATTTCCCATGAGGTGGAGAGGCATGCCGTAAGGTAGATTTATGGGTGGGGTCGAAACTAGGATTTGGTAAGACATGGTTCTTAGGTAGTGTTGTAAGGCTTCATGATTGTTGTTTAGTAATGTAGAAAAATCCACATCTCCTAGGACTGCCCAAGTAGGAATTATTAGAGAGTGAGGGGATTCTATGGGTTTGAAAATGTTTTCTATGGATGAAGAGGTGGAAATTGGTGATGGTTGATTTGGTGGTGGGTTTTTTTCCTTGAGGTCTTTTTGTTATGTGTGAGTGATAACCATATGAGAAAATAAAAAAAGGATGATACGTTCTCACACCTCCAACAAAGAGAAATAAAAAAATAAAATAAAATACTCAAGGCAATCAATGTATTCACTAAGAGTGCATTAAATCTTAGGATTATTTTTAATCTCTCTTTTGGCTTATCCCTTAGAAAAGTGTGAAGAGGAAATTAGCTTGAATAGGTCCTAAACAAGGTAGTCTATGTTTGGTTTTGGGTTATGTTTAGGCACTCAATAGTAGTCTATATTGGTCTGAGTACATGGCTTAGTACTTGGGGACTTCTCCTCTCATATCACAATCCCATTACTAGTGCAGGTGCTTAGCCAATATGTATTGATTTCTAGAGTTTTTACTCAGCTAGAGAACTAAGTTAGTTATCCCCTCAGTGATTAAATCCAAGTAAGATAATTGGGAAAGGGTAAGGTTATTTTATAGGTGATGAAATCTTAGTTAGGCCTTGTCTCAAGTGTATTTTTATGTTTTGTTATGCAAGTGGTTTGGTTTGTGTAACATTTGTGAACTATGATTAATTCATAATGCCTTTAATTAAACTAGGTGAGCTAAAATCAAGTAAACAGTCAATGGGTGCACTCAATTTTAACCAAAATATATTTTTTAGATTTATTTGAAATAAGACAAGAAAAACTAAAATTCACCTAAATGAAACATGAAAATGCAATCCTAATCCTAGGATAAATGATCTTTTCTTTCTTTTTATAAATGCAATAATTTTTTTTCTAAAAATGCAACTAAAACTCTTTTTTTCCTCTTTTTTCTTTTGTAAATAAATAAGCTTAATTTATAATACTTTAAATAAATTAATTTCACTAATGAAATTATAAATGTACTAAAACATCTAAGAACCCAAAAAAACACAATAAGTCCCACCAGGCATGCTAAAATGTTTCTGTCTAATTTTTTATTTTTCTTAAGGGTCAAAAGAAGAAACTAGTTAAGAAGGGTGTGGAAGAATACCTATTCAATGTGCACGCATTGAATATAAGTGAATGTGGAGAGATCCTATTTGGTTCAGGAGGATTATCTAAAAATAATAAAACACTAAAATAAACTTGTTTGTTAGACAAGTAGATAGGTGGATTGCCTAGTGTGAGCTAGATCCTAGAAGCGAAAGCTTTGTAGGAGGTTGTCAATCCACCTTGTTTAAAACACTTAAGTGTAAACGATAAAAGAAATATATTTTATTTAAATGAATTTAAAATTGAAATAAAATACATAAAATGACATTAAATTAATTTATAAAATTATATGCTTTTCTAAGTTAACCAAATTGAAGCAACTAGTTTGATTATACTAATGCTGAAAATTGGTTAAGGCAAGGTTGTGGTCTTTGGTTTTGGTAATTTTATAAGGGTAAAAAGAATGGTTTGGTTGAGGTTGATTGATATAATAAAAATAGAGGGATGGATGGTTTAAAAATATAAAATAACATGTAACTAGGGTAGAAAAAGTATTAGGGAACAAAGAGGGTGAAGGTGGCAAAGGTGCAAAGAGGGAAAAGGAGGTAAATGGAATTACAATGGCAAAGGTGATAAAGGATATCAATGGATTAATATGGAAATTGGATTAAGATTTAAATATAAAGGTAATAAATTTAATGACTTAAATAAATAACTTAAAATTAAAAAAACAAATAAGGTTACCTTGAGGCTTGTTGATGTGGTTGATGTTGTTTATGATGTGATGAAGGAATCCTGTGGCAATTTGGACAGAGCTTCATTGCTTTGAATTATTTTCTTCCAAGATGTGGATGAAATCAAAAATGATTACCTGATTTAAATACATAAAACAAGATGTTAATAACTAAATACTAACTTCCAACTTAACCTTGAGTGAAGGAGGTGGGGATATTTATAGCATTTGTTGTCAAGGACCATGCCAATAGAGGGAATAGTATAAGTATGGTGCCATTTACAATGTGGTGAATGAATGAGACAAAATATGAGGGTGGTGGGATTACCACCTTGATCATGGGTCTCCCATTTAGTTTTTTATGTCTCCCACCTTGCACATGAGTCCAATTTTGAATGGGAACCATGTATATGCGTCTAAATGAGGCCAAAATACTTTTCACCACCATTTCTTATCTTCATCCAAGAACTTAAAGAGATGAAAAACAAAATTTGGTGCCAATTGTAATGTGGGTACATGAATGAGTCAAAATATGAGGGTGGTGAGATTCCCACTTTGATCATGGGTCTCCCATTTGGGTTAAAAAGTCAAAAATGGGCAGATATAGTTTCCAAAGCACTAAAGAGGTGGGTATCCCATTTTGAAATCCAATTTCATGTGTGAAGACAAAATATATGTTGAATGATGCCCCATTAAGGGTAAATTCACAATATTTTAAGGGGGGGCATCTTAAAATTATTAAATGAGGTCATTAAGCACCTTGGGAAAGGGTCCTAGGTGGTGTATGATGTCCCACATGAAGCCACCTCACTTTTAAGCCATGTCACTTACCATATCACCTCCCAAATCACCTTTCATATCACTTGCCATGTTATCATGAATAGTGATAGTGGGTTTCACATTGAATAGTGATAGTGAATAATACTTTTAAATCATATTTTTGAATGGTACTATGTGAATAAGAGAATAGTTATTTGGCTAGGTTAATATGGGTTAGTTAAGTGTTAAGAAGGTTTAGGGGGTCTTCAGGGGATCCTAAGGAATTTAGTCATTAAAAAAAGTAAGTATAAGTTTTATAGTGTCTAAAATATCATCAAGGAGAAGGACATATTTTTTTCCTCCCATACACTTTCTCATTCTGTACACTATGGAAATAAAGACCTACATGCAGGGTTGCTCAATCCTCTAAGAAGGACTCAATCTAGTGAGTTAAAAGTGAATGTGTGATGATTGAAAAGGGTAACATGATGGACCAAAAAAAATCACATTCTCCATGATCATAATGAGATTCATAAGCTCTAGACCAAGAAATTACACCTACAACAAGGCTCTAAAGATACATGTCTCAGTCAATAGAGGTAGTGGAGGGCTCAGTTCGAATCACAAGTGTATGTGAAGGGATATGAAAGCATGAAAGGAGAAAATATAGTCATATATTACCATGGATAGTTTCAAGGAGGTTTTTAGCCATGAAATAATGCCTAAAAAATATAAAGTGTACCTATAAGTAGGATAAAAGTAAGGTACCTCAGTCAACTGGGTATGGAGATAGAGTTGTGTTTGCTTGGTGTCTTAGAGGTATTTAGTTACTCGAGGAAAATACATATATTATTCAAAAACCAAATGTATTTAAAGTTTATTTAAGTTCTTAAATCATCTTAATCAATCTCAAATATACCTAATTTACACTTACCATGTCCACTTATAGTTAGTTGACTATGGCTGAGACAAAAAGGGAGATGGAACTTGTTATCTAGGGTTAGTATTGCATTGACTCAAGATGAATAGGGAACCAACCACTTATAAATAATTATGTAGGATTAAATAAAGGCCCTAAAACCCTTTTTCAATATTGTCTCATAAAATTTAACCTACATGTGTGATTTTAGAGGTCAACATAGTCCAAAATAGGTACAGTTAAGGTTTACACAACAAAGCTTAAGAATTCAAAGTAAGGAAAGGGATAAGAGGATTTTAGGTGAAAAAAGAACTTGAGGAGTATTTATCATGATTATGATAGCATTTTTACTCTTTTAAATTGAAATAAAGCAAAAAAGGGTCCCAAAGATGTAAAACATAGTTAGTTTGGAGAAATTCTACACAGTCTGCCTTGGAACTTGAGGAGGTTTTGGGGTCTATAGACCTTACCAATAGGTAAAAATTTGTAAAATTAATAATTTTGAGTAGGAGAGGATCCTAATATATTGTTTTTACTAAGAAAATAGGTTAAGTTCCTTTTTTTCTTAGACAAAGGGTACTTCCCCTCATACATAAACCCCACATTTTGACAAAAGAGATAGAAAGGTAAACTAGAAGCTAAGGAGACCATTAAAAGAGGTTTTTAAAGATATAAAACACCTATTGAAACATAAAAAACCAAGCTAGAAATGGTTAATATCAATAGAATGGTCTAGAGTCATAGGTTTGCAAGGAGATTTATTAGACCTTGAAGGGACTTAAAGCCATATGAGGTACTAAACTTATTTTATCACCTTGGGTAAGATTAATAAGTAATTGTAACATTTTCATAGGGTTATAGAAAAGGTGTTTGAATATTCTTGAGGAAAACTAAACCATCATAATTCATTTTGAGTTCACTAGGCAAAGATTGGGCATAATGAGCAATGAGGAGTCACTCACAATCCTAGCATGATATTAACATTATTATGAATTAGAGAATGTTTTTAGGGATGATAAATAGGTGTCAAATCTTTTTATTTTTGCATATAAAACTATGTAGATCCATTTTGGACCTTGAAACCACTCAGACTTATGTAGAAGGAGAAAACAAACTTGATAGGATAAGTTTCAATGCTCATATATTTCATGAAGAATTGCATGGATGTAAAAGGAGTTATGGGAGGTTATTATGGGTCTTTAAGGCCATATTTTTGTAAATTTTTTTCATGTTGGATGTCTCATTTTTATGAACAATCTTTAAGAGGTCAAACATGCCTAAAACCCTACTAAACCCTCAACCAGGACTAGTTTGGGAATATAGAGTTGTAGATGAAATT
The DNA here is from genome assembly GCA_037957365.1 of Torreya grandis. Classification (NCBI taxonomy): domain Eukaryota; kingdom Viridiplantae; phylum Streptophyta; class Pinopsida; order Cupressales; family Taxaceae; genus Torreya; species Torreya grandis. The sequence goes on along the minus strand of JARHVA010001658.1, from coordinate 534,597 downwards.
TAATGAGCTAGTTTAGATAGGATGATGATTTAAAACTATAGATGAATCCTTAAATATTATCCCCATACTTTTTAGTTATATTTACTTGTATGTATGGGGGTAGAAATAGGGTTTATACCACTATTTTATGTGTTTTGTATGTTTTATAAGGGTTTTGAGCATGAAAAAAACTTTGTGAGGATGATAAATACTTAGGATAACCAATAATGTCAATTTAATACTTAATATAAACTCATAAGTTCCTCAAAAAATAGCTTAAACTCAACTAGTCAAAAATGGCATAATGGACAAGTTAGGGAGAAGTGTGAAAACTTTATGTGGATGGATTTTTGAGATGTCCATGATGCTAATAATTACATTGAGTGAACTTAATCATGTCACACAATATATTTTAATTATTTTCATGCAAAACTTATTATTTTTTGGAAGCCAAAGTGTGCAGGGTGCATGAAAAGAGAGTTTTCTAGATATAGGTGATGATGGCTCACTTTCAAAGGTTTTCAAAGGACCAAGCATGAAAAAAATTAATATAGAGGCATATATGATATCCTACCCTTAAATTAAAATCATTTTACCTAATCCTAATTAGTTAAAAGTATTTAAAACAAGTCCAAATCATGAAGGTAGTTTTCTGAGCTAGAATGAGGAGTTTCTTACTAATTTTCATGAAATTTATGCCTTGTATGGACACTTGGACTTCCAAACCTTGAATTTTTAATCCCATATCATTCTCAGATATAAAATTAACTACTTATCTCCTCTTTACAAGTTTCCTTGTGACCTTTTGACTTTTCTTCTTAGTGTGTTCATTTTAAATGTTTAATTTTGCATAAGTGAAGACTATGGATTCCTTATAATGCTTTGTCATTCTTTCATCTTATTTACAGTTGGAAAACTTCTTATTATAAGGCATGTGAATTTTTTTATGATATTTCAAGGATTGAGTGAGTTATTATTTTCATTAGTTCCCTCATAGGCCTCTTTTCTAGTGATCCTATCTTTGCACATTCATCCATAACCTCACAATGTAACATTGATGTGAGAAGATGAAGATTGGAGAAGTGTATTTTTAGTTTTTCCTTTGAATTTAAGTGTAATATGCATATGTTTTTATGTCATACTATTATTTGGTTTATAACCTCTTTTAGATTAGTTTTATTTCAATTATCTCTCTCCCTTTTCACCCCCCAAGTTTAATAGTAATTTCAATCCAAAGTGGTACATCAAGGGAGCTAGCCCTATCTAGAGATTCACCTCATTCCTTACATTGACCACAAGACTAGAGGTGATTAAATTATGACACTTAAATGAGGAGATATTTGTATCTCCTCAAAGGGTACAAATCCAAGTGACAACAAGAAACACTCTCTTCACCTCTAGATTCTTCCCTAAAACTTGACTTTTTATTTTTTATATATTTTAACCCTATTAAATTTTAGTAATATAGCTTGTTTCAGAGTCATAAATAGGTAGCAATATAATATTATTATTTAATTGACCAATGCCAAAAAATAATCATACTTTCTCTTTGACAAACCTATTTACTCACCACAATCATGTGTGTACATGCATCTAGTAATATTTATGCATTCATATAGTCATAATATCAAATAAACATTTAAATTTTGTAATATATAAGAAATGGGTCTAAAAACATGAATATTTAATTACATTAGGTGTTTTACCAAATCATGATCCTTCTAGTCTTGCATTCATAAGGCTTGTCTGAGACATCAACTGAGAATGTACATAAATTTATTGATAACTTATATCCACTGCTGATATGATATAATTTTTAACTATAGTTATAGAATCAGTTAAGGAAGATACAATAAAAAAATTATCATTTTTAGTGAATTATTTGTGATTTTAGGTTTTTTCTTTAATTATATCTATAGGCTACAATTTTGATAATTTTTATATAGTTTAAAAATAGGAATATAAGCAACAAGAATACCATTAATTAATATTCACTTAAATATCCCAAGTACATCCTAAAAATAAGTAATAATTCCTTGGTGGTAACAATAAGTGAAAATAATCGACACTTAAGTAAATCTAATAATATTAAAAAGAATAAGAGCCAACTATCCTAGAAATTAGCCAACTAACTCATGTAACACATAGTCTTAAATTATTACAAATATAAACTAAGTATTATAATAACCTCCCTTAATGATTAAATTAAATGACTTACTTATTATTATAAAAATTGATTAAGTCCATATAATTGAAATAGGGAACAATTGAAATAGATATAACTTATCATATGTTTTTTAAGATAAAACTCCCAACACATGTTGAATGGGACTCTTTGCAAGGCACATTGACATCCATTTTTTAGTCCTCATAAGGTTATATATCTTCCTTATTTATTCTTTCATTTAATGAATTGTATTTTTGATTACCTCAATTATTTTGAATCTTTTCCCAATGAACAAGTTTTATAAATTATTTACTATTTAAAGTAACAATCCCATATAATTATTACATCCTCAGCCTATAGTGTGTATTAGGTTATGTTATGTATAATTTCATCTATCATTCCTTTGATTAACTTATATGATCATTTCTGAAGCTTTGTACTGGTATTAGGGTTAGCTAGGGAGTATCCATAATATATATATATATATATATATATATATATATATATATATATATATATATATATATATATATATATTTGATATGAATTATAATGAAATTAATACACTAATAAATTAGAATAGTTATGTTAGTTTAAAATATGATTGAAATAAGATAGTAATAATGAAGATTATGAATAAGCCACTTCAAGGGACAAATTTCCAAAACCTTAAAATAAAAATATAATTTACAATATGATCCTCTAATAATAACCACTACTTCTCTTTTATTATATATATATATATATATATATATATATATATATATATATATATATATATATATATATATATATATATATAATAAGTAGTGGTTATTATTAGAGGATCATATTGTAAATTATATTTTTATTTTAAGGTTCTAGAAGTTTCTCCCTTGAAGTGGCTTATTCATAATCTTCATTATTACTATCTTATTTCAATCATATTTTAAACTAGCATAACTTTTCTAATTTATTAGTGTATTAATTTCATTATAATTCATATCAAATATTTGATTTGGTCAAACGTGGGTCAAAATATTGATTTTGAAGAATACAATATCTCTTTAAAATTATCATAGTTTTATACAATTTTAAACTAAATTTAGACAATCATTTAAGTAAGATAGTATAAAAATTTATAATTTTAGCGCATTTTATGATTTTAGTGATTTTCTTAAATTCACTCTATAGGCTACAATTTTGATAGTTTGTATGCAATCTAAAAACAGGAATATAACAAGTAAGAATAACATTACTTAGGATCTATTTAAATATCCCAAGTATATCCAAAAAATAAATAATAAATATGTTGCCCCCAAAATTGGCAACTCATTTTTGTAGTCAACATGTTAATCATTTTGGTCTTGCAGGCCAAAAAATGGTTTCCTTCCTTATCAAAAATGTTCTGAGCAGTCAAGTTATCCAATTACCTAAGTATTTTCAGCAAAAGGAAATCTCTTATTTTCAAAGGGTTTTTCAGTCGAGAAAATGAACAAGGAACAATTAAAAACACTTGAAGGCATTTCTTAAAATTGATAAGGATGGTTCAATGCTGAGGTTTAATGATATATGGTTCAATGGTAGGGTTCAATGATTTGAAATGAATGCTGTTGAACCATTGAACCATTGAACTCTACTTCAAAATGGTTCAAAGGTTCAAAAAGGTTCGAGTGGAAGGTTCCAGCAAAAGGTTCAAATAGTTGGTTCAATGATACATTAAATTGAATTCATAAGAAGACTGAGCAAACATGACTCTTTGAAAAACATAAAATATTGAGCCCCTGAACCGTTGAACCATTAAACTATTAAACCATTGAATCGATAAACTCTAAAAAGATGGTTCAAGGTTCAAAATGGTTCAAGTGACTGGTGACGTCCCCATGGATGTCAAATTTAGGATTATGGAATAACCATTAATTTTCAAATAACATAGACTTGAGGACAAACTTAGTGATCCACTGAGAAAGGAGCCAAAGAAGCCAGCAGAAGGTGAGAAGATAGCCCTGAGAGCTTGGATCAGCAGGAAGAGACAACATATAGCAAGGAAAGAGGGAATCAAATAGAAAATTTAGAAGCATCAACAGAAGAGTTATTCTAGTGGGTGGAACAGTCCACCAGGTGGATATCAGAGAGTGCAAGCATTCAATGGCATGGCTCTTTTTTCTTCATTTCAGTAAAGAGAAGTGGACAGTCGTGTAAGTATCATAAAGAGGATTGGCCTTCCCTTTCAAAAGATTAGGCAACCCATGCTTTAGAGAAGACATTTGATATGGTTTAAACTCCAAAGTTAGGACTGGTAATCTACTCCAGCATGGCCCCTGCACAGAACTTCCTCTTTCTAATGTATTCAATGCAACATGGGCCATTTTGTGAAAAAAAGTGCCAAAGTATTTCTTTGGATGCTATATATTGTAATCTCTCATTTTGAATGAAAGGGATCTCTTTGTTATTAGAAGTGAAACTCTACCCAAATTGAAAGGCAATTCTGAGACTTTGAGCTTAGACTATTAATCATATTTTATCAAGTGAATGAGAAAGCAAGTGATCTTTCAGACTTTGTGTTGAAATAGCTTGTGTTATCTAGGAAATCATTCTTATGTCTTTTTCCTAAATACAGTCTTGTCCATTTAATCAAATAAGTAGAACAAGTGGAAATAATTTGAAAGATGTCTTAAAGTCAACTGTGGGAGACTTTATGCTACCATAATTATCTTTAGACTGTGTGTTTTATGTTTTAGGATATTGGAGAGACTTTGAGCTCCCATTATCCTTCATAATCTTTTACTATGTTGTAGTTTTTGATGGAGACTTTGTGTTGCATTTCATTCTACTATGTTACTTTGTCCTAAATTAGTAGGAGAAACAATGAAAGACTTTATGCTTTTATGGGTTTCTCGTGGATCCAATTATTACCCAGGAAGGATTCCTGCTATTTGTTGAACATCTTTTATAAAAGAAGAGAAATGACTTCAATAATTACACAAGAATTCTCCTTTATTTTTCGAACATCATCTCTAAAAAAGAGAGATGGATGGTATGATTTCACCCTTGAGTCTATTTTCAATTTATATTAGTGTTTATAAGGAACCTCCCCTTATTGAGAGGAGAGATTTATTTTATTATGCTGTGGTAACCACACCCATTTTGCCATATAAATCTCATTGTGTTGTGGTTGATATACCCATTTTGCCATCAGTTAGTTGATGACAAATATTCACCTAATAACTTTTTGGTGACTCTGTTGGGGAAGAATGTGTAATTTAAAGCCTCAAGCTTCAAATTAAAACATTTTCAGTTCTTTTCCATTCTACACTTTGGCAGATCCATGGTATATGCAAAGCTAGAGAGCTTAAGGTATTTTTGATCCTGTGTTTGAGTTTGTGCAACAAAATAATTTTGACCTTTCTCCTCCACAATCTCCCCTTCAGTGAACCAAGAGTTTTCCTCCTATAGACATCAGGTCCCCAATACACGGCAAATCTTCTCTTTCCTCTACTAGTAGAGTTTTGTCTATACATACTCCACAAAGGTTTGTTATCCCTCCTTTCAATCATCATATCAGGCAGCCCAAGGCCCTTGGGGTAACACTTTTGGCCCTCTGAATCTAACCCCACCTTTACATGAACTACCCCATAGTTTAAGAAAGAATTTTCCCAAGTTATATGGTGATGGGAAAGTTCATCCTAATGAACATATTGCAGCTTTCTACATATCCTATGGTGTGATAGGCATTGAATATGAAGATATAACAGTAAGACTATTCGTAGAAACATTACAAGGCACTGCTTCATATTGGTTTTATCATCTTCAAGCTCACACTATAAGTGATTGGAACACTCTCAAGGCTAAGTTTGAGGCTAGGTTCAAACCCATAAAAGATAAACATGCCCTGTTATCCCATATTACACAAATGAAAAAGGAGCCTCATGAACCCATATGAGACTTCATTGCTAAATTTAACAAGCTGAGGAATAGGATTCTTAAAATTTCTCAGCTGATACCAAAATATCTTAAGTGCTTCTTCATCAATTCTTAGCTTCCTGAAGTGAGTTTCCTATTGAGGTGGGCTGGCCACATAGATCTTGTTGTAGCTTAGATTTTGACCACTGAGGTTGAAGATGATCTTATCTTGGTAGGAAAGATAATAAGAGATCCTAATAGAAATAAACCTTCTTCATCTTCTAAAAATTTCTCTACAGGCACCACTGATCCTATGGTGTAAAAGCTAGCAAATGAATTGCTAGCTCTGAAAAAGAAAATGGCACAAGGGATGTCTACCCCTCCTTCCTATCAGGATATACCAAGGAGAATATTTCTCAACCAGTCATATCAAGGCAATGCTACCAAGGATCAAGGGCAACTAAATTGTCTCCCTCCCCCATAGGGGAAGCTTGCCATTGAAGCAGCATCAGCTAACTCAATAGTTGGTTATCATGAAGCTGAACATGATTTATCTTTCCAACCTAAGTTAGACCAAGAAGATGATGTTGATCTCTTTACAGAAGGTGAAGAAGAATTAGATGGTAAATCCAAAATTGGTTTCCTGAATTACCAGGATGAAGCTAGAAGTAAGAGAGAAATGTTTGATGGATCATATGCTATATTTACTAGGTGCTAGTACCAGTCAACTCAACAAGCTAATAAGGGAAAAGTAGGAGATGAACCTCAAATAGTAATTTTAATTGTTAAATGGGGGACTTCACTACCTTTCTAATCAAAGGACCTAGTGATCAATAAGAAAGTAAGTACCTCAAACAACCCTACACCTTTTGCTTTAATTTCTCAGACTAGTACCACACCCAACCAAACCCAAAATGGACTTCCTTCCTCTATTCCTAGTTATTTTCAATCATTTGATATAATTGACCATATTAGGAAGACCAAGATATAAATGTCTAAGTTTGAATACTTACAAGCCAACCCTGAGCAGTTGGATAGGCTAGTTGAATGCATCAAGAACAAAACTGTCCCCATAGGACAAAATGTTTCAAAGGTGACTCGTGATACCCCAAAGAATCATCACCCAAAATAATCTTGTCATTACTCCTCTTATTCCCCCTAAGAAGACAAAACCTTTTTATGTTTCCCTGTTGATAAATGGTCATAAGTTGAGCAACTGCATAATAGACTCTGGCGTCTCTGACAATGTGATGCCCTCTAAGGTGGCAGACTCTCTCAGTCTCACTTTGACTAAAAATTTTGGCAGATGTTTCTCCATGTAAAACAAGCAAGTGCCACTTTTGGGATAGATCAAATATTCCTAATTTGTATTTGCAGCCTTCCTAGAAAAAAGGATTAAAATGACAGTCTTGGTGGCCAATGTTCTAGATTCCTATGGCATTATACTTGGACAAATTTTTTGCAAGGATGTTGGTGGAGAATTGAACATGGACCTATCTGAGGAGAGGATACCTATCAAGGGCATCATGTAAAGGCTACTTTCTGAGAAGGATTCAAAATACATTATCACCCGAACATTAGCCCCTAAATCTCAAATTCTATTTGAATCCTCAGGAATGGGTAACTATTTTAAGTCCATAGAAGATGTTTCTATTTCATCAGATGAAAGTTCTTTAAGTGACAATCCAAAAAATTTAGACAAGACATTAGAAGAATTGGTGGAGCATAGTTCAAATAAAAAAGGATCTTCCCTCTCTAATGAAGAGAAGTCTGTAAGGAGATCAGATTTTAATGATGTCTAGATTCTAAAATTTGATGGCAATAAATCTTCTACTAGTTTTGGAGCTGGAATTGTTTAGATATCTCCACAAGGAGATATTTTCCCCTATTAATATAAGTTGTAGTTCAGTAATACCAACAACACTGCTAAGTATGAATCTTTATTGCTCAGATTGAAAGCTACTCAAGCTAAAGATGTTAAGCTTCTTCACGCTTGAAGAGATGTTGAACTAGTGGTTTATTAGGTGAAGAACTTGTATCAAACCAAGAATGAAATATTACAACATTATCATAATTTGGTATGGGATTGCCTTGAAATTTTTGAGGCTTTTAGTACTTTTTTGGTGCCCAAAGAATTCAATGATCAAGCAGATTCCTTGGCCACCTCTGCAACTCTCATGGTTCCTCACCAAGATTTTAAAGGGCACAAGTACACTATTAAATTGGTCTTTCAACAAAGTGTACCTGATAATTCCAACCATTGGCAAGTGTTTAATGAGGAAAACCAAATCATTAATTTTTTGGAATAGATGGATAGCTTTGAGGAGCTTTATTTTGAAAATAGTGAATCTCTGCTGCAGGAATCAACTCCCAAAACAAATTTAAAAACTGGTGAAGAGTTCTTTCAACTCAAAGGGAATAAAATTCCTAAAGTGTTAGTTTATCTTGAGAAGTTATTCATTAAGCATGATAGGTGTATCAAGAAGCGACCAATGGATGCAAGTTCCTCTAAATATTTTGATCAAATAAATTTGAGTATAGAAGATAATCTTGAAATGGTCAACATTGGGAATTATTGCACTCCTGATGAAAAACTCAAATTCATTACTCTACTTCACCATTACATTAATGTTTTGGCATACTCTTATGATGATCTAAAATCTCTCAGTTCTGAAGAAATTTGGCACAAAATCCTCTCAAAGGTGGGTCATTACCTCACAAGTAGAAACAAAGGTAGTACAACCCCAAGATATCAAGTACTATTCTTTTTGAGATCCAAAAAATATTAAATGCAAGGATAATTTTTCCAATCCATCATTCCACCTAGATTGTAAACATAGTCATTGTGAGAAAAAAGAATGGAGAAATTTGCCTTTATGTTGATTTTAGAAATCTAAATCAATACTCTTTAAAAGACAACTACGCTCTGCCCATCATGGATCAACTACTATAGATAGTGACTGGCTCAAAGATGTTATCAATGTTAGATGGTTTTTTAGGATATAATCAAGTGAAAGTTGGTGAAGTAGACCAACATAAGACTGCATTCACTATACCTTGGGGCACCTTTACATATCATAGAATGCCTTTTAGTTTTATCAATGTTGGCACCACCTTCCATAGAGCAATGGATCTTGCCTTTAGAAATGAAATTAGGAAGTTCATTATGGTATATCTTGATGACTTGACCATCTTTTCCAAACATCATCCTGATCATGTGCATCATTTAAAACAAGTGATGGAATGATGTTGACAAAATGGCATTTCTCTCAATCCTAAAAAATTAGTTTTTGAGGTTATAGAAGGGAAACTTCTCAGTCACAATGTATCTTGAGAAGGCATAAAGATTGAACCAGAAAGAGTTAAATCCATCCAAGGTCTTGCTCTTTTTGCTAGTAAGATTTTAGTCCATTCTTTCTTTAGAAAGGTGAATTTTCTATGAAAGTTCATTCTTGAGTTCGTAGAGAAGACTCACCACATTGTCAACATGATGAAGGGTAAAGATACTTTCTGCTAGACTGAAGAAGGCAATTCAACATTTCAAGAGATCAAGGAGGCTATCACCCATGTCCCAATCTTGGTTTGTCTAGATTATACCAAAGACTTCATAATATATAGTTATGCTTCTGAACACATGCTTTCAACCATTTTGGTTCAACATAATAAAGAAGGTGTAGAGTCCCCCATATCTTTCATGAGTTGTCTTCTCAAAGCTCATGAGCTAAAATATTCAAACATGGAGAAATATGCTCATGTTGTGGTTAAGGTAGTAAAATACTTCCATTTTTACATTCTGAACACACACATTGTTGCTCTAGTTCCTGATACAACAGTAAAGTCCATTCTAACTCAACAAGAGTTTGGAACTAAAAGGGGCAATTAGATTGCTAAAATCCAAGAGTTTGATTTTGTTATCAAACCCATAAAGCTTGTGTGAGGAAGAGGTCTCTGCTAATTAATTGTTCATAACATACCAGAGGAAGTAGGGCATGAAGAAATAGAGGTTCAAAATATGCCTACAATTCTCTTTATCACTACTATGAATGAGTGGTATTTTAATATCATTATTTTTCTTACTTATGGTGAGTGTCCTACCCACCTATCTTGTAAATAAAAGAGAAATTTTAAGTTGAAAGATGCTAACTTTGTCTTGTAGGACAATGGTTTGTACAAGAGGAACCTTGATGGGGTATTTACTTGTTGCGTGGATAAAGTGTAACAGAGCAAAATTTTGGAGTCTTTCCATAATTTGGCTCGTAGAGGACATTTTTCTACACCTATGATTAACCATAAGATTCTACGAGCTAGGTATTATTGGCCTACTCTATTTCAAGATTCATACACTTGGGTGTGTAGATATTAGCTGTGTCAATAGTTCATTGGGAAACCCAAGTTGGGTGTGTTACCTCTCAAGCTGGTAGTGATAGAAGAGCCATTTAAATAATGGGGTATTTATTTCATTGGCACTATAAACCCATCCTCGAGTGTTGGACATGACTATGTTCTCATAACCATAGAATATTTTACGAAGTGGGTGGAAGCCATTCCAGTCAAGCATGCTACTTCAGAAGTGGTATGTAATTTCTTGAAGGAAAATATTGTTTCCCATTTTGGAGTTCCAAACAAGAATATAGAAAAAAATGCCTCATGTTTCTCTTCTTAGGAGATTATTGACTTTTTCTACCATCATGGAATTATTCTTTCCTACTCAGACTATTATCCACAAGGAAATGGCTAGGCAGAATCAAGTAACAAAAATCTAGTTACTATCATCAAGAAACTAGTTGATGACAATCAGAGGACTTGGCATAAAGCATTTTTTGATGCTTTATGGGTAGAAAATATTACACCTAGGAGGGTAATAGGTATGTCCCCATTCCAACTTTTGTATGGTCTAAATGTATAAATACCCATTACATTAAAATTACCAGCATTGAAGTTGGCAAAGGCAGTAAAAGATTCAACTTTTAAAAGTTCTATTAACAAAAGAATTATGTGTCTAACTAAGTTAGAAGAGCAATGAAATATAGTAGTGGACTACATTTTTGAACATCAAAATTAGGTGAAGAAACTTTTCGACTAGAAAGTAAGAATTCATGATTTTTAGATTGGAGATCAAGTCTTGTTATGGGACAAGAGGAGAGAACCAAAGGGAATGCATGGAAAATTTGATTCTTTATGGAGAGGTCCATTTACCATCCATCAATTTATTGGTGATACTAGTTTCTTATTGAAATATCAAGATGGGACATCATTCTCACTGCCTTACAGTGGGCAGCATCTAAAGCACTTCAATCTTTGAAGTATCAGATATGTCCAGTTGTAAATTTGTATAGTCTTTGTTTGTTTTGTGTTGTTCATTTGATTTTTTTGGCATCTATCTCTTTTTGGGTGGCTTGACTCCATGGCCCAATGGCATGGATGAAGGCACTTAGAGTCTGGATTCTACTCCCTTTGATTGTTTTAGAGTACAACTGATGGAAGTTCCCTAATTGGAGCCTACTGTTGTCCCCAAATAAACCACTCATTTTTTTAGTCAACATGTTAACCATTTTGGTCCTGCAAGCCAAAAATGGTTTCCTTCCTTCTCAAAAATGTTCTGAGTAGTCAAATTATCCAATTACCCAAGTGTTTTCAGTAAAAGGAAATCTCTCATTTTTAAAGGGTTTTTCAGTCAGGAAAATGAACAAAGAACAATTTAAAACACTTAAAGGCATTTCTTAAAATTGATAAGGATGGTTCAACACCGAGGTTCAATGATATATGGTTCAATGATTTGAAATGAATGTCACCAAACCATTGAATCGTTGAACCATTGAACCATTGAACTCCACTTCAAAATGGTTTAAAATGGATCAAAGGTTCAAAAATGTTCGAGTAGAAGGTTATAGCAAAAGGTTCAAAAAGTTGGTTCAATGATACATTGAATTGAATTCATAAGAAGACTAAGCAAATGTGACTCTTTGTAAGACATAAAATATTGAGCCACCGAACTATTGAACCATTGAACCATTGAACCGGTGAACTCTAAAAAGATGGTTTAAGGAACAAAATAATTCAAGCAATCGATGACATCCCCGTAGATGTCAAATTTAGGATTATGGAATAACTATTGATTTTCAAATAATGTAGACCCAAGGACAAACTCAATGATCCACTAAGAAAGGAGCTGAAGAAGCTAGCAGAAGGTGAGAAGATAGCCTTGAGAGCTCGAATCAGTAGGAAGAGAAAAATATAACAAGGAAAGAGGGAATCAAATAGAGAATCTAGAAGCATCAGTAGAAGATTTATTCTAATGGGTGGAACAGTCCACCAAGTGGATATCAGAGAGAAGAAACATTTAATGGTGTAGCCTATTTTTATTCATTTGAGTAAAGACAAGTGGATAGTCGTGTAAGTATCATAAAGAGGAGTGGCCTTGCATTTCAGAGGATTAGGCAACCCATGCTTTGGAGAAGACATTTGATATGAGTTAAACACCAAAGTTAGGATTGGTAACTTACTCTAGCATGGCCCCTGCACAAAACTTCCTCTTTCTAATGCATTCAATGTAGTGTGGGCCATTTTGTGAAAATAAGCACCAAAGTCTTTCTTTGGATGCTATATATTGTAATCTCTCATTTTGAATGAAAGGGATCTCTCTGTTATTAGAAGCAAAACTCTACCCAAATTGAAAAGCATTTATGAGACTTTGAGCTCAAACTATTAATCATATTTTATCAAGTGAATGAGAAAGCAAGTGATCTTTTAGACTTTGTATTGAAATAGCTTGTGTTATCTAGAAAATTTTTATTATGTATTTTTCCTAAATATAGTCTTGTCCATTTAATCAAATAAGTAGAACAAGTGGAAATAATCTAAAAGATGTCTTGAAGTTGACTGTGGGAGACTTTATGCTGCCATAATTATCTTTAATTTGTGTGTTTTATGTTTTAGGATATTGGAGAGACTTTGAGCTCCCCTTATTCTTCATAATCTTTTACTGTACTTTATTTTTTAGTGGAGACTTTGTGTTGCACTTCATTCAACTATGTTACTTTGTCCTAAATCAGTAGGAGAAACAATGAAATACTTTGTGCTTTCATGGGTTTATTATGGATCTAGTTATTACCTAGGAATGATTCATGTTGTTTGTTGAACATCATTTCTAAAAGAAGAGAAATGACTTCAGTAATTACACAAGAATTATCCTTTATTTTGTGAACATCATCTCTAAAAAAAGAGAGATGGATGGTATGATTTCACCCCTAAGTCTATTTTCAGTTTATATTAGTATATTATACTTTATAGGGAACCTCCCCTTGTTTAGAGGAGAGATTTATCTCATTATGCTATGGTAACCACACCAATTTTTCCATATAAATCTCATTGTGTTGTGGTTGATATACCCATTTTTCCATCAGTTAGTTGATGATAGAATATTCACCCAACAAAATATTTAATGGTGATAATAAGAAAAATAACAATAAAAAAAAAACTCAAGTAAGTCTCTGAAGACTAAAATGAATAAGAGCTAACTATCCTAGAAACTAGATAACTAACTCATGTAACACATATGGTTACATTATTCTAACACCCTCCCTTAATGACTAAATTAAAAAAATTAGTAATTATTATAATAATCTATTAAGTCCATACATGAAATTAATAAAAAAAATTGTCTCATTGTCATTGCATAAATGTATCCAAATTTTAGTATTATTTCCAATCCATATTACTAAAGTACATGGGCAATTAGCTACTCCAACTCCCGAGTAGAATAGACAATGGTTTTGAATACTAGGTTCACTAAATTATGTTGTATCCTTGAAGTGTTGTCATATCTTGAATGAATCATGCTTCACCTTTTTTGTTTATTATATTGATCAAATCCAATAAAAAATTATAATATATGCCAATAATATACAACATATCATATCCCATAAGGGATATTCCTATGTAAAGGTATTGAAAACCCAATGCCTTCTCTTCTCTTGAATAAGTTTTGGACATCTATTTTGCACAACACTTTTGTGCTCTCTCTAATACACCTTGCATTTTCACTAATATTTATGGAAATCTTACATTTATGTTTTAAATTGGTCTCTAAAACTATGCTAGGTGTCAATAGCTATGAAATAATAATAATAATAATAATAATAATAATAATAATAATAGAATATTTATCTACTATTTGTATAAAAAGGTAAATGTAGCTAACTTATTAATCAATCCTAGCTTGGAGAAGATAAATCCTACTTACACTTTTGTTTATTGATGCATTAGATATTTAAGGTCATGACCAAGATGGATTTTATAGACCTAACTTAGAGGTCTGTTATCATAATAATATCACTAGAAAGTATTCCAAATCCTCTAGTCAAGTGACACTATGCAATAACCCTAACTAGGTCCTATTTTTTCATATTCACTAAGTAAATGCAAATCAAAGTAAAATATAACATAGTGCTCACCAAAGCTTGTGTCATAAAGTGGGTGTAATAAACATAAAAAGTAAACATACATAGAATAATCATAATTAAGCTATGTTTAAATATAACCCTAATGCATGGAGAGAGCAATATATTCAAAATACATTACTTATGCTACTTCTATATACTAAAATAGAGGAGTAAAGTTAGAGATACTTAACTTGAAGATGAACCCATCGAGACTTAATCTCTCCATTGGCCAAAGGTGATTCACAATATGTTGTTGTGGTTTGTAAGTATCACTAAGATAGGCCTAAAAATGTAAGAAATTTCCACAAGATAATATTACTATCCAATAATAAACCCTAAGAAAAAAAATACTCAATTAGAATGGTTGAAGAGCAAATTGTAAAGAAGTTCAAATGAATAATTAACTTTGTTCTGTCTAATAAATGGTGAAATGAAAGTGTATGTATAGATGAATCTAACCATAATACTTTCATAAAGTTTAGCTAATAGGGTTGGCCTAATTGAATCTATATCATTATTTGATAAAAATATGTTAGGTCCCCAAGGCCAACCTAGACCCGTAACATGCAAATATCAATTGAATACAGGGTCAACCTAGGCCAACATTGTTTGGTAAATGTCAAAAAGGGTTTTAGCCTTTGGTAGGAGATAATTAAGGTGGTGAATTACTTGAAGTAATGTGTAATGAAGGTGTCAAATATTATGGAATTATATAGTTTGAGGGTAAGTGTACAAAGTTGGGGGACAAAAAGTGGCCTACCCATGGACATGATTTTCCTAAAATTTCAAAAATTTGAACTTCTAAAGATAATTTGAGATATCTACACTCAAAATTTGAAGATGGTGTAAGAAAATTAAATGTATAATTTCAAGTCTAGTTTCCAAAAAACTACTTTTTTTTAAAATGGTTAAGTATAACTAGGTCCAACATCTAAAACTTGAAGAGGAACTCCTATTTATTTTATAAAACATAGTAGATAGATGGTTGTGTTATGCACCATTTTTTGAGTATCATTTAATATTATTTTAAACCCTTTGGGAAAAATTTAGATAAGACCTTATAGTATGTCACCTATATTTTTTTTATATTTTTTCAATGAATACTTTTGTTTCTATGAATTTTTAAATTAAATAGATCCTAAAAATTGATAAAAAGAATGGATAGTCATCTGTGTTGTGTGTTGGTCCCCAGAAATGTCACTCATTTTTGGAACAACATATGAGCTATCTTGGTCCTACAGGACCAAAACTTCTCTCTTCCCTTCTCAAAATTTATTCTGAGATTTCAACTTCCTCTTTTTTCAAGCTTTCCAAAAATCTATGGAATCTGCAGGCTTGAATCTATGGACTCTGCAGGCTTGAATCTACGGACTCTGTAGTAAAGAAGCAAGCTCTCAAAAGAACACAAGTTTCCAGCACTTAGTCATTTTAAGGATTGGTTCAATGCTAAGGTTCAATTGAAGCATCCATCAAAAAGCTTCTAAGTAAGAATTAAACCATTGAACCATTGAACATTGAACCATTTTGGTTTAATGGGTTTAATGGGTTCAAAGGTTCAACATCATAAGTAAGAGTTAAGTGCATTTGTCAAGGTTCAAAGTTCAACTGCTTCAAGGTTCAATGGTTTCAAAACACTTATCAAAGAGAAGGCTTGAACCATTGAACCATTGAACCACTTTGGTTCAAAGGTTCAACGGGTTCAATGGATCAACAAATTCAATGACCAAAAGGGTTCAATGGTTCAACAAGTTCAACAAGTGGTTGGTTCAATGCATTTTGTTCGAGCAATCAAAGGACTTGGTGAAAAACAAAGGAATTAACCATTGAACCGTTAAACCTTGAACCAAATTGGTTTAATGGGTTCAATGGGTTTAATCAGTTCAAAGAAATCAAAAGACTTGGAAAAAAAGATGGCTTCAAATGCAAGATTGAACCATTGAACTATTGAACCAAAGTTGGTTTAATTGGCCAATTCAATCGGCAGGTTCAAGGGGATGCCTTAAAGCCAAAGGAACAAGTGCCCTTACAGAGGGCTGTGAACCAAGCCAAGTGCCCTTGTGGAGGGTCATGAGCAAAAGCAGACAAAGCAAACTCTTTCAAAAAAGTGAACAAGGCAAAAGACAAAGCGAAATCCTTCAGACAAATCATTTGAAGGAATTCACCTGAAAGACAAAGAAAAAGCCCGGCAGGAAAGATGCAAAGGCAAAGAAGATTTCCTTCAGACATTCTGTTTGAAGGACATAAAGGATAAAGCCCACCAAGAGAAAGAAGCTTGAAAGCTTCCACATGTCCTATTATGACTCAGTGAAATATGACAAGTGTTTGCATTTGTGTTCCCCTTTTGGAGTTGCTCAGGCAAAATGTGTCATGGACCCCATTTTTTGTAAGTTTCTAATGAGTTTCAAAACAACAAAACTTACCACTTGTTAAAGACATAAAAAGGACCCCCCAAAGACTTAGGCAAGAAGGGATATAAAGAGCAAAGAAGCACTTAAGCAGTGAAGAGAGGAGCAAGACCAAAGGATAAAAAACATCTTTGAAAGAGTTATTTCCAGTAGGTGAAACAGTGGATCGAGTAGACTTTTGAGTGCACCAAACCAAGGACGCAGCTTATTTTCTTCCATGAAGTAAAGACAAATATGCAAAGGACCAGATGGTCCATATTAAGTAGAAGACATGTCAGATGAAGGGACACGCCATAGTTATGGCAGCACACTATTCTTAGCATGGTCTCTCTAGACCAAACTGGAGATGCATTAAAGACATTGACTGCAGCATGGGCCGCCCCATGAAAAAAGGCACCAATCCTCATGTAGTGGTTATAAGTTTTTTAATTCTCTCATTTTTAAGGGAGATCTTCCCCTTACCAGAAGTGAAACTCTACCCAAATTGAAAGGTATTACTAAGACTTTGAGCTCAGATTGTAATTCATATTTCTTTGACTGAATGAGAAAGCAAGTTACTTTCAGACTTTGTGTTATTATATCTTGTGATACCTTAGGAGATTATTCATATGTCCATATTTTGAAAGAATTCTTATTTATTTGATTTAACAAGCAGAACTAGTGGAGGTGATAAGGAAGTTGTCCTAAAGCCAACTACTTTTAGACTTTGCACTGTCATAGTTGTCTTCAGTGTGTGTTTTTCTTTTTCTATTTCCATGTAAAAGACCTTGGGATGACTTTGTGCCCTCATTTTCTTTCATATCTCCCTCTAGGGTAGTCAAGGTGGAGACTTTGTGCTACATCTTAGATTGTTGGTTACTCTACGTCCTCCAGTCACTTGTTACCAGAAAGAGTCTTATTGTTTGCAAGAACAAGCATTTCTAAAAGAAGAGAAGTGCCTTCTATCGCTTCACCAAGATTTCTACTATTTGGATAGAAATCTGGCTCTTGGTTAAAAGTTGATTCTAAAAGAAGAGAAGTACCTTCCCCATCGCCCAAGATTTCTTCCTTGTTTATCAGCATCATCTCTAAAAGAAGAGAGATGGATGGTTTATCCCACCCTTGTGTCTTACTTTTTGCATATATATAGTATATAGCTACCGCATATTTAATAGGGAACCTCCCCTTGATGAGAAGAGAGATTTGTCCCCTGTTGATGTAGTAAACTTTCATGCCAAGATGAATTATATCCCTATGATGTGGTGATAGGAACTATTTTGGTCACCAATTAGCTATCTGACAAAATATTCACCCAACAATTTTTGGTGACTCCACTGGGGATGAACGTGTAGTCTGAAGCCTCAAGTTTTAGATTGAAGTAGTTCCTTCCCTTATCCATTATATAGACTCTAGGGACTTCATTCCATGTCTTACCCATTATCATTAAAGCCTTACCATCTTCCTCCATCTTTCATTATATTATCTGGTTTGCAAAACTAGAGCTGCTGGGAAAGAAAGCACAGTTTGAAGCCTCAAGCTTTAAGCTGAAGCAAGGCCAGTTTATTTTCCATTTTTGTGCTATAATATAGAAAATCCACTTAGATGTGTTATCCCTATTTTTCATAATCCAATCATGGTAGTTCAAGGCCCTTGGGGTAACTCATTTGGCCCACTTAATCTAACTCCACCCCTGCATGAGTTACCACTCAGTTCAAGGAAGAATTTCCCCAAATTCTTTGGTGATGGAAGAGTCCACCCTAATGAACACATTGCAACCTTCACCATATCATATGGTGTGATAGGGGTGGAACTTGAATATGTGGCAGTCAGGATTTTCATAGAGACACTACAAGGTGCTGTTATAGACTGGTTTTACCATCTATAGACTGGATCAGTGACTAGCTAGGACACTATTAAAGCCAAGTTTGAAGCAAGGTTCAAACCTATAGAAGATGCACATGCTTTGCTAGCCCAACTTACGTAGATGAAGGAAACTCATGAGCCCATGAGGTATTTTATTACAAAATTTGACAAGCTAAGAAACAAGATTCCCATAGTTGCTTAGCCTACACCTGAGAACCTCAAATGCTTCTTCATAAACTCATAACTGCTTGAAGTGAGTTTTATACTAAGACGTGCTAGCCACATAGATCTTAAAGCTACTCAAGAATTAGCCACTGAGTTAGAAGATGAACTTATCTTGGCTAGAAAGATAAGAAGGGATTCAAACAGAGGTGCATCTTCCTCATCTTCTAATAACTCACTTGCACCCGCCATTGATCTAATGGTATAGAAGCTAGAAAATGAAGTGCTGGCCCTCAGAAGACAAATGGCACAAGGGATGTCATCTGATCCTTCATATAGAGATGTACCAAGGAGGACATTCCCTAATCAAGCACATCAAGGGCAACCCAATCATCTTCCTCCCCCACTGAGGAACCTTGCCATTGAAGCATCTCCAGCCAACTCAACAATTGGGTATTTAGAAACAAAGCATGATTTCTCTTTCCAACCTAAGTTTAATCAAGAAAATGATGTTGGTCTCTTCATAAAGGATCAAGAAGACTCAGTTGGCAACTCCCACATCAGTTTATTGGATTACCAAGATGAATCTAGAAGTAAAGGTGAATCATTTGAGGGATCATATGCTATGGTCACCCAGTCCCAAAATCAGTCAGCTCAACAAGCTGATAAAGGAGAAATAGAGGAGTGAACTCAACTAGCAATTTCAATTACTAAACGTGGAACCACTCTGTCTTTCTAGCCAAAGGACCTGGTGGTTGCTAAAGAAGTAAGTATCCCAAACACTTCTGCAACTTCTACTTCAATTTCACAGTCTAGTCCTCCCGCCCCTCCCAAAAACCAAAAGGATGAACTCCCATCCTATATGCCCAATCCAATTTAATAATTTGACATAATTGATCATGTCAAAAAGACCAAAAGTCAAATGACTGAATTGAAAGTCCTATAGTCCAACTCTGATCAGTTGGAAAAGTTGGTACAAGATGTCAAGACCCAAATGGTGGCCTCTGAAGCTCAAATTTTGTTTGAGCCTTCAAGCAGGGGTAATTACTTCTTAACCATAGAGGACACCCATGTCCTAACTAATGAAATTCCTATAGCTAGTAATCCAAGATTTCATCCAAACAAGGCATCAAAAAAATTGGTAGGGCACAGTACAAATCAAGAAGGATCTTCTATCTCCCATGAAGAGAAATCTGATAGAAGATTAGCGTCTGATGATGCTTAGATCCTAGAATTTGATGGCAAAAATTCTTCCACAACTAGATGCATATCTTTGTTGCTCAGATTGAAAAGTGCTCAAGGTGAAGAGGTTAAACTCCTTCACACCAAAGGAGATGTTGAGCTGATGGTTTGTCAGGGGTTTGATGTTGACAATCAAAGCATGTGCTGGATTGAACTTGCAAAACAACAAGTTATGATGGTGGACCATACTACTGTATTCTGAAGTCAGCTAAAGGAACTCTTCACAAAGAGAGCAAGGAGTTATGGTTTTCAGTTTGAAGACCACATCTCACCATGGGGCAAGAAGAAGAAAGAGCCAAGAGGAAGATGCAAAAAATTGGTTTCCTGGTGGAGAGATCCATTTGACCATCACCATTTCTGGGGATAGAATGGTTTCTTACTAGTTTATCAGGATGGCATCCCCTATTCTTCACCTCCTAAAGAGCAGCATTTGAAGTACTTCAATTCTTGAAGTATTAGATAAGTTCACCTGTACATATGTATATTTGTATAGTCCTTAGTTTTGTTTTGTTCTTTTCATTTTCATTTTTGGAGCCTTTCTTTTTGGGTAGCATGACTCCGTAGCCCAATGGCACACTTCAAGGCACTGGAGATTTGGGTTTCTACTCCCCTTAGTTTTGTTTCAAGTTTTCACCTGAAAGAAGTTCCCCAACTGGAGCCAACTGTTGGTCCCCAAACATGTCACTCATTTTTGGAACAACATATGAGCTATCTTGGTCCTACAAGACCAAAAATTCTCTCTTCCCTTCTCAGAATTTGTTCTAAGCTTTCAAATTCCTCTTTTTTCAAGCTTTCCAAAAATCTATAGACTCTGTAGGCTTGAATCTATGGACTCTGTAGGAAATAAGCAAGCTCTCAAAAGAACACAAGTTTCCAGCACTCAGTCATTTTTAGGATTGGTTCAACACCAAGGTTCAACTGAAGCGTCCATTGGCAAGCTTCTAAGCAAGAATCAAACCATTGAACCATTGAACCTTGAACCATTTTGGTTTAATGGGTTTAATGGGGTTAAAGGTTCAATATCATCAGTAGGAGTTAAGTGCATTTGTCAAAGTTCAAAGTTCAACCGCTTTAAGGTTTAGCGGCTTCAAAACACTTATCAGAGAGAAGGCTTGAACCATTGAACCATTAAACCACTTTGGTTTAAAGGTTCAATGGGTTCAATGGATCAATAGTTTTAATGACCAAAAGGGTTCAATGGTTCAACAGGTTCAACAAGTGGTTGGTTCAACGTGTTTTGTTCGAGCGATCAAAGGACTTGGTAAAAAACAAAGGAATTAACCATTGAACCATTGAACCTTGAACCAAATTGGTTCAATGGGTTCAACAGGTTCAATTAGTTCAAAGAGATCAAAAGACTTAGACAAAAAGATGGCTTCAAATGTAAGATTGAAACATTAAACCATTGAACCAAAGTTGGTTCAATCGGTCGGTTCAATCGTCAGGTTCAAGGGGCTACCCCAAAGCCAAAGGAACATGTGCCCTTATGGAGGGCTGTGAACCAAACCATGTGACCTTGCAGAGGGTAGAAATCAAAAGCAAACTCCTTCAAAAAAGTGAACAAGGCAAAAGACAAAGTGAAATCCTTTAGACAAATTGTCTGAAGGAATTCACCCAAAAGACAAAGTAAAATCCCAGCGAGAAAGATGCAAAGGCAAAGAAGATTTCCTTCAAACAAATTGTCTGAAGGAATTCCTTCAAAAATTCTATCTGAAGGACATAAAGGATAAAGCCCACCAAGAGAAAGAAGCCTGAAAGCCACCACGTGTCCTATTATGACTCAATGGAATGTGACAAGTGTTTGCATCTGTGTTCCCCTTTTGGAGTTGCTCAAGAAAAATGTGTCATGGACCACATTTTTCATAAGTTTTTAATGAGTTTCATAATAGCAGAACTTGCCACTTGTCAAAGACATAGAAAGGACCCCCAAATACTTAGGCAAGAATGGCTATAAAGAGCAAAGAAGTGCTTAAGCAGTGAAGAGAGGAGTGAGACCAAAGGATCATAAATATCTTTGAAAGAGTTATTTCCAGTAGGTGAGACAGTGGATCAAGTAGACTTTTGAGTGCACCAAACCAAGGATGCAGCCTATTTTCTTCCTTGAAGTAAAGACAAATATGCAAAGGACTAGATAGTCCATATTAAGGAGGAGACATGTTAGATGAAGGGACACACCATAGTTATGGTAGCACACTATTCTCAACATGGTCTCTTTAGATCAAACTGGAGACGCATTGAAGACATTAATTGCAACATGGGGCATCCCATGGAAAAGGGTTCCAATCCTTGCATAGTGGCTATAAGTTTATTAATTATCTCATTTTTAAGGGAGATCTTCCCCTTACCAGAAGTGAAACTCTACCCAAATTGAAAGGCATTACTGAGACTTTGAGCTCAGATTGTAATTCATATTTCTTTGACTAAATGAGAAAGCAAGTTACTTGTAGAATTTGTGTTATTATATCTTGTGCTACCTTAGGATATTGTTCATATGTCTATCTTCTGAAAGCATTCTTATTTATTTGATTTAACAAGTAGAACTAGTGGAGGTGATAAGGAAGGTGTCTTGAAGCCAGCTACTTTCAGACTTTACGCTGTCATAGTTGTCTTCAGTGTGTGTTTTTCTTTTTTTGTTTCTATGTAAAAGACCTTAGGATGACTTTGTGCCCTCATTGTCTTTCGTATCTCCCTCTAGGGTAGTCAAGGTGGAGACTTTGTGCTACATCTTAGATTGCTAGTTACTCTACATCCTCTAGTCACTTGTTACTAGAAAGAGTCCTGTTGTTTGTAAGAACAAACACTTCTGAAAGAAGAGAAGTGCCTTCTGTCGCTTCACTAGGATTTCAACTATTTGGAAAGAAATTTGGCTCTTGGCTAAAAGTTGCTTCTGAAAGAAGAGAAGTACCTTCCCCATCACCCAAGATTTCTTCCTTGTTTATCAGCATCATCTCTAAAAGAAGAGAGATGGATGGTTTATCCCACCCCTGTGTCTTACTTTTTGCATATATATAGTATATAGGTACCGCATATTTAATATGAAACCTCCCCTTGATGAGAGGAGAGATTTTTCCCCTGTTAATGTAGTAAACATGCACACTAGGATGACCAATCTCCCTATGCTATGGTGATAGGAACTATTTTGGTCACCAGTTAGCTAGATGACAAAATATTCACCCAACATTGTGCACCTAACTACCTAAAAAAAACATGAAAATAAATTTTGTTTTGAATGTGTGTATAATTAGTCCTATTTTGTTATCATTTAACCTATTTTTTACTTGGATCAATGAAAGACAAATTACATGAACATGTAGAAGCATGTATGTTTGCGGCATTAGTGGCCTAAAAAAGGCATAGTTAGAAATAAACATAGTTTAAAACCTTAAATTAGTCCAAAAATTATAAAATTCATATTTTTGGAAAGAGGAGAGGGTGCTCGTCATGATGGTATTAATTTTTTTAATTTTCACATTGAAAATTTGAGTGTATTTAGTAATCAAAATTGAAATTTGTTATTTTTTATCATACCTTTCAAATCTTGATTGTATATTGACAGTCCAAGCCTTTAGCTCAAGAATTCAAGCCATTACTGAGGCAAAAGGTGTGGGAATTGAATTCAAATTTAAATACAGAGATTAAATTATTTAATAATGTGATAGTGTTATATATTCTCAACACCTTAAAACCTGAATAGGAGCCATTAGGCTTACTAGTCTTAAGATCAAATATTGGTTGATTAAGATTGTTGTTTGGGACCAATGTTCTTGTCAAGAATTGATAACATTGAATGATAATTGGAGATGTATTAACCTATGAATAAATTTAGTGTTCCTTTGATCCCAATATGGTGTGAAATCAGGTGAATAGATCCCATATTAACATTAGATGGACATATTTCCTTGGATGGAGCTTGGTTGGCCCCAATTAAATATCAAACTAAACTAAATACTTGGTTTTTTATAATATGGTGTGTAATTAGAGACGTAATTGACACCATATGGACATAATTATTTTCTCAAGGTTCATTTAACCTTGATTATGTATTAGATTAAACTAAATATTTAATTAGTTTAATATGGTGTGCTATCAAAGCCCTAATTGATATTATATTGAAGGTATTCCTTGCATGGGGACCAATTACTCTTAATTATAGATTATATTGAAGAAAATACTTGATTGGTTAATTATGATGTGCAATTAGGGAAAAATATTCATAATACACATTAGATGGACACGATTCCTTGCATGGGGTGAAAAATGCCTCGATTGATATTAGGTAGAAGTAGTTAATTACATAGGATCTGGTTGTCCCCAATTATGTATAGTATTGAAAAAAATATTAATTGATTTAACATGGTGTAATTAGAGACCAAAATGACATTATATAGATGTATTGGGGATTAAGTAGCCCTAATTTCATATCATATTGAACCTAAATAATCAATTGGTTTAATATGGTGTGCAATCAAGGATAATGGAACCCAACCAACATTATGAGGATAAAATTACTTTCATGGGGCTCAATTGGCCCCAATTATGTATAAGATAAAACCAAATACATGATTAGCTAGAGATTGTTTACAATCAAGGATAATGAAGTCATAATTGACATTAGATGTATTCATTTACTTACATGAGCCTTGGTTGTCCATACTTACATTTAAACTAAAATAAATACTTGGTTAAATTTTATGTATTTGGGACCAATAGAGCCCCCTGTTGATAGTACAAGGATGAAATTTATCACAAGGCTTGTTTGGACTAAATTTCATATCATATTGAACCAAATATTCTTTTAGTTAAATTTGGTGCACAATCAGAATACCAATTATTATTATATGGATGTAATTCCTCAAAGAAGGTTCAATTGGTCTTGATTTCATATCATATTGAATCAAACACTCAATTATTTGAATAAGGTGTGAAATTAGGGCCCTAATTATAATTATGTTGACATAATTCCTTAGTCATGCCTAGATTGGCCATAATTATTTATCATCTAGAACTAAATAATTGATTGGTTTAATATGGTGTGAAATTAGGGGCAACCAAGCCCTAATTTCCATTATATATGAATGTAATTCCTTACACACAGCTCTTTTGGATAAAATTGTATATCAAGTTGAAAAAATACTTATTTTTTTAATATGGTGAACACTTGGATCCCCAATTGATATCATATGGATGAAATTCCTTACATTGAGGCCTAGTAAGCCCCTGAAATCAATTTATCCCCAATTAACATCCTTTATATATAGTAAGAATTAGGTTCATAGGGATAAACTTGGTTAAAATTTCATCACTCATTACCACAATTAACTTTGTAGGCTAAATATGTGATGATGTGGAGGATAATTAATCACATTATTTACTCATGGATCTAGGTTCAACGAGCTCAAATTTTCTCCAATAACTATCATGATTTTACCTTATATACCCTAAAACCTATACCCTAATCCCCAATACCTAATTTTTTTAATCCTTGAACTTTAAAACATAAATATAAACTCTTTAAACCTTGAATCAATCATATTAGCACAAATTAATATCATTTAGACTAAGAATTAAGTTTATAGGGATCAATTTGGCCTAAATCACATGAGTAACTTCCCCATATTACTAATTCACTCAAGATGCACGATGTCATCCATGGTATAATGATAACCCAAAAACACATTCTACAGTCACAAATGGGTCCAAGCGATTCAAATTATCCTTAATTATCTTTTCAATTGACCCTATGTACCCTAAACCATATATACATTCAAACCTAAGCTGTAAACCATAAACCCTAAACACTATACCATAAATTGTAAACCATAAACCTTCCTTATTTAAAATTTTTAATTTAGTCCCAATTAACATCCTTTGTAGTAAGAATTAGGTTTGAACATGGCATAAAGTGATTAGACATTAATATACAAGTCCTTAAACCTAAAATATATGTGCTAATCCCTAATCCCTAAAACATAAATTATAAGCCCTAATGCCCAATAAATGATACAAATATACATGCCTTATGATACAAATTATTTTATAATCAGAAGTCATAAAATGCATTTTTTTAACCTATGGCTAAAAATTAGCCTTTGGAGTACCAATCTAGTTGTGCATCTAAAGTAAATTGGGGTTATTTTAAGCCCCTTCAAGCTAATTAACAAAAGAGGAGGAACTAGTTTATTATTTTAATTGAGGAGGCATCTGAGGCCAATTTGAACCCATTCAATAATAATATATGATTTGGGACAAAATCAAAATATTGATCTTCTATCATGAATTGACCCAATTAGTCAATTTATGTAATTCCCTGCATGATCTGAGCAAAATTGATCCCCTAAACCAAATTTATGGATCAATATATGTATAACATGTATGAAACATGTTCATGGCATATTTGACCCTACTTTTATTCAAAATTCAAACATGAAGGTAATCAAGTGATAAATAGGTGAATAAGAAGCTTAAATTTTATTCAATTAGATTAGTGATTAGACCCTATATTTGGTATCTTAAACCCTAAACCATGTACCATTTAACTTTAACCCTAAACCCTTTAAATTATATATCCTAATCCTAAACCAATAAATTTATCCCTAATTAACATCCCTTATATATAAATAATAATTAGGTTCATAGGGATGAACTTGGTCAAATTTGCATCACTCATCAAACCATAATTAGCCTAATTGGCTCAATTTGTGATGATGTGGGGGTTAATTTATCTCAAAATCACATTCTTTACTCATAAATATATGTTCAAGGAGCTCAAATTTTCCCTAATTACCTTCATGACTATACCTTATATACCTTAAAATCTATACCCTAATCCTTAATCCTTAAAGTTGTCAATTCCTAAACTCTAAACCAAAAATATAAACTCTTTAAGCCTTGAACCAATCATTTTAGCCCAAATTAACATCATTTAGACTAAGAATTAAGTTCATAGGGCTCAATTTGGCTTAAATCACATGACTGATTAACCCATTTGACTAATTCACTCAATCTACATGATGACATATAGGGTATAATGACAACCCAAAAACACATTCTATAGTCACAAATGGGTCTAAGTGATTCAAATTATCCTCAATTATATTTATAATTGACCCTGTGTACCCTAAAATGTATATAAATTAAAACCTAAGCCCTAAATCATAAACCCTAAACACTAGACCCTAAATTCTAAACTATAAGCTTTCCCTATTTACCAATTGATTTAGTCCTAATTAACATCCTTTATAGTAAGAATTAGGTGCACATGGCATAAAATAATTAGATAAATTATATATAGGTCCTTAAACCCAAACCCTATGCCCTAATCCCTAATCTCTAAAACACAAATTGTAATCCCTATTCCCTAATTCCCACTACATGATGCAAACATATATGCCTTATGATATAACTTATTTTATCACAAGATGTCATGAAATGCATTTTAAAACCTATGTCCAAAACTTAGCCTTTGGAGTACCAATCTAGTTGTGCAGCTATAATAAATTGGGTCTATGTAGAGCCCCTTCAACTTAATTACATGACTATAAAATTTGATTTGGAGGTTGATCAGCTTTAATTTTCCCCAATTGCCATCATGATTATACCTTATATACCCTTAAAATTATACCCCAAGACCTAATGCTTATAGTTTCTAATCCATAAACTCTAAACCATAAATATAAACTTTTTAAATTTTTAACCAATCATATTAGTCAAAATTACCATCATTTAGACTAAGAATTATCTTTGAAATTGAACCTATGTACCCTAAACCTAAGTCCTAAACACTATACCCTAAATTTTAAACCAAAAACTTTCCCTATTTACTAATCAATTTAGTCCCAATTAACATACTTTATAGTATAATTTAAGTTTACACATGGCATAGTGAGATTAAACCTTATATACACCCTTAAACCAATCCTATATGCCCTAGTCCCTAATCCCTAGACCCTAAAACAAAAATTATAATCCCTAATACCTAAAACATAAATTGTAATCCCTAATCCTTGATCCATAATCCACAAACCCTATGCACTAATGACTTAATCCCTAATCCATTATCCCTTATCTATATTAAGTATAACATGATCTCATTATTTAATATTGAAATCATGTTATTCTTAGTATAGGCAATACTCAGTTCTCATTGCTAATTACTAATTCCAAATATTATATTAACAATAATGTGATCACATTATTACATAATGTGATCATGTTATTGTTAATATAAGCTTCTCAATGTGTTGGATGGAGTAAAACCTAATACAACACATGACATGATTGTGTTATGTAATAACGTGATCATGTTATGGTTATTTTAGACTAAGATCACTTATCAATGACTATTTTTAACCAAAATTGAGAGCCCACAAACATTCTCTACAGACTTTTACAAGATTTTTGGTACTTGTGTACTTGAGCCCACCTTTGAAAGTTGTCAATTGTCCCTTCTAATGGGTGATGGATCATGTTCAAAGAGGAAGAGGAATATGTTAAGTAATAAAACACTAGAGGAATTATAAGATTTGAGAGGGAAACAAAATATATGAATGTAAAAGCTTCATGGTAGACAAGATACAAACCCTAATCTTGATGAACCAAATGCCATAGATAATGAGCCAATTAACAATAATGAATTAAAAAATTATGAAATTGACCATAATCAATTGAATAATGTTGAAATTGACCATAATGAAATGAATAATAATGAATTAGCTAATGTTTGAAATTCATAATCAAAGTTTTAAGTTTTTGATTTTGTTAATGATGAGTCTATGTATGATGATTTACCCCCCATTAATGAAGAAAATTTTATGGAAATAAATAATGATGAAATTAACCATAAATAAAATTTCATTGAAACATATAATAAAAAATTAATAATAAATAAAATGTCATTCAACCTCTAAAAAATGAAAGTAATAATGATTTTGAAACACCCTCTCAATAAATTCCACCATTACCAACACCTCTAACAATTATGCGTAGAAAAGACAAGTACTTAATTGAAGTCAATGAAAATATTTTAGAACCAATGCATAACAATTTTTTTGATTGTCATTCAAGAAGACTGGCTCAACAAATTTGGAATAGTTTATTTCATAATTTGGAGTATGATATTCAAATATGTCAATCATTTGTTTCATTAATAAAATTGATTAAAATGAGACCTATAATGTACACATTAAGACTAATAACATCTAACATGGATGATGAAAATAATGAAATTATTTAAAATCTACAATATGCATATCATAATGTAGGCCTAAAATCATGCACCAAAGATTGTAATGTTACCCAATGTATACTTACAACTTGTGTAGTAAGTGACAAAATGAGGAAAAAATGAATGGTTTAAAAAACAAGCCAAAATTTTTATATGAATAGAAAAACAATAATGAAAGTAATTGAAATATGTGAAAGACTCAATGAACCTAATACCAATGAGCTCTGATAATTCTCTAGTAGACTTCCATGAAAGGACAAGGCTATAGCCGATACTCTCAAAGATTTACTTGCTCAATTTTGTAAAGACAATACAAGAGTTTTGCCCAATGCAAGAGATGTTGTGAAATTAAGATTTGGTTCTCATAACCGTGAACCACATCCAAAAAAATTATTGGATATGATTCAAACACAATTGTACTCTAAATTTTTGGAAAAAAATCCACAAATTTCTATTTGTCAAATATATTTTGAGATGGTAAAACCTTTTTATTTTAAAATAAATCACACTTGCACCACTTATTGTTGTAGGCAACATGTTGAATTTTCAATACACTATGATGTTTTTCACCATATTCATTGTACTTTGCATACTAACAACATTTTTTAGGAGTGTGACATTGAATTACCACCAAAGTCAGCTAGGTAATTTATTCCAACTATCTTCTACAAAAGATTGGATGGACAATTATTTTATAACTCATATTTAAATGTAAATGGCAGAATTTGTGAAGGATTAGAAAAATTTAATAAATTTGGGCATAAGGAGATTATAAGTGAAATTGGACAAGAATTAGTTGGTTTAAGAAAATATAAACTAGTGAATTATCAATTAAAAGATGAAAAATAATCTAAAAGGTGTGAGCTTGTAACAAAAGAGATATATGTTTTCAAATTTTTGGTCAAATTTAGGGAAAAGATTGTTTATGAGTATGAAAGGCATGCACACAAGGCTTGATAGTTGGATGAACATTTCAAGATAAGTAAGGATACAATCCCACTTGGTTCAATTATTTAAATAGTTGATTTTACTAAAAATTACACTTTCAAACCCCAAATGGAAGTTTAATCATAGTATTACAACTCATCACAAGTTAGCATATTCATATATATAACATTCATGCATGTACTTGATAATGCAAATAATAAGGGAGTACAATTTCTATATTAGCTATTACACTAAATTTTGTCTATTTTAAGTCTAAAGGAAAATAAAAAGAAGGATGGGGATAAGTGATTAGAATAAACCTAGATTTAATTTACACACCATATCCAAACATTGTGAGCACTCCTATTTGGTTCGGGAGACTTGCAAGTAAGAAAACACTACCACAAGATGTTTGTTAATAGATAAATAAGTGGGCTACCAAGCTACGTGCTTATTTTAGGAAGTGTGAAACTTCCCTAGAGATGATAGTCCACTTTTGAGAGAGGCAAAAGAATAATAAATAATTGAAAGAGAGATAAATATAGAGTGAAAGAGAGATAATATTACCGTTATTAAAAAATTGTAAGTAATAGAGAGTGATAGGGTGTAGGTGAGGTAATTTGTTGGTGTTTTATAAGTTATTTGGGTAGGTTTTAAAGAGGCTAAGAAATTGATAGGCATTGATGTCAATAGGAGTGTGATTGATATTAGTTATATTGTCAAGGTTGGTAGTGAGGTGACCAATGTTTGTTATATTGCCAAAGTTGATAGGGATAATAATTATCTAGGGAGCTTGTAAAAGGTTTTCTCAAGTCTAGGAAATGGTTTAGACTATGTTAGAGAGGTTGAGAGAGTTAGGAAAGGGAGGTTATGGCTTGGTTAAGTTTGGTCAAAGGTTTGGTATGTCAGGTAAAGGGCAAAAAAGCAAAGAATATTTATAACTCCCTCACGAGGGTATGGTCAAAAGTGCATAAAGCAGCATAGGGTAGATATAAAGAAATAGAAGAATAAATATTTAAATGAGCTATAATATCAGTGATATACTTAACTATGTTGGTCATTGAATGATAAGTGCTAGATTGATGGTCTCTATCAAGGAGTCCAAACCTAATGCATGAATAGAGAAAAAAAGTGGGTGTTTTTGGTCCTCAGGAGCTTAGTTGCTGATTGTGATTGACTTATGTAGGGTGATTATAAGTCTAGATGTCAAACAATAAAATGCCAAGAGCCTAAATGAGAGTAAGAATTAATTTTCTTAATTTTTTTTGACTTGAACTATAGGTTGGAGTTTGGCTTAAATTACCAGTGTTAGTGATCCCATCAATGTTAGTCATGATCCCACTAATGTCAATTGTGGGTTAACTGACATCGATGGACCTAAAATAGGTAAACCTTTCTATTTTTGGCTTGTTTTTTGCTATTGTATGTGCCATGTGTGACACCCATTATAAAATGGTAAAAATAAGAGGTTTGAAAAGAAGTAGTTGTTTAGGAAATTAGTTTAAAAGTGGGAATAAGTCTTGGGTAGTTAGGATGAGGAGACTAGGTCTTGAGGTCACTCATTAGGGGAGAATTAGTCATAGGCCGAGGTAGTCAGGTAAGGTGGAAATAGGAGTTTTTAATTAATTTAATTAAATATTTTAATTTAATTAAATGTGTGAGGAGGTGAAAGTATGGGTTAGGGAGATTAATTATTATTATTAAAATGGGTTTATGGGGGTTTTGACATAGGAAGTTACGCACATGTGTGTGACATAATTTCAATATCTACATTTGTCCCTTTTTTTCTTGTAATTTATATTGACATGTTACAAGAGAAAAATAGGAGTTATTGGATGAGGTATCCTCCCTCAAAATGGGAATTGATGGAGAAGAAAATAGAATCGGGTACCAGTTTGATAGAAACATAATTAGTTGAGTGGTGGATAATTGAGTATCACTTCATACGTATAGGCCACAATAAGATATAATTGACAATGTCAAGAATAGGTAAGGTTAGGGTAGATTCAGATAGTAGTAACCAAAGTAAAATTTGTAAGTGATAGTTGACAAGGTAAATCAATAAAATTTGTATCTCTAATGGTCAATGTGTCCCAGGTATCTAAGGTAGGAAGTGCCCTTAGGAAACACAAAAGGTTTGAAGGTGATAGGACAGGCTTCATTACCATCCACAACACCTAAAATACATTTGTGTGCATAATATCCAACTATAGTGGAATATCCTAAGCAATCAAGACAAGTAATGCACTCCTAGTGTAAAAGGGTTATTGAGTGAGGAAATATTGATGATATCTAAGAACAATCACTAAGGGTGAAGATTTAAGTGATCTTTAATGCCATTATGTCATGATTGAGGAGAGATATATGTGATCTCCAGTTGCCCCAATTTATGGGTAAGGTTGTGAAAAGTTGGGGGTTTTGTGTTGGAAAAAAGTATAAGAATGGTGCTGACATTGGTTATATGTGCCAATATAGATAATCTAAAGTGTCAACATCAGTATAACTAGGGTAATGTTGCTGATGTTGGTTGGTGTAAGAACTAACATTGATAGGTTAGGTCAAGAATGTTGATGTCAGTGGATAACTAAACACAACAAAATGGGGTTTAGTGGCTAACCAAACTCATTTACAACCTTGTGATTGGAGAGAACAAATAGAGCTTGAGAGAGATTTGAGATGGTAACATAAGGAGGGGACCCAGTGGGAGGTGCATGACCACAGGAGCTAGTAGTGCCAACCAAGAGGAGATGGAGAGATGAGGTAAGAGCCTACACTACTTTGATTTGGTTATTTGTAATTTTTAGGTTAAATGAGAGGTGGGGTTATAAGAAATAGGATTGGGGGGTAGAAAATAGGCTAGGGTAGGTGTAGGATAAGTTAAGGGGATTTATGGGTAGGTTTTGTAAAGGAAATGGGTAGGTTAGGTTTGGGTTGGTTAACTTTAGGGTTCAAACCAGTCATTAACATTAGTGAGATCAACTGACATCAACCAACATAATACTAAGATAAAAACTTTTTTGATAACATTGATCATGACATAGGCTAATAAATCACTGATGTCAGCATTAAGATCGACATTCACTATTATTAAAAAGTAACAAACAAGATAAAGGGTGAGTTTTTTATCTCTAGTGGAAGTAGTCAACTAGCCTAATGGCTAAGCTAGCCTCAAAACACACCTTATTATTTGAGTGTTGCCTACATAGCCTGGTTTAGGGCCTTAGGCCAATGTAGTTCTCCTAAAACCTAAGAAAAAGATCTAAAAAGGTATTTTTTAGGGAGAAAGGTAAGTTAGGATAGTTAGCGAGGTCTAGGGATTAAAATATAGGTCATAGTGTCAAGAGTCAAGAATATAGGCAGTGAGGCCTAGAGGTGGAATAGGCAAGTAGGCCTAAGGTAGAGAGAGAGAGGTAATGAAGCCTAGGGTAGTTAGTAAGATGGGTATATGGCTGAGCTAACCTCAGAAGACCCCATGTCGACTGAATGCTACCTACATAGCCTAGTGTAGGGCCTTATACCAATGTAGTTCTCCTAATGAGAAGGGAAAAAAGTGGTGATAGAGTAGATTAAAAGGGATATGACCTGAGTTATTTGTGTATGGATGTAGGTGAGGATGGAACTTACACTACAAGATCATCTATCAAGATTATTAACATATATAAGGATAGATATTACTCTAGATGAGTGGGAACATATGGTAGCCATGGGTTTAGGAGGAGTGTAATGGTATTATCATGTCACGTGGGATGTGTCATTGATGATATCTTTTATTAAGAGGTGGGATCATACCACCAAAACCTTATATCTATCTATTGAGGAGTTGAAAATGACATAGGAGGATGTCTATAAGATTTTATGGCTACCACTCCAGGATGAGGAGATATTTGCATGCTTGAGAGAGGAGCATGAGATATACATGGTCACATTATATAGGGAGCATGTTAGTGAGGTGACCTACCACTCTATGAGTTTCACATATGAGCCACTCTATATAGATGACGAGGAGTAAAATCATCTGAGCATCTTGATGATGATCAAGAGTATGGTGTATGCATTATTAGATGTAGATAGAGGGAGATTTTTTATTGCTTTGAAAAGTGTGATTACATAGATGATTGAGAAATAGACCATTTTTGCTTAGGGTCTAGTATTTTTGGCATAATTATATAGAGATTTATGGGGTCTGAGGCTACATCAGTGATATAGTTTATGTGTCAACCATCTACTGCACTATTAGTCATATGAGCACATCATGGTGACATGACCACTGGGACTACCCACCACTATCTTGGCTAGCTTCAAGGTTGGATTTAGATGGTGGAGAGATGGGATGGCATAGACCTAAGTGGATAGCATCATGTGAGACATTGCCTACTATAGGTGCATGATCAATGGCTTGATCTCTATAGATATTATGTGGAGACTATATCTGACATATCTAGTTTTGAGAGGTTAGGTAGAGTAGCTTATTGGGTTCTAGAGATCATTATGGGTTAGGGGGAGACATGACATTAAGTTAGAGATGGTACCCATGACATAGGTCAGGAGTTAGTTTGGTTTATTGTAGGATATTCTACCTACCTTCCCTTGATATAAGAGGGATGCCATAGAGGCACCTTTACCATTACCTTAAGAGATTAATGTGCTAGATTTTAAGGAGCTACTAGCAAGGCTAGGTATTGGGGACCCAGGGTGTATAGTGGCCTATACAACTTGGTGGGTAGGGATACATCTGGTGGTAGAGGTTAAGAGGCCACTAGTAGACTTATAAGGGTTAGTCAAGGAGAGAGATGCAATGTTATAGGCTCAAGATATAGTAGTACAATCCTAAGATATAGTGGTATAGGCTTGAGAGTCAGCCCAAGCATAGGTGTTAGCCGTATAGGGGTAGGTGGTGACATTATAGGGTCAGATTGGGGCTCTACAAGGTTAGGTTATATCACTTTAAGGCTAGGTGATTATTTTATAGGGTTAGGTAATTGTAGTGATAGTAGAGAGAGATAGATTGAGAGTAGTAGGCCAGGTAACTCCTCTACGACCACCATAGGGACTATTATAGGCTAGGCCATCATTAAGTGTTATGGGTCCTCCATAGGCTATATCAATGGTAAGGTATTTGACCACCCTAGATGATATTTCTTACTATGAGAGGTTGATTAGAGAGTTCTCATAGATATAAAGATATTCAGAGTTTAGAGAGTAAAAGAGGTAAATGTCATGTATGATAGATTCTAGATCATGTCAATGCAGATGAATGGAGAATGGTGATGATACTACATCCTCATAACCTCAGGGAGAGCCATAAGGGCCCTGAGTATCAACATTTTCTAATTTTTTTTAATATATGTTACATGTATACCAGCCTATGAGTTGAAGATGTGAGATATACATTTTGAGAGAGACTTATGATGTTTTGATGATGTAGATGATGGACATGTATTTTGATCACATATTACATATATGAGATGTTCATGTATTTCCATGTGTTTATTTGAGATGTGTTGCTTATGATTATGACGATGATATGGATGATGTTTATTTGATGTTAAGTTAATGTTGATCATGTTATTTGAGTTAGACTAGCCTTTCCCATATATGTGATGGTATATGCATAGCTGATTGCTTAATTTCATCATAGCATTTTTCCATATTTATGATGGTGTATACTTAAAATGAATAAACTGAGTAGGTTAATTTACTTTAGAATTTTTCCATATTTGTGATGGTGTATGTGTAAAATAAATAGGTTGGTTATGTTAGTGTTGGTATGATATTGTTTCTTCATCTCAAATAGAGATATCAACATGTGATGTGGATGGGAAAATAAAAAGGTAGAATGCTCATGCATTGGTAGAGACCATAATTTAGAACATA
This sequence comes from Torreya grandis, assembly GCA_037957365.1. Taxonomy (NCBI): domain Eukaryota; kingdom Viridiplantae; phylum Streptophyta; class Pinopsida; order Cupressales; family Taxaceae; genus Torreya; species Torreya grandis. Next base: position 498,453 of record JARHVA010001658.1, on the reverse strand, counting down.
AATAAGCTCAAGAAAATGAGCCTCTTTCATGCCTTATATCTTTGAACCATTGTGTTTGTTATAGAAGTGATGTGTTTACCTCATGTTAAGTGAGATTTATAGTCCCTTGAAAGAGTATGAGGATAAAAAAAGGTAAAATGATGGAAAATGTTTAGATAACATAACCTTCTAAGTAAAAATGATATGTCCCTATTGTGGGTGACTTGAGAGCTAATTTAGGCAAGTCCATGATTGAAATCCTTTTTTTGTGTAAGTTGATCAATGAGGGAAGCCTAAAATGGGATTTTGTATAGGTTAAGGTTGTGCAAAGAGGTGAGGAGCCTTTTACATATATTTTTCCCTTTGAGAACAAATCTTGGCTTAGCCATCCTTTAAGGGAGTAGTATAATAATTTTTTTTAATGTTAAATAGCTATCCTTCAAGGGAGAAGTCTATTAATAATAGCAAAGGGAAGTTACGCAATTGTCCTTCATGGGAGCAGTCTACGTTGAAAAGCATGACCTAAGATTTTATAACTTTTTCAAATATCCCATTTTTTTATTTTAATCATGAAAAAGCCTATAAAGGCTTAGGGTTTTTCCACTGTGAGGATAAAACCATACCACTATGTAAGTTATCTAAGTGTATAAGAGTAAGGGTGAAGATGAAGGGAAATGAATGTAGTAGGGATGCTCAAGGGATGAGCTCAAGTTAAACTTGAAATAAATTGATGTTGGTTTAACAAAATAATGGTCATAGATGTAAGGCATTTAAAGGCTTAGGTTTTGGCCTTCCTTCAAGAGAAGATAAGTGATAAGTTCCTAAACCATACTTGTGAGTTATGATATAAGTTCCAAGCTAATTAGGATCAAATTTACCATATTTGCTTTTCTCCATGTTTGTCACATGTTGATTTTATTTTAAAATGAGATATCTTATATTGAAATCTCTCTCGTTGAGGTTTTTTTTATAAGCATGTTTGATATGCTCTTGATAGATTTGGAGGTAGTGAAGGTCTATGAGATGATGCTCATCAAGTAATTCAAGTTGGGCCAAACATTCTTGGAAAATGTCATCATTAGTAAGTATGTCATGTCGATAAATGTGAAGAGAAGGAATTTGGACCTCAAGAGATAAAATAGCCTTAATCCCATATGCCAATGAAAAAGGTATAACACCTGTAGGGGTTTTAATGCTAGTGTAGTAAGCCCATAAAGTAAAAAGAATGTGTGTGTGCCAATCCTTGCCCTTATCATTGACTACCTTCATGAGAATCTTGGTCAAAGTTTTGTTAAAAGCTTCTTCATGTCCATTAGCTTGGGGATAGTATGGTGATGAGAAGCTTAATTTTATTTCAAATACATCATAAAGACCCTAAATAGTCTTGTTTTTAAAATACTGCCATTATCAGTGATAATATCATGAGGTAAACTAAAATGATAGATGATGTTGTGGTTAATAAAGTCAATAATTTTGTCAAATTTAGTGGACATGAGAGGGATGGCCTCGACACACTTGGTGAATTATTCAATGGTAGTAATGATAGAGTGATGATGGAGTTATGAATGAGGGTTAATCTCTCTGATTATATCTAATCCCCATTAGGAGAAGGACCAAAAGTATTTGGAAACTTGTAATTCATGACTAGGAATATGAAGGAGGTTAGCATGTTGTTGACACTTGACACAACACTAAATGTAATCATCACAATCTTGATGAAGTATGGGCCAATAATAGCTCAGTCAAAGGACACATTTAGCAACTGTGTGACCATTGAAATGCCCACCACAAATCCCATCATGGACTTCCTTAATAGAAAAGTGAGTCTCAATATTAGTTAAGTGTCTAAGGAGAAGACCATAAAAAAATTGCTTGTAGATAAGTCCCCCTAGTATAGTGTAATGAGTGGTACATTTTATGAAGGTTTGCTTCCCATTATTAGATAGAGCAAGAAAGATAATCCATGAGATGTTTATACCATAGGTCTTGTGGGTCAGTTGTTACATTATTGATAAAAAGGATGTTAGCTAAGACATAGGAGGGCAATGTTAAATGATGCATGGTGACATAGATCTCAAAGAGGAAGATGAAGAGGGTATGTGTGAAGCAAGTGAAGCCATCATGTCAGAAAACTTATTTGTAGATTGAGTAATAGTTTGTAAGAGATAAGAATCAAATGATTCTAAAAGTGTATATACATGATGTTTATACCACTGTAGAATTTCATTTTTACATAGGTAGGAACCATTAACTTGGTTAACTACTAGTTGAGAATCACCAAAGATGGTTATGGATTTGATACCCAAGAAGAGAGCTATTTGAAGTCCTAGAATCAAAGCCTCATATTCAGCCATATTGTTGGTGCATTCAAAATATAATTTAAATGACAAAGACATAGGTTCACCATCTAGAGGAATAATAATGACCCTTACACCCACACCATATTGGAATTTAGATCTATCAAAGAACATCATCATTTGATAGGAGATGTCATTGGTGGAGAGTGTTGTAATAGATTCATCATAGAATTCAAGGTTTGAATGTTGATTGTCAGGTAAAGGGGTAAAAGCAAATTGGTCAGTGATTGTTTGCCATTTAATATTTTTTTTTGAATAACTCTAAGTCAAATTCAGTAAGAAGCATCAGCCATTGAGCTACATGTTGGTTGTGATATGGTTTGGAATGCATATATTTGAGAGAATTAGTATGAATGACCACATAGGTTTTGTGATTTAGGAGATAATGGAAAAGCTTAGAGGCATAAAATATCAACACAAGGAAAAGTTTTTTAGTATGGGTATATCAAGTCTCATAATTAATAAGTGTTTAGCTTATATAATAAACTATTTGCTCTCAATGTTGGTCATCTCAATGTGCAATCATATCACCTAGAAAATGGTCTGTTGTAGAGATGTATAGGTAAAAAGACTTATTTTCCTTAGGTGGAATAATAAATGGTGGGGAAAGGAGGTATTGTTTAAGTGCATCAAAGGATTCTTGGCAATCTATATTCCATTGGAAGGAAACATCCTTTTTGAGGAGATGGTGAAAGGGTTGGTAGTGATCTAACAACTAGGAAATGAAGTGTTGAATTGACTGAAGTTTGCCTTGTAGGCTATAGATTTATTTGATATTAGTAGGTGGGGGCATCTCTAGGATTTCTCTAACCTTAGTAGGATTAACCTTGATACCATAGAGAGAAATGATAAAACCTAAGAGTTTACTAGAAAGAACACCAAAGACACATTTCTTTGGGTTTAATCAAATGTTATATTGGAGGAGATGAGTGAATATGGTTTTGAGAATTTTTAAGTTCTCTTAATGAATATTAGACTTATCGAGTAAGTCATCCACACAATATTTCATAATTTTATGTAGGAGATCATGGAAAATGTAGGTCATGGCATGTTGTTAAGTTACACCAGCATTCTTCAAGCCAAAAGGCATGACTTGATAACAAAAAGTTCCCCATGGGGTAATAAAGGTTGTCTTATGTTGATCCTCAGGAGTGACCAAGATTTGATTATATCTAGAGAATCCATCCATAAGGGATAGCATCTCATGGGTGGTTATTAGATCAATAGGTTGGTTGATACTAGGCAATGGTAAATCATCTTTTAGATAGGGAAGATTTAAATCATGATAGTTGGTGTAAATATGAATTAACCCAATCACTTTTGTGATAGGAACAATATTGGAAATCCATTGTGGGTAGTCGATGGGTTGGACAAATTTAATATAAAGGAGGCATTAGAGCTCTTCTTTAACAAGGAGAGTGACACAAGGATACATTTTGTGAATTATCAATTTCTCTCAATGAATATTAGACTTATCGAGTAAGTCATCCACACAATATTTCATAATTTTATGTAAGAGATCATGGAAAATGTAGGTCATGGCATGTTGGTAAGTTACACCAAAATTCTTCAAGCTGAAAGGCATGACTTGATAATAAAAAGTTCCTCATGGGGTAATAAAGGTTGTCTTATGTTGATCCTCAGGAGTGACCAAGATTTGATTATATCTAGAGAATCCATCCATAAGTGATAGCATCTCATGGGTGGCTATTAGATCAATAGGTTAGTCAATACTAGGCAATGGTAAATCATCTTTTAGATAGGAAAGATTTAAATCATGATAGTTGGTGTAAATTTAAATTAACCCAATCACTTTTGTGATAGGAACACTGTTGGAAATCCATTGTGGGTAGTTGATGGGTTGGATAAATTTAATAAAAAGGAGGCATTAGAGCTCTTCTTTGACAAGGAGAGTGATACAAGGATGCATTTTGTGAAGATTCTACTTAACAGGTTTAGCATCTCAATTGGTGACAATATTATGGGTGACAATGGAGGGGTCAATAATAGGCATGTCATTGTAAGACCAAATAAAGGCTTTGTTATGGTCATTAAGAAATTTGGCATAATCATCTTGCTCAGAGGAATGTAAAGATTAGCCAATCTTGAGGATGCAAGGGTTATCATGGGAGGGCAGGTTGATGTCAATGGTTGATTCATTTAACATAGTTTGCATTTTGGATGGGAGTGATCATTGGATATAGGAAACATCTACACCCATGTAGGTGAGAATTGCATCATCATCTTGACATTGGATAGTGTTAATAGTGGGAGAATATTCATTAATTATTTCAAGATGAAGGAGAGGAAGGGACCCTATTTCCTTACCTTGATGATAGGTGAGAGGCCCTAAATAGATGGCATTTATTGAAAAAAAAATTAGGAGGTATAGATAAATTTGATTCTATAGGTGATGGTGGAGAAGAAGGTGGAGAAGGAGAGACTGATTTTTCAACAATTAGTTCATGGGAGGTTTTTATGAGTTTATTTGGCTCATCATATCCCACCCCATGCCTCTTTTTGGCATTTTAAATGGTGTTGCTATTAGGATATTCAATAGGAGTATGGACACCATGTTCATAATGACCCAAACTAAATCCTTTCTAGGCACACCTATAGAGATAGGTGTGACTGAATCTAGGGTTACTCAAGAAAGAGAAGTCACAGATAAATGGTTGTGGTGAAGAAGATGGACTACTGATAGTGGAAGCTTGATTAATTCCTCCATATGTGAAATTGGTTTGAAGGTTGGGGGGCCATAAGGGATGACCATCCTAATACACGGATCATAATTTAGGTGCATGTGAAGCCTTCTATACCCTTTTGGAGTATAAAACATGTTGAGCATCAATAAACAATATTCACCAAGTGACAAACATTGAAAGGTCTCCTCCATCAGATCTTTGTTAGGAATTTGTGTTGTTGGTATCTGTGTAACTGTTGACGCTGGAAAGTGCACCCAGCGGCAGGAACACGGATTCCTGCCCTCTCCCCGCAACATGGAAACCCCTCTCTCGCCTGTGGGACGGCGAAGCAGGAGAGGAGAGTCTCTAGATATGGGCTAGTTCCCTCTGATGTATCTTGTTTGTTTCAGGTAACGCAAAATATAGGTATATAGGTATACACTTGGGGGGGGAGTGAAAAGAGAGAAAAGCTTGAAAACAAATAGCCTACTCTAAAAGAGGTGATACACCAAAAACAGGTGACCTTCCCACATCCACTCTCAGAATCAGACAAAAACATACATACACTCAGATCTGGCAGAAAAGACCAGGTCTCTGGGATGACAGGGAGGTTCTTATGGAAAGTACAAGAAACAGGGACTCACCAAGGTGCTGAGAAACACACACTGTAAGTGACCTCACCTGTTCAATACCTCTGAAACAGAACTCTACTCCTGGCAGCAGCAGACAGTGGCACTTCGTAGATCACAGGTTTGCTGGTGTTGAACCTGTGAGAGCATCAAGAGACAATGACTGGACACAGATTAACATTCAATGCATACACTGATAGATCCATCCAAATAGAGGTAAAAACTATATTTTTATTGATTCAGGTGGGAAGTTTGGAGAGCAATGCTCTTTACAAAAGTCAGGAAGATCCCCTTGAAAATGACTAAGTCTTTGTATTTATAGCAGAAGAGTTAAGAGAAGTCTCATTGAAAAGTGTGAAAAACACTATTGATGATGTCACAAGTCTGCCAAGACCATGCTGGTTGCCTCATTTTGCACGCTGGTCTTCTCCTTTGGCGGCTGGGCAGGTTTTTTCTTGTGCACTACAGGGGAATTTTGCCGCCCTTATAGTGGGCGGTGATTTTGACGCCCTTTGCATGAACTTTATGCAGGAAAACCTGCCGACGTCGGCCGATAAGCTGCCGACGGCGGCAATCCTGCCGACGTCGGTTAAATTAGGCTGCCGACGTCGGTATAGTTATACTCTGCGCGGCAATTTCCCTTTCCCCGCCATGGGGCGGGGTTTTCCATTTCACCGCCATGGGCGGGATTTTTCACTTCACCGCCATGGGCAGGCCTTTTTCATTTCACCGCCATGGACAGGGTTTTCTGGTTTTTGTGCCTGTCTTTGTGCTGCCGACGTCGGCGGTTCTGCCGACGTCGGTCTCTGTAAGGTGCCGACGACGGCAGTATTGCCGACGTCGGCCGATGTCTTTGCCTTTCTTTGTGTTGTGGGCGGCGAATTCGCCGCCCTCTGCATTTTCTTCGTAGACGGGCTCATTTTACCCGCCCTTGTAGTGGGCGGCGATTCTGCCGCCCTCCGCATTTTCTCTGCCTCTTTTTTGGCTAAGTGTCGAACATTCCGTTTTTTCCCCTTCTTCTCTTGCGGACGTCTGAAGACTCTGTCCTTCGCTGCCAATTCTCTGCAATGGCACTATCAAGACCTGAAAGTGGACCTTGCAACCTAAAATGACTGGGCCTGTGGAGCAGGCGTAGGAGGTGGCCGAGATTTTGCCTGAGGGGCAAAATTGGGTCAACAAATTGGTGACTCACGGGGGAAGCGTGCCTGCTATGCTTAGAACCCAGTTGCCTTACATATCCATTGGGTGCGGAGTCGGATGGTGACTTTGAAGCAAGTTCACAACAACTTTTGAAGATTCCAAAATCAAAAATACAGAAATTACCCCCATGCTAAGGGAAACACACAAGACTAAAAACAACTAACTGTGCAAACTGCACTTAAGGAAAACAGGGAAGAAAACAAGGGAAACTATGTACGGTGGAACCAAAAATTCAGTGACAATGCTTCAGGTGTATCCCATTGACTGGGATACGCAATTCTTCGCTGTCCAACTTGGAGAGCTGGAACGCATTATGCTGCTTGCACTGAGTAATTATGTAAGGACCGCTCCAGAGGGCATCAAATTTTGCATGTTTTCCAGGCTTAGCTCTATCTTCGTCCCATTTTAAGACAATGTCTCCTTCGACAAAACTCTTTGACGAATACTTCTTGTCGAAATGTCTTTTCACCTGATGCTGGCGACTGATCATAGAGACCATGGCCTGGTTCCTTACCTCTTGGAGCTCCATTAGTTCACATAATCTGACCTCCATGCTGCTTCCTTCTTCTAGCTGCAGCTGATGTGTGAGGTCCAGCGCTGGCAATTCGAGTGAGATAGGAAGCCTTGCTTCCCTTCCATACACAAGCGTATATGGAGAATTTCCGATTGATCTTTTCGGAGTGATTTGATCAGCCCATAGGGCTGTTTTCAACTTGGCATGCCAAGTTTTCTGATTTTCTTCCATGGTCCTCTTTATAATCTTGATCAAATTTTTGTTAGTAGACTCAGCTAGTCCATTCCCCTGCGGGTAGTAATTTGACGAAGTGCTGAGGTATATACCATACCTTAGTGCCCATTCACTAGTTTTGGCTCCCAAAAAGGCCAAGGCATTATCTGAGATTATAGTGGCTGGGACCCCAAAACGTGTCACTAAGTCCTCATAGAAATCCAAGACTGCGCTCTCATTTGCTTCCTTCAAAGCAATGGCTTCCACCCACCTAGTGAAATAATCTGTAGCAGTCAGGACCCACTTGTGTCCGGCGCTAGAGGGAGGGTTGATCATCCCTATGAAATCCAGGCCCCACTGTATGAATGGTTGCTCAACTTGAATGGGTTGTAGGGGCATGGCAGCCAATCGCTGCTTTCCGTCAAAAAGTGCACACTTCTGACACTTCCTTACCCAGGCATGGGTATCCTTGAAGAGAGTGGGCCAGAAATAGCCAGCTCTCATTATTTTTGCTGCTGTGGTCTTAGGGGCGAAATGGCCACCTGCTGGCCCATTGTGAAACTCAGCCAATACCTTGTCAGCCTGACTGGAGTCAATGCATCTCAAGAGAACCCCAGAGAGATCCTTCCTAAATAATACTCCGTCAATCAAAACATAGGGAAGGGATTGAAGTTTAAAATACCTTCTTCCGGCCCTATCAAGACCCTGTGGACATTCGCCCGTAAGAAGGAAATGCCTCATGTCTAGTGTCCAATCTCTTACGACAGCTGGTTCTTCTGCAGTGGCTGCGTCATGGATCAGCAAGCTGTCTTCACCCCTTTGTTTCAAATCTGCGGCTAGCTGTTCACACAGGCCCCTTCCTCTAACCAACTTGGTGATTTTGATGTCTATGTCGTACTCCATTACCTTGGTGATCCATCCCGCTCTTTTCTCGTTTAAGTCTCGATTGGTCAAGAAATCCTTGACGCCAGGATGTGGAACCATGAGATGGATCCTGCTGTTCGACAACATATATCTCAATTTCTTCAGGCTGCGCACTACTGCCAAGACTTGTTTCTCCACATAGGTGTACCTAGTTTCGAAGTCCTCTAACCCTTGGCTGAAAAAAGCGAGTGGTTGCTCGAGGTCATCACTGTTTGCTTGGGTAAGGATGGCAGATATTACTTCTCCGTTACTGAAGGTATAGAGATTGAGGTCTTTGTTGAAGTCGGGGCTGATCAGAGCGGGAGCCTGGGTCAAAGCTTGTTTGATAGCTTCAAAGCTATCCTTTCTTGGCGTTGTCCATTTGAATTCTTCACCCTTCTTGAGCAAGGAGGTTAGGGGTTTAACTATTTCAGCAAAGTTTGAAATGAACCTCCGAATGAAATTTATTCGGCCGAAAAAACTCTGCAGGGCTTTCTTGTGCTTTGGTAAGGACATCTCCAGAATGGAGCGGACTCTCTCTGGGTCAATAGACAAACCTTCTTTGGACACAATGTGGCCAAGAAGCTTCCCCTCATGAACCGCGAATACACATTTCTTTGGATTTAGGGAGATGCCAAATTCCCTGCACCTCTCAAAAATTTCCCTGAGGTGCTTCATATGTTGTCCTGCCTCTTTGGAGAAAACTGTTATATCATCGAGGTACACCAGCACGTTCCTATTTATCAAACCACTGAAAGCCATGTCCATGGCTCGCTGGAAAGTAGCACCAACATTGGATAGCCCAAAAGGCATCTTCTGGTAGGCGAACGTTCCCCATTTAGTGGTGAAGGCTGTTTTGTATTGGTCACAGTCACGCACCAAAATCTGATTATATCCCGAATAGCCATCCAGGAGGGAGAAGCGTTCGGAACCAATTACCTTTTGAAGGATCTGCTCCATGTTTGGAAGGGGATAATGATCTTTTAAAGAGACTTTATTAAGGTCTCTAAAGTCGACACACAGCCTGATCTCCCCATTTTTCTTTCTAACTGGAACCAAATTAGCCAACCATGAGGAATGTTTGATCGGAAATATAATGCCGGACTCAATCAATTTGGCCAATTCTTTCTGCATAAGGAGCTCGACCATCGGGTTAACAGGTCTCTGCTTTTGTGTGACAGGTTTTGCGCCTTCATCTAATTCAATGGTGTGTTGGGCGAGCCTTGGATCGAAGCCTTTCAAGTCGCTATAGTTCCAGGCAAAAATATCAGCGAACTCCTGGTACAGCAGAATGAAAGCCTGTCTTTCTTGAAACGTGCAGACCTTACCAAGCGCCAGCAACTTATCCTTGAAGATTTCCACTTTTTCATAATTCTCCTCTTTGGTAGTGATGCATGCTTTGTCATTTCTTAGTTGGTCCTCTCTGTTGAAAATACTTTCAAGTGTGATCAGACCCTTAGGGAGTTTATTGTTCTTCAATTGAACAACTTGATTTCCATATTGCTGTTGCAATTTTGCCTGATTGTGGACCGCAAATTCAGCTTCTTCCTTTAGGAAAAGGGCTATTTTTTGGTCACTTTCGAAGACCTGCCAGTTTGTAACATTGTCTGGAATTGAAGGCCGGACCACCACTTTTAAATGGCGCGAACTACAACCCCTGCTTATCTCTTTTGAAACATCAAATTGGGCACCCACAGCTGCCAATCTATCAGCCTGCTTATTCTGTTCCCTGGGGATAGAGGTAATGTTAAGAGCAAGGAAATCCTCCATCAATTCCCAGACTCTGTGCTTGTAAGATTTCAGTAAAGAGTTCTTGGTCAGGTTCAGGCCTCTGATTTGGTTCACTATTAGTTCGCTGTCCCCCAGGATTTGCAATTTTTTGATCCCTCTCTTTCTTGCCCACTCAAGTCCGTGAATCAGAGACTCATATTCTGCAACGTTACATGTGCAAGAGAAATGGAAACGAAAAGCTGAAAAGTACCTTTCTTCAGAAGGGGAGACTAACATTGCCCCACCACCAGCGCCCAGTTTGCTTCTGGAACCGTCGAAATATAGCTGCCACAGGCCAAGATCTTCTTCATTTTTCTTCATTATATTGGGCATGACGGCACTCTCTTCGTGCAAGCAATAGACGCCAAGGTCTGCCTCCTCAATAAACTTATAAGGATCGTGTTCAAAGTTATCGTTTCCCCACTCATCCAAGAATAGATCTGCGACTCCTTCAAGAGCAGAAGATGAGGACTTGTCTGTTTGAGAGTCTTCTGGATCAATGATAGTATAACTGACATTTACTGCCTTGGGTGAATAGGACTCTAGGTGGTCCTTATAGAGTGGCTCGGATTCAATTTTCACTTTGGTCCCATACTTGGTTCTGAAAACCAGGTATGACTAATTTGCTGCTAGATAGCCACCTATCTTGGACGTAAAGTCCCTAGACAAACAGATTGCAAAATATGGAGGAACGTCTGCTACCACTATATCTTGAGGGATTGAGAATGTCGGGCAGGCATGCAATGTTAAATTCAATCCTTTCAGGACTCCGACTGTCTTTGCGGGAGTCCCATCTAGTTGTAAGACTCCTTTGTTCATTGCTTCGTACTTTAACCCCATCTTATCAGCAATGCATTTAGGCATTACTGAAGTGCTGGCCCCGCTATCAATTATGCAATTATGTACTAAGAAATCTCCAATGATCAAAGATACATAAAAAGGGGGAGTCTTTTCTTCTTTCCTTACCTGACCTGGAGCAGAAGGCTGCCCATTCATCATTAGGACATTATTAGTGTCTGTTGGGATGCCCTGGCGGTCTAGCTCATGCAATTCTTTCTTCAATACCTCCTTTTGTCCCGGAAGAGACAATGAGTCCCATAGAGAAATGCTCACATGCAATTTCTTTATTTGATCAACTATATTAACTTGGGGACTGACTCCTTTCGCGTTTTCCTTTAGGCTGATCCCGGCTGGAGCTTTAGACTGAGGATCTGGGGGTACAGATGGTTCATCGGAAATTGGGGCCTTTTGAAAAGGGTGTGGTGGAGGATTCGCCGCTGCCCGAGAGGAAGCCTGCACTTCTCCAACTGCTCTTCTTTTAAATCTCGTATTGGCCGCAACGCAATTAGCATGATTGACTGCAGCGCCTCCATGATTAATTGCATAGAGCTCGCCCTCTTCGTGATTTATCAGGGTAGAATCCGGATGAGTCTGATTGTTGCTTGTGCTGGTTTGAGCTGGGAACTCAAAAAATTGAGAAAAATCAGCACCTTGATTTTTTGAATTCTGGCAAAAATTTATCATGTCATTCGGGTGGACAGCTTGCTCTTGACCTTGTCCCATGTTTGAACAACCTGGCTGCTCCTGCACTAGATTATTCTGTGTAGGTACCATGGCTTTAGATGACGAAGGAGGCCCAGGGTTATAGTTTTGATAAGGCCTAGTTGTAGTGAGCTGCCCCTGACCTTGGTTATAATTTTGAAAGGGGGGTCTAGGGGCATGGCCATAATTTTGATAATTCTGGTTTGGCTTGTGGCTTTGAGCTTGCTGCCTTTTAAGGGCAACAAGTTCATTTGACATGCTCTGCAACAGGCCCTTAACTTCACTTAATTCATTGGATGGAACAGCAGTTGGCTTTTCAATGACAGGTAGGGGGGCAATTGTAGGATAGACTGCTTGAATTGGGGGCAGCGGTTCTGGGAAAAGTGGCATGTGAGGTCTAGGGGCGATTTTTCCAGCTTGAATCAAGCAATTTTCGGCCACAATGGCTATGTCATACGCAGCTGGCAGTATATGTCCCCCCATAGATTGAATCATCATAGCAATGTCACTATTCAATGCTTTTAGATAGTACAAGAAAGCGTAGCTGGGGGTCGGCCTTACCAGGATGGGAATTCTATCCCAAGTCTTTTGAAACCGCGTATTGAAGTCCTGCATATATTCATGCAGAGCTCTTTTTATAGTTGTCAGCTGCTCAGCAAGAGAGAGGCCATCACTTTTTTCTCCAAAATGATCAGTTAAACGAGTGCCGAATTCGTTCCAAGAATGTATGGAATCCACAGGCAAGGTGCCGTACCAGTCGAGAGCTTTCCCCTTCAGAGATAAGGCTAACAGTCTGATGGCAATATTTTCTTCTGTTATATTATGAATATTGCAAAGGTTGGCAATATTTTTTATATGCTCAACAACTGTAATAGGTCCCACTCCATCAAAAAAGGGCACATTTTTTAGAGCTGTTCCGGGGATCGGATCATAGCGTGGGAGGTTCAAAGGGCTTTCACCACGAAAAGCTGCAAAAGGCAAGGCCATGGCTGGAACAGGTTGTATTTGTGGCTGAGCTGGGTTGGTGTTCCTAGCAACAGGTCTAGGAGGATTTATCAGTGGATAAGGGTGAGTTCTTCCAAACCTGAGTCTTTTAGCAGAGTTTAAAGGTAGTTCAACGAACTCAAAGGGGACCCTCCTTGAAGCTGACCTGGTGGTAACTTTTGGCATATAAGCTAAGTAACTGGTCTTTTAAAAAAGAACTGAGCTCTTACCGTGGAGTCGCCAGATGCTGGAAATATTTGAAAATCACTGTAGCAGGACCAACATCAATCCTGAAATACTACTGTGTTAGAACCTGATAAAATTGTGGTCCCACCGGGCGTGCCAGAACTGTTGACGCTGGAAAGTGCACCCAGCGGCAGGAACACGGATTCCTGCCCTCTCCCCGCAACATGGAAACCCCTCTCTCGCCTGTGGGACGGCGAAGCAGGAGAGGAGAGTCTCTAGATATGGGCTAGTTCCCTCTGATGTATCTTGTTTGTTTCAGGTAACGCAAAATATAGGTATACACTTGGGGGGGGAGTGAAAAGAGAGAAAAGCTTGAAAACAAACAGCCTACTCTAAAAGAGGTGATACACCAAAAACAGGTGACCTTCCCACATCCACTCTCAGAATCAGACAAAAACATATATACACTCAGATCTGGCAGAAAAGACCAGGTCTCTGGGATGACAGGGAGGTTCTTATGGAAAGTACAAGAAACATGGACTCACCAAGGTGCTGAGAAACATACACTGTAAGTGACCTCACCTGTTCAATACCTCTGAAACAGAACTCTACTCCTGGCAGCAGCAAACAGTGGCACTTCGTAGATCACAGGTTTGCTGGTGTTGAACCTGTGAGAGCATCAAGAGACAATGACTGGACACAGATTAACATTCAATGCATACACTGATAGATCCATCCAAATAGAGGTAAAAACTGTATTTTTATTGATTCAGGTGGGAAGTTTGGAGAGCAATGCTCTTTACAAAAGTCAGGAAGATCCCCTTGAAAATGACTAAGTCTTTGTATTTATAGCAGAAGAGCTAAGAGAAGTCTCATTGAAAAGTGTGAAAAACACTATTGATGATGTCACAAGTCTGCCAAGACCATGCTGGTTGCCTCGTTTTGCACGCTGGTCTTCTCCTTTGGCGGCTGGGCGGGTTTTTTCTTGTGCACTGCAGGGGAATTTTGCCGCCCTTATAGTGGGCGGTGATTTTGACGCCCTTTGCATGAACTTTATGCAGGAAAACCTGCCGACGTCGGCCGATAAGCTACCGACGGCGGCAATCCTACCGACGTCGGTTAAATTAGGCTGCCGACGTCGGTATAGTTATACTCTGCGCGGCAATTTCCCTTTCCCCGCCATGGGGCGGGGTTTTCCATTTCACCGCCATGGGCGGGATTTTTCACTTCACCGCCATGGGCGGGCCTTTTTCATTTCACCGCCATGGACGGGGTTTTCTGGTTTTTGTGCCTGTCTTTGTGCCGACGTCGGCGTTTCTGCCGACGTCGGTCTCTGTAAGGTGCCGACGACGGCAGTATTGCCGACGTCGGCCGATGTCTTTGCCTTTCTTTGTGTTGTGGGCGGCGAATTCGCTGCCCTCTGCATTTTCTTCGTAGACGGGCTCATTTTACCCGCCCTTGTAGTGGGCGGCGATTCTGCCACCCTCCGCATTTTCTCTGCCTCTTTTTTGGCTAAGTGTCGAACATTCCGTTTTTTCCCCTTCTTCTCTTGCGGACGTCTGAAGACTCTGTCCTTCGCTGCCAATTCTCTGCAATGGCACTGTCAAGACCTGAAAGTGGACCTTGTAACCTGAAATGACTGGGCCTGTGAAGCAGGCGTAGGAGGTGGCCGAGATTTTGCCTGAGGGGCAAAATTGGGTCAACAAATTGGTGACTCACGGGGGAAGCGTGCCTGCTATGCTTAGAACCCAGTTGCCTTACATATCCATTGGGTGCGGAGTCGGATGGTGACTTTGAAGCAAGTTCACAACAACTTTTGAAGATTCCAAAATCAAAAATAAAGAAATTACCCCCATGCTAAGGGAAACACACAAGACTAAAAACAACTAACTGTGCAAACTGCACTTAGGGAAAATAGGGAAGAAAACAAGGGAAACTATGTACGGCGGAACCAAAAATTCAGTGACAATGCTTCAGGTGTATCCCATTGACTGGGATACGCAATTCTTCGCTGTCCAACTTGGAGAGCTGGAACGCATTATGCTGCTTGCACTGAGTAATTATGTAAGGACCGCTCCAGAGGGCATCAAATTTTGCATGTTTTCCAGGCTTAGCTCTATCTTCGTCCCATTTTAAGATAATGTCTCCTTCGATGAAACTCTTTGACGAAGACTTCTTGTCGAAATGTCTTTTCACCTGATGCTGGCGACTGATCATAGAGACCATGGCCTGGTTCCTTACCTCTTGGAGCTCCATTAGTTCACATAATCTGACCTCCATGCTGCTTCCTTCTTCTAGCTGCAGCTGATGTGTGAGGTCCAGCGCTGGCAATTCGAGTGAGATAGGAAGCCTTGCTTCCCTTCCATACACAAGCGTATATGGAGAATTTCCGATTGATCTTTTCGGAGTGATTCGATCGGCCCATAGGGCTGTTTTCAACTTGGCATGCCAAGTTTTCTGATTTTCTTCCATGGTCCTCTTTATAATCTTGATCAAATTTTTGTTAGTAGACTCAGCTAGTCCATTCCCCTGCGGGTAGTAATTTGACGAAGTGCTGAGGTATATACCATACCTTAGTGTCCATTCACTAGTTTTGGCTCCCAAAAAGGCCAAGGCATTATCTGAGATTATAGTGGCTGGGACCCCAAAACGTGTCACTAAGTCCTCATAGAAATCCAAGACTGCGCTCTCATTTGCTTCCTTCAAAGCAATGGCTTCCACCCACCTGGTGAAATAATCTGTAGCAGTCAGGACCCACTTGTGTCCGGCGCTAGAGGGAGGGTTGATCATCCCTATGAAATCCAGGCCCCACTGTATGAATGGTTGCTCAACTTGAATGGGTTGTAGGGGCATGGCAGCCAATCGCTGCTTTCCGTCAAAAAGTGCACACTTCTGACACTTCCTTACCCAGGCATGGGTATCCTTGAAGAGAGTGGGCCAGAAATAGCCAGCTCTCATTATTTTTGCTGCTGTGGTCTTAGGGGCGAAATGGCCACCTGCTGGCCCATTGTGAAACTCAGCCAATACCTTGTCAGCCTGACTGGAGTCAATGCATCTCAAGAGAACCCCAGAGAGATCCTTCCTAAATAATACTCCATCAATCAAAACATAGGGAAGGGATTGAAGTTTAAAATACCTTCTTCCGGCCCTATCAAGACCCTGTGGACATTCGCCCGTAAGAAGGAAATGCCTCATGTCTAGTGTCCAATCTCTTACGACAGCTGGTTCTTCTGCAGTGGCTGCATCATGGATCAGCAAGCTGTCTTCACCCCTTTGTTTCAAATCTGTGGCTAGCTGTTCACACAGGCCCCTTCCTCTAACCAACTTGGTGATTTTGATGTCTATGTCGTACTCCATTACCTTGGTGATCCATCCCGCTCTTTTCTCGTTTAAGTCTCGATTGGTCAAGAAATCCTTGACGCCAGGATGTGGAACCATGAGATGGATCCTGCTGTTCGACAACATATATCTGAATTTCTTCAGGCTGTGCACTACTGCCAAGACTTGTTTCTCCACATAGGTGTACCTAGTTTCAAAGTCCTCTAACCCTTGGCTGAAAAAAGCGAGTGGTTGCTCGAGGTCATCACTGTTTGCTTGGGTAAGGATGGCAGATATTACTTCTCCGTTACTGAAGGTATAGAGATTGAGGTCTTTGTTGAAGTCGGGGCTGATCAGAGCGGGAGCCTGGGTCAAAGCCTGTTTGATAGCTTCAAAGCTATCCTTTCTTGGCGTTGTCCATTTGAATTCTTCACCCTTCTTGAGCAAGGAGGTTAGGGGTTTAACTATTTCAGCAAAGTTTGAAATGAACCTCCGAATGAAATTTATTCGGCCGAAAAAACTCTGCAGGGCTTTCTTGTGCTTTGGTAAGGACATCTCCAGAATGGAGCGGACTCTCTCTGGGTCAATAGACAAACCTTCTTTGGACACAATGTGGCCAAGAAGCTTCCCCTCATGAACCGTGAATACACATTTCTTTGGATTTAGGGAGATGCCAAATTCCCTGCACCTCTCAAAAATTTCCCTGAGGTGCTTCATATGTTGTCCTGCCTCTTTGGAGAAAACTGTTATATCATCGAGGTACACCAGCACGTTCCTATTTATCAAACCACTGAAAGCCATGTCCATGGCTCGCTGGAAAGTAGCACCAGCATTGGATAGCCCAAAAGGCATCTTCTGGTAGGCGAACGTTCCCCATTTAGTGGTGAAGGCTGTTTTGTATTGGTCACAGTCACGCACCAAAATCTGATTATATCCCGAATAGCCATCCAGGAGGGAGAAGCGTTCGGAACCAATTACCTTTTGAAGGATCTGCTCCATGTTTGGAAGGGGATAATGATCTTTTAAAGAGACTTTATTAAGGTCTCTAAAGTCGACACACAGCCTGATCTCCCCATTTTTCTTTCTAACTGGAACCAAATTAGCCAACCATGAGGAATGTTTGATCGGAAATATAATGCCAGACTCAATCAATTTGGCCAATTCTTTCTGCATAAGGAGCTCGACCATCGGGTTAACAGGTCTCTGCTTTTGTGTGACAGGTTTTTTGCCTTCATCTAATTCAATGGTGTGTTGGGCGAGCCTTGGATCGAAGCCTTTCAAGTCGCTATAGTTCTAGGCAAAAATATCAGCGAACTCCTGGCACAGTAGAATGAAAGCCTGTCTTTCTTGAAACGTGCAGACCTTACCAAGCGCCAGCAACTTATCCTTGAAGATTTCCACTTTTTCATAATTCTCCTCTTTGGTAGTGATGCATGCTTTGTCATTTCTTAGTTGGTCCTCTCCGTTGAAAATACTTTCAAGTGTGATCAGACCCTTAGGGAGTTTATTGTTCTTCAATTGAACAACTTGATTTCCATATTGCTGTTGCAATTTTGCCTGATTGTGGATCGCAAATTCA
The DNA here is from genome assembly GCA_037957365.1 of Torreya grandis. Classification (NCBI taxonomy): domain Eukaryota; kingdom Viridiplantae; phylum Streptophyta; class Pinopsida; order Cupressales; family Taxaceae; genus Torreya; species Torreya grandis. The sequence continues at coordinate 480,595 of JARHVA010001658.1, read as the reverse complement.
GCTTCTTCCTTTAGGAAAAGGGCTATTTGTTGGTCGCTTTCGAAGACCTGCCAGTTTGTAACATTGTCTGGAATTGAAGGCCGGACCACCACTTTTAAATGGCGCGAACTACAACCCCTGCTTATCTCTTTTGAAACATCAAATTGGGCACCCACAGCTGCCAATCTGTCAGCCTGCTTATTCTGTTCCGTTGGGATAGAGGTAATGTTAAGAGCAAGGAAATCCTCCATCAAGTCCCAGACTCTGTGCTTGTAAGATTTCAGTAAAGAGTTCTTGGTCAGGTTCAGGCCTCTGATTTGGTTCACTATTAGTTCGCTGTCCCCCAGGATTTGCAATTTTTTGATCCCTCTCTTTCTTGCCCACTCAAGTCTGTGAATCAGAGACTCATATTCTGCAACATTACATGTGCAAGAGAAATGGAAACGAAAAGCTGAAAAGTACCTTTCTTCAGAAGGGGAGACTAACATTGCCCCACCACCAGCGCCCAGTTTGCTTCTGGAACCGTTGAAATATAGCTGCCACAGGCCAAGATCTTCTTCATTTTTCTTCATTATATTGGGCATGACGGCACTCTTTTCGTGCAAGCAATAGACGCCAAGGTCTGCCTCCTCAATAAACTTATAAGGATCGTGTTCAAAGTTATCGTTTCCCCACTCATCCAAGAATAGATCTGCGACTCCTTCAAGAGCAGAAGATGAGGACTTGTCTGTTTGAGAGTCTTCTGGATCAATGATAGTATAACTGACATTTACTGCCTTGGGTGAATAGGACTCTAGGTGGTCCTTATAGAGTGGCTCGGATTCAATTTTCACTTTGGTCCCATACTTGGTTCTGAAAACCAGGTATGACCAATTTGCTGCTAGATAGCCACCTATCTTGGACGTAAAGTCCCTAGACAAACAGATTGCAAAATATGGAGGAACGTCTGCTACCACTATATCTTGAGGGATTGAGAATGTCGGGCAGGCATGCAATGTTAAATTCAATCCTTTCAGGACTCCGACTGTCTTTGCGGGAGTCCCATCTAGTTGTAAGACTCCTTTGTTCATTGCTTCGTACTTTAACCCCATCTTATCAGCAATGCATTTAGGCATTACTGAAGTGCTGGCCCCGCTATCAATTATGCAATTATGTACTAAGAAATCTCCAATGATCAAAGATACATAAAAAGGGGGAGTCTTTTCTTCTTTCCTTACCTGACCTGGAGCAGAAGGCTGCCCATTCATCATTAGGACATTATTAGTGTCTGTTGGGATGCCCTGGCGGTCTAGCTCATGCAATTCTTTCTTCAATACCTCCTTTTGTCCCGGAAGAGACAATGAGTCCCATAGAGAAATGCTCACATGCAATTTCTTCATTTGATCAACTATATTAACTTGGGGACTGACTCCTTTCGCGTTTTCCTTTAGGCTGATCCCGGCTGGAGCTTTAGACTGAGGAGCTGGGGGTACAGATGGTTCATCGGAAATTGGGGCCTTTTGAAAAGGGTGTGGTGGAGGATTCGCCGCTGCCCGAGAGGAAGCCTGCACTTTTCCAACTGCTCTTCTTTTAAATCTCGTATTGGCCGCAATGCAATCAGCATGATTGACTGCAGCGCCTCCATGATTAATTGCACAGAGCTCGCCCTCTTCGTGATTTATCAGGGTAGAATCCGGCTGAGTCTGATTGTTGCTTGTGCTGGTTTGAGCTGGGAACTCAAAAAATTGAGAAAAATCAGCACCTTGATTTTCCAAATTCTGGCAAAAATTTATCATGTCATTCGGGTGGACAGCTTGCTCTTGACCTTGTCCCATGTTTGAACAACCTGGCCGCTCCTGCACTAGATTATTTTGTGTAGGTACCATGGCTTTAGATGACGAAGGAGGCCCAGGGTTATAGTTTTGATAAGGCCTAGTTGTAGTGAGCTGCCCCTGACCTTGGTTATAATTTTGAAAGGGGGGTCTAGGGGCATGGCCATAATTTTGATAATTCTGGTTTGGCTTGTGGCTTTGAGCTTGCTACCTTTCAAGGGCAACAAGTTCATTTGACATGCTCTGCAACAGGCCCTTAACTTCACTTAATTCATTGGATGGAACAGCAGTTGGCTTTTCAATGACAGGTAGGGGGGCAATTGTAGGATAGACTGCTTGAATTGGGGGCAGCGGTTCTGAGAAAAGTGGCATGTGAGGTCTAGGGGCGATTTTTCCAGCTTGAATCAAGCAATTTTCAGCCGCAATGGCTATGTCATACGCAGCTGGCAGTATATGTCCCCCCATAGATTGAATCATCATAGCAATGTCACTATTCAATGCTTTTAGATAGTACAAGAAAGCGTAGCTGGGGGTCGGCCTTACCAGGATGGGAATTCTATCCCAAGTCTTTTGAAACCGCGTATTGAAGTCCTGCATATATTCATGCGGAGCTCTTTTTATAGTTGTCAGCTGCTCAGCAAGAGAGAGGCCATCACTTTTTTCTCCAAAACGATCAGTTAAACGAGTGCCGAATTCGTTCCAAGAATGTATGGAATCCACAGGCAAGGTGCCGTACCAGTCGAGAGCTTTCCCCTTCAGAGATAAGGCTAACAGTCTGATGGCAATATTTTCTTCTGTTATATTATGAATATTGCAAAGGTTGGCAATATTTTTTATATGCTCAACAACTGTAATAGGTCCCACTCCATCAAAAAAGGGCACATTTTTTAGAGCTGTTCCGGGGATCGGATCATAGCGTGGGAGGTTCAAAGGGCTTTCACCACGAAAAGCTGCAAAAGGCAAGGCCATGGCTGGAACAGGTTGTATTTGTGGCTGAGCTGGGTTGGTGTTCCTAGCAACAGGTCTAGGAGGATTTATCAGTGGATAAGGGTGAGTTCTTCCAAACCTGAGTCTTTTAGCAGAGTTTAAAGGTAGTTCAACGAACTCAAAGGGGACCCTCCTTGAAGCTGACCTGGTGGTAACTTTTGGCATATAAGCTAAGTAACTGGTCTTTTAAAAAAGAACTGAGCTCTTACCAGTGGAGTCGCCAGATGCTGGAAATATTTGAAAATCACTGTAGCAGGACCAACATCAATCCTGAAATACTACTGTGTTAGAACCTGATAAAATTGTGGTCCCACCGGGCGTGCCAGAACTGTTGACGCTGGAAAGTGCACCCAGCGGCAGGAACACGGATTCCTGCCCTCTCCCCGTAACATGGAAACCCCTCTCTCGCCTGTGGGACGGCGAAGCAGGAGAGGAGAGTCTCTAGATATGGGCTAGTTCCCTCTGATGTATCTTGTTTGTTTCAGGTAACGCAAAATATAGGTATATAGGTATACACTTTGGGGGGAGTGAAAAGAGAGAAAAGCTTGAAAACAAACAGCCTACTCTAAAAGAGGTGATACACCAAAAACAGGTGACCTTCCCACATCCACTCTCAGAATCAGACAAAAACATACATACACTCAGATCTGGCAGAAAAGACCAGGTCTCTGGGATGACAGGGAGGTTCTTATGGAAAGTACAAGAAACAGGGACTCACCAAGGTGCTGAGAAACACACACTGTAAGTGACCTCACCTGTTCAATACCTCTGAAACAGAACTCTACTCCTGGCAGCAGCAGACAGTGGCACTTCGTAGATCACAGGTTTGCTGGTGTTGAACCTGTGAGAGCATCAAGAGACAATGACTGGACACAGATTAACATTCAATGCATACACTGATAGATCCATCCAAATAGAGGTAAAAACTGTATTTTTATTGATTCAGGTGGGAAGTTTGGAGAGCAATGCTCTTTACAAAAGTCAGGAAGATCCCCTTGAAAATGACTAAGTCTTTGTATTTATAGCAGAAGAGCTAAGGAAAGTCTCATTGAAAAGTGTGAAAAACACTATTGATGACGTCACAAGTCTGCCAAGACCATGCTGGTTGCCTCGTTTTGCGCGCTGGTCTTCTCCTTTGGCGGCTGGGCGGGTTTTTTCTTGTGCACTGCAGGGAATTTTGCCGCCCTTATAGTGGGCGGTGATTTTGATGCCCTTTGCATAAACTTTATGCAGGAAAACCTGCCGACGTCGGCCGATAAGCTGCCGACGGCGGCAATCCTGCCGACGTCGGTTAAATTAGGCTGCCGACGTCGGTATAGTTATACTCTGCGCGGCAATTTCCCTTTCCCCGTCATGGGGCGGGGTTTTCCATTTCACCGCCATGGGCGGGATTTTTCACTTCACCGCCATGGGCGGGCCTTTTTCATTTCACCGCCATGGACGGGGTTTTCTGGTTTTTGTGCCTGTCTTTGTGCTGCTGACGTCGGCGGTTCTGCCAACGTCAGTCTCTGTAAGGTGCCGACGACGGCAGTATTGCCGACGTCGACCGATGTCTTTGCCTTTCTTTGTGTTGTGGGCGGCGAATTCGCCGCCCTCTGCATTTTCTTCGTAGACGGGCTCATTTTACCCACCCTTGTAGTGGGCGGCGATTCTGCCGCCCTCCGCATTTTCTCTGCCTCTTTTTTGGCTAAGTGTCGAACATTCCATTTTTTCCCCTTCTTCTCTTGCGGACGTCTGAAGACTCTGTCCTTCGCTGCCAATTCTCTGCAATGGCACTGTCAAGACCTGAAAGTGGACCTTGCAACCTGAAATGACTGGGCCTGTGAAGCAGGCATAGGAGGTGGCCGAGATTTTGCCTGAGGGGCAAAATTGGGTCAACAGTAACCATAGGAGTAGAGTGTGTGGAAGATTTAGAAGCATCATGTGAAGAAGATGATGTTTTCAATGGGATGAGAACATAATAAGACTATAGGTCATATTACATGTTTTAAATGAAGGTGGGTGAATAGGTATAACATGTACTTATCCATCATGTTCAAACTTGACACAATGGTGTAAAGTTGAGGGTACACATGCCATAGCATGTATCCAAGGTATCCAATTAGTATGTTATATTATAACTCTCCTTACATAACATAGAAGAGATCATGAATTATGTGGGGACTTACATGAATATGTAAGATAATAGTGCCCACCATAGTAGCTATAGTATCATTAAAAGAACGGAGTACCACATTAGTTTGAGACATGAAATTATTGAGAAGGGCTAGTTGTTTATAGGCATGAGTGGAAATAATATTAATACTAGCTCCCCCATCAATCATAAATCTCTTGATATGAGTTTGATCAATATATGTTGTAATAAAAAGGGTAGAATCTTGATCTTTAGGGTGTTAAAGTGGAATTTTTGAATTACTAAAAGAAATCAGGTAGATGGAATTAAGGGATCTGACCAAGGTTGAAAGAGGTTGGGGATCATCTAATTATACATCAATCAATTGCAAAGCACTAATCAAATCTTGATGGTGTTGGGATGAGTTTTGGATTAACTCATATAAAGACATTTTCATAAGAGTTTGGTGAAGTTGCTTCACCATTGAGCTTTGGATAATGTCTAAAGATGTTGTTTTAAGAACACCCAAGATGGAAATTTTAGGGTTATTATGGGGAGTGTCCTTGGTGAAGGGATGGGTCTAAGGTGTAGTGACCTTTACCTTAGCTTTATCCTTTTGGTTTTGTGACTATGTGGTCACATTAACTATGTTGATTTGAAAAGTTGGTGGAGGTGGTAAAGGTGTTATGATGACATCTTTTGGTCTAAATTTAGGTGGAATAGTAAGAGGAACTATAGATTCCAAAGTTGAAATAATAGGAAGGCTAACAGTAATGTCATCAAAAAGAATGTTAACATCAAAGTGTTGTTGAGTAACTGCTATGAGGTTTTTACAATTCTTAGTATTGTGTCTAGGTGAATGATGATATAAACACACTTGTGTATCATCAAACAAAGATGGATTCATTCTAAGAGGACTATAAGGCTTAATGGGAGGAAGATTTATTACTAAATATTGAAATAAATGATGTAAGAAAAATCTTTGAGAGACTATAAGTGGGCTTGCGCTTGTTGTACTAATAAGAGTAGACACCTTCTTTTGTTTCAGTGTTGGAAAGGTAATTTTATGTGGTGTCTTGTTTGGTGATGGTGGGGTTACATGTTTTATTGTCACTTTCTTAGTATTGGATGTGAGAGGCCTACCAGATGGCAAAGGTAGGAGTGGAGGTAGATTAAAATTTTGTTTGGCTTAGCTAGATAATATTCCAATTAAAGTAGAATGGTGTGGCCACAAAATGGATGGTAAAGTTGAGGGTTGAAGAAGGGATCAATGATATCTAGAAGGCTTAACATTATTCTATATTTTAGAGCAAGAAATTCTAACTTGTGGTTGAGGAGTTAAATCTAATTTCACCTGTGGATGAATTAAATTAGAAAGAGGGCATACACCTAAAGGCCTGATCTACTTTAATGTAATAGATTCCTATGAGGATGAGGGTTCTAACATAGATAGCTAAAATGCTCGTGCTTTTGGTGAATAAAATCTAACTTTGTCAAAGACATTGGGGTAAAGGGTATTAAGGGGATTGGTGGTAAAGGTTGACATTCATTATGTTAGATATGGAGTCTTAAGCCAATCCCAAAATGCCACATTGTCAAGCTTTGTGGAGTCAAAAAATTCTAGAATTTTAACTAAATGTGAGAAGGGTTTTGAAAAAGTTGACATAGGCCTTACAGTTGTGTCTTTAGAAAAATACGGTGTTTGGGAAAGAGGGAAATTGTTGGTTTCTGCTACTTTGAGCTAAAGACAAGAAAGAACCACAACAAAGTCTTCTTCAACAGAGATGGGAGAAGAGACTTGATCTACCATGGGTGGAGGGGAGGTAGGTGAAGTAGGTCCCTCAAGAGGGTAAAGCATAGGTATTATGGCTCCATCAACATGTGGGTGAGGCATGGGTAAAGTATGATCCTCCATAGGTAAAATAAGGGGTAAGAGTGGTGTAATTGGAGTAGGTATAATAGGTCTCTTGTCTATTATGGAAGTAGATGTTATGGAATATTCTAGGTGCAAAGGTGAATTAGGTGGGGTACTACTCTCTATAGGTGGAGGAGAAGTAGGGGAAGAATGTTCTTCAAGAGGATATAATGTAGGGATGATGTTTCCTTCAACATGTGGTTGAGGGATAGGTAGGCCATGGTATTCAAGAAGTAAGAGGATAGGTAATATCAGTGCAAATGGAATTGGGATTACAAGATCCTCAAGTGGTAAAAGGAGTGCCAAAGGAGGCTCTTCCTCTTGAGGGAGTGGAATAGGTGAACTAGGAATTTTTATCTTAGAAGGAAGAATGGGAAAAATAGATGCCATAGAATGTGGGGGAGGATTCGATGAAATAGGTGTATCCTATTGAGGGGCATGTTAAACTAAAGATAAAGGAAAGACCATATTAACCATATGGATATTATGACCACTTGAGTTAGTTGTGGACTGGACAATATTTTGATTTGATGAATGGTTAGGAAAGGGGTGTTTGAACACATCCATACTTTGATTAGGAGGTGGATTAGGATTATCCAAGATGAGCTCACCTCTATCAAGCATATCTTGAATAATGTTGTTGAGTGTCTTACAATTATTAGAGTTGTGGCCTTTAACTCAATGGTAACCACAAAACTCATCTTCCTTGTACCAGGTTGGGATAGGATGGGAAGGGTAAAGCTATATAGGAGGTTTAATTTGAGGAAGGGTCATGACACCTTGCTACAATAATTTATCCAACATGGATGTATATGATTCCCCAATGGGAGTGTATTGTCTTTGTTCATACCAATGTTGGAATTGCTTGGTTAGATTTTGAGAAGTCAAAGAATTTGATTGGTTTGTGGTTGTGGAAGAGGCTGACTTAACAAACACCACATTGGTGGAGCCTTTATCCTTTTGGTTAAAGGGAGAATTTTTAGAGGAGGAGTCATTTGTCTTGGTATTGGGATTCTTACTACATAATTTGACATTGCCTTCATCACTTTTGTGAACATCTAGTTGTTGTGCCATTGTAAAAGCTTCATCAAATGTACAGAAAGTTTTTACATAAAGTTTGGATGAGATTTGCTTATCACATGCCCTTGAGAAAATATCAATAATCTTAGGTTAGGTTAAGGAGAAGGAGATTTGATTGATCAAACTTCTCCAATGAGCAATAAAATCTACAATAGACTCGTCATCAAATTGTCTGACAGAATATAAGTCTGTTATAAAAACCTTCTTAGAAATGTTAATAGAGAAATGGTCTAAGAATATTTGTTCAATTTGGGTAAATGATAAAAGGTAATGTTGAGGTATAGATCTATACCAATCCAAGGTATCACCTGAAGAGACATAAGGAAAGTGTGAAGAAGTAACGCATCATAATTTCCTATTAAATGATAAGCATGTCTAAATGCTCATAAGTGCTATTGTGGGTCCATTTTACTCTAAAAATGAGTAAATTTAGGGATATCCCATTGGCTTGGATAAGGGTGAATAATCATAGAAGGATGGATCAGTTTATTGCATATATGATCATAAGATAATACATTCTTTGAACCAGAAATAGATGTCTCTAGATTAGACATCTTGTCCATTAACATCTTAATGAGGTCTGAAGGGGGATTAGTTTGGGGGATTCCTCCTAAGATATAGGGAATATGACAAGAAGTAGATAGAACATATGACATATATTATTGAGGTTGTGTCAGGGCAACATAAGGATAATGAGTCATAGGCTGAGGTGCAGAAAGAAAAGGGACTTGCCCCATTGGGTTGAAGATTATGCCTTGGTTGGTTATTGTTATTGTAGGTTGAATTACTGTCATGGTTAGACTGGATGAAGGGTGAGTCATAACTTAGGTAATTATAGGCATGAGGGTGGATGGAATAGGAACCACTAAATTTTGGAATGGGGTGTGACTTGGCTAAACTAGTTGTGGTTGTGAAAGTAAGGAAGTTACACTAGTATTTAGGTGGGATTGGGTAGTTGGAAATGCTATAATTTGGACATTGTTTATAGTTGGGTTACTTATTGAAGTGGTGGTTTGGATAACCAAGGGGAAAATAGTGAAGGCAATTAAAACTGAGGTTGTCTCCATTAAAGAGGTTGACATACCATAGATTGGGTCACCCATAGAATTATGGGTTCAACTCATAACAAGTTAATGCTGAAGGGCTTCCACATTGTAATCAAGAAATTTAGCAAAATATTGGTCTCCCTCAGGCATAATGGGAATTTGGTTAGGGATATGAGTATGTTATGTATCTAAAGTATGCTCCATGATAGAATCAAAAGTAAGAGGGGAAGGTGGAAGTGGTTGTCAATTTGTGTAATCAACAAGAATTTTGGTTTGACCTTGTGTTAATACCATGTAAGAGGTGGTCTAAATAGTCTTACTACCCTATATTTAAAATAGAATAAAGAAAAACCAAGTTTGGGTGGAGGTAAATGGGTTATTTTAGCTTGTTTTTTTGAGCAGATAAAATTACACAATCACTGACATCGGTAGGGATAACCGATATTGGTAGGAAAAGTTCACCAATGTTAGTGGAATAATTAATGTTGGTAGGTAAAGTCTACCAATAGTAATAGGATTAATTGATGTCATTCACCTTGAAATCTTAGGAAATATAAAATATGATGTTTTAAGATATCAAAGGCTGAAAATAGATAAAATAGTGGATGTAAAAGTTCTATGTAAGAAGGAATGACACTCAAAAAAACCTAAGATAATAGGTTATACAAATTGAGCTTTTGAAATAGTATTGATTTTGGGAATCAATAGAAAAGCATTCTTACCAACTCAAAAATATAAAAAATAATTAAAAACTAGAAAAATAATATTTAGTCAGCAAATATTAAGTCCTAGAGATTAATTTTTAGTCTCCTAATGACTTATACCTTAATCAGATAGTGATAATAAAATTTGGTTATCAAAGGTACTAGAAAGCAATCTAGAGATGGTTTCAGATTAGTTTTGGTGTTCAAGAGGAAATCTATGTTAGACCAAGTACATGGCTTGTTATAGGAGCTTGCTCTCCACACTTCATAAACATGGAGCCCAACCACCTTGCTTAGCCAAAATATACCTTATGTCTAGAGATTATACTCTACTAGAGAATGGAGTGGGTTCTCCCCTTGGTGGTGAAATCCAAGTAGGATAGCCGGGTAGGGTAAGGTGATCCACCAAGTGATGAAATTCTAATGGGCCTTTTCTCAGGTGAGTTTAAATTCTTATTTATGTGAATGTGGTTTGGTTTTGTAACATAGGTGTACTACAATTTAGTCAAAATTCTTGTAATTAACTAGGTGAGTTAATATGCAACAAGCAAACTATGAAATGTAGTAAGTTTTGAACCCAAATCTAAAATATTTAAATTCGAATGAAAATAGAGAGGAAATAGGAATAGAGTATGAATTTAACTATCCTAATGTGCATGGATGAGGAATTAAAGAAGGAATTATATTTTTTTAAAAAGAAAATGACAGATTGCTTTTAGAGGCAAGGATAAAAGAAAGAAAATTTTAGTTTAATGCCTTTTAAACAAAAAATAAGATATTGAATTTTTCATTTTTAAGAGAAAAGAGAAGAAGGAAGATGTGAAATAAATGAAATTTTCACTATAATGCACCTATATAAATGTTTGAAACAAGAAATGAACCCAAGAAAAACTCCAGGATCCCATCAGGCATGCCAAAAATGTTTCACTAAATTTTATTTGTTTTAAGTCTAAAGGAAAATAGAAAGAAGGATGGGGATAAGTGATTAGAATGAACCTAGATTTGGTTTATACATTGTATCTAGATGTTGTGAGCACTCCTCTTTGGCTGGCAAAGACTACTTGCAAGTAAGAAAACACTACCATAAGATGTTTTTTAGTAAATAAATGAGTGGGCTACCAAACTACGTACTTGTTCTAAGAAGTGTGAAACTTCCCTAGAGATCACAATCCACTTTTGAGAGAGGTAAAAGAATAATAAATAACTAAAAGAGACATAAAGAGAGAGTGAAAGAGAGATAATATTACCATTATTAACAACTTATATACAATAGATAGTGACAAGGTGAAAGTGAGGTACTTTTTTGGTGTTTTAGAAGTTGTCTAGGTAGGTTTTAAAGAGGCTAGGAAATTAATAGTCACCAACATCGATAGGAGTGTGACCAATATCAATTATATTGCTAAGGTTGGTAGTGAGGTGACCAATGTCAGTTATGCTACCAAGGTCGATAGGAGCAATAGTTTTCTGGGGAGCTTACAGAAGGCTTTCTTAGGTCTTGGAAATGGTTTGGATCAGGTTTGAGAGGTTGAGAGAGTTAGGAGAGGGAGATTATGGCTTGGTTAATTCTATTCAAAGGTTGGTATGTTAGGTAAAGGGAAAAAAAGCAAGGAAGATTTGTAACTCCCTCATGGGGGTACAGTCAAAAGTGCATAAAGTAGTGCAAAGTAGATATAAAGAAATAAAAGAATAAATATTTAAATGACCTAAAATATCAGTGATATACCTAGCTATGGTAGTCATTGAATGATAAGTTCTAGGTTGATGGTCTCTATCAGGGAGTTTGAACCTAATGCCTAAATAGAGAGAACAAATGGGTGTTGTTAGTCCTTAAGAGCTTAGTTGCTGATTATGATTGACTTATGCAAGGTGATTATAAGCTTGGATGTCAAAAAATAGAATGCCAAGAGCCTGATGAGAGTAAGAATTGATTTTCTTAATTTCTATGGACTTGAACTATAGGTCAAAATTTGGCTTATATTTCCAATGTCAATGATCTCATTAATGTTGGCCATGATCCCATCAACATCGACCATGGGTTGACCGATGTCGATGGCCCTAGAATAGGTAAACCTTTCTAGTTTTGGCCTATTTTCTGTTATTATGTGTGCCAAATGTGACACCCATTATAAACAGTAAAAATAAGAGGTTAGGAAAGAATTAGTTGTTTAGGAATTTAGTTTGGAAGTGGGAATAAGTCTTGGGTAGTTAGGATGAGGGGAGTAGGTCTTGAAATGACTCATCAAGGGAAAATTAGTCATAGGATGAGGTGGTCAGGTAAGGTGGAAATAGGAGTTTTAAATTAATTTAATTAAATATTTTAAATTAATTAAATGTGTGAGGGGTAAAAGTATGGGTTAGGGAGATTAATTATTATCATTAAATTGGGTTTAGGGGGTTTCAACATAGGGAGTTATGCACGTGTGTGTGTGTGACATAATTTTAGTGTCTACATCAACGATGATAGATCACATTATTTAGAGTATATGCAAGGTTATTTTCATAAGTTATATGAATAATTGAGTCAAAGTAAAATTACTTTAAATTAAAATTACATTTGGTTAGACAATTGCACATCACAATTTAAAAATACACAGATATTTTATTGGTTGAGTAAGATATTGGTGTAGAACACATTTGGAGTTTCACTAAGGCTATCCATGGAAAATGAGAGCATGACAGTGCTAGATCATGTGTAAAAAGAGCTATTTTAATGGAGGAGTTGAAATTTGAAGAGAGTGTTCATTTGATAGATGCAAAAATTGTGTTTAAATGGGGTAGTGAGAACATGTGTCATGGTGCTCAGCCAAATTTTACTATTAATAGACATTTTTGGTTAATGGAGGAAGAACACTTGGTAAAGTATGAATATTTTATGACTCTAATAGGTTAAAATAACCTCAAATCATTTCATATTTCAAATAAAAGTTCTTGTAATGTTCATACGAGACACTTGGCATGTTTATGTTCTTCATTATGGACTCTATTTGGAATGAGTGTGATTCACAAGAGTGGGTAGATGATTGGAGTTCCAAACCTATCATTCCAATAAACACATATAAATTTACAACATTATAACTTAAAAATATGACATCATTAGATGACTTTGACCATGTATCTAATCTAGTGCAACCAAGTAACATACTTTTCATTATGTATAATTTATTCTCATTAAATATATATTCATAGTGTCACTTTATTGTGATCTAGGGCATGTTTTTGTAATTATTATAGATGAGGATAATGAATAAGGCATTGATTACTACTTGTGTCAGTGTGTAGATTGAAATAAAAAATTGACTTCCCCAGTTATAGATGGAGAAAACATCGACTATCCCATTAGGTCAGTGGTAGTCACTGAAACTTGGTTTTGATGATATCCTATAGAAAATTTAGATCAATGGTTGTTTGGAGAGTTTGAAACACATAAAAAGATACTGAACTATTCAAATTTGATTCTTTCAATGAATATTAAATTAAAAAAATATCATGGGAGGCCATTACATAGGAAACTATGGAAAGTTCAAGAGTCAGACCAGGAAGCTATTCTTGATACTATCAAGGTTAGAGCAAATCCTAGTGGTTATTTAGATTGAAATATGGAGGTATGTTGAATTTTCAAATGTAGATGCAATAAATTTTACCAATTTTTTATGTTTTCTAGGTAGTACATATAAATTTAATTTTTAATTACTTACTAATAATTTTTTGTAGGTTAGTGGTTTCAGATAATCTTTCACCTTCACGTGGTTGGCACTGTTAGTGAAGAATTATATATTCTTGAAGATTAGATAAGCTCAGGTTGGATGTGATCAAATCTTAGGAAATGACTTACAAGTTTCATTTTATAGGTATTTGAACTTAGGCTAAAAAAATGCATTTTTATTGTATTAGGAAAGGTATTTTTGACATCAAAATGGGTGGTGGGTTTGTCGATTAGGCCTGATAGGAGGAAAAAAAATTGGTATTAAATGTTTTCCACCCCCATAAAATAGTTGGTAGTATCATTTTTCACTCAGTAAGCATCAGAACTAGAGTTCTACAAACATAACTTAAACTTTGATATCATTTGTTGTCAATGTTTTTGCTCTCTAAAATGGTAGTGAAAATGCACTTATAAGTGGATTTGAACATTTTGGTAGTGTGATAAAATTTAATTTAACTATTTTTACATGATCAAAGTGATATATTTACACATAGAGGTCCCGAAGGTAGAAATGCTAGTTGGAGCTCAAGAATTTGCTTGTTCACTAACAAAAAGTTGCATTTTTGGACCTGTCACTGCAACTTGTCTAACAAATTAATCTTAAAGCTTCCACCTAAGTAATATAAGATTTTATTATAAGGGTTAAATAGTTATGGGAGGGATCTGATGGTTCATATAAATGAATTATAGATTATGTTTTATATGTGTTTGAACTTAGGCTAAAAATTATATTTTTCATGTATTGGGAAGGGTGTTCTTAAGGCCAAAATGGGTGGTGGGTTTGTCGATGGGCCTAATGGGAGGCCAAAAACATGGTCCTAGACATTACCTATGCTAATAGACATGTTATAAGTGTCATTTTTACTCAAGAAACATCATAAATAGAGTTATGTAACCACAACTTAAACTTTGACAACATTTTTTGTCAGTGTTTCTACTCTCAATAATGATAGTGAAAATGCACTTATAGGTAGATTTGAACACCATAGAGGTGTGAAAAAATGTAATTTTCCTATATATATGTGATAAAACTGATATATTCATAGGTGGAGGTTCCAAAGGTAGAAATTCCAGTTTGAGCTCAAGAAGTTACTTATTCACTACCAAAAAGTTGCATTTTTATGGACCCGTGACTACAACTTGTTTAGTAGATTGATATCAAAGCTTCCACCTAAGTGATTTGGGGTGTGATTATAGGGCTTAAATATATATGGAAGGGATCTATTAGTTTATGGAAATGACTTAAAATTTTCATTCTATGTATGTTTGAACTTAGGCTAAAAAATTACATTTTTCTTATATTGGGAAGGGTGTTCTTGAGGCCAGAATGGGTGGTGGGTTTGTCAATCTAGCCTAACAATAGGCCAAGAACCTATTAATAGACATTATCCACCCCCTAAGACATGTTAGTGGTGTAATTTTTCACTTAGGAATCATCATAACTAGAGTTTTATAACCATAACTTAAACTTTGACAATATTTGTTGTCAATGTTTTCGTTCTCTAGAATAGTAGTGAAAATGTACTTCTAGGTGGAATTGAACATCGTGATAGTGTGATAACATGTAATTTATGTATATGTATGTGGTAAAAGTAATATATTTGTATGTGGAGGTCATAGAGGTATAAATTCTAGTTGGAACTCAAGAAGTTGCTTGTTCACTACCAAAAAGTTGTATTTTTAGACCCATCACTGCAACTTATCAAATGGATCGATATCAAATATTCCACTTGAGTGATCTAAGGTGTGATTAGATGGACTAAATATGTATGTTATGGAACTAATGGTTGACATAAATGACTTACATTTCTTATTTTATGCATGTTTTAACTCAAGCTAAACATTTTCATTTTTCTTGTACTGGGAAGGGTGTTCTTGAGGCTAGAATGGGCGGTGGGTTTGTCAATCAGGCTTGATAGGAGGCCAAGAACCTAGTCATAGATTCTATCCACCCCATAGATGTATTTTTGGTGTTATATTTCACTCAATAAGCATCAGAACTAGAGTTATACAACCATAAATTAAACTTTGACAACTTTAAAAAATTAAACTAGAGACCTAGAAAATTAATGATTAATTGACCTATTGACAACTTTGAAAATTTTGATAAATTTGACAAATTAAAATAGAGAACTAGAAACTTAATGAGTAACTAACCTATTAACCTATTAACCTATTAGGTGGTGGTAGAAAATTAATTTACCTATTAACCTATTAGGTGGTGGTAGAAACTTCATTGACCTATTAGGTGGTAACTAACCTATTGAACTATTAGGTGGTAATTGACCTATTGACCTACTAGGTGTTATTCAGTAATTGACCTATTGATCTATTGACGTAAAAGATGAGTTGTTTTGGATTCTATATTTAGTGCATGTCATTGCATTAGTTTCATGTTATTCTTGAAGGTACTTGAGGCTATGAATATTTTGTCATTTTTGTAAGGTTATAGGTGGATGAATGACTATATGATAACCAAGAAGTGACTTTAAGTCACAATCAAAGAAGGGAGATTGGAGTGATTATACTAGGTTTTTAAGTTGTGAGTCATCATACTATTATTTTTAAACATATTGAACCTATATATACCTAAAAATAAATGAGTAATACATTTCTACATGGGAAACTTAGCAAAAATGGTTACCTCTACCCAAATACCCTATTTTGCATATGATAGTCCAATATGAAAGTAAATGGTTATTTCTCATGAAGGGAATATGAATTTGGTGTAGATAATGATATATAGATTGAGAATGCTAATTGATGTATAATTTTAATTTTTTTATACAAAATATAATGGTAAATAATCAACATACAGTCCTTTAGAACAAAGAAACAATGTCTATACCTTGTTTTGGGTTAATAGTCACATTACAAAGGGAAGTAAGAGTTGATTCTTAATATTTTCAAGTATGACATTGAATATATGGACTTTGAATATGGTACCATTATAATTGGATCTTTTAATCTCTTATAATATTCTTGAGAGATTTGAAATTGAACTAATACTCCATATTGATGTCAAAGGCATGTAGGGTGCCTTATTATGCATAGTCAAGATAGAGAGGAGAGAATTTTCATGTATAAATTTGTATGATAGTGGATATAATTATTTTTATGGTTATTGATAGGTTTAAATAAGGTAATTATAATTTTAAAATCCCTTAAGATAGTCCTTGACAGTCATTGATACACAAACCCTATTGTCACAATCTTAAATAAGACTCAAAAACCTATGTTTTGATTGTTAGAAGAGAGAATAAAGAGAAATGAGATGTATAACGTATTATATATGGTATGTGGGGTGAAAATAAACATATATGTCGAATTTTTGTCCTTTTAAAATTTTTATAACTCTAGATATTGAATTATATAGCCCCTCAACCTATGTAGAAGCCTAACTAGGGTTTGAAGAGAAAAAACCCCATAGAAAGAGTTTTAACCCTTATAAATTAGTGAAAATTCATAATATGACATTTTTTGATGTATTTAAAATGAATAAAGTGTTTTTGGTGTGGTTAAATTTTGTATAGTATGGATATGGTGACTATGGAATTAAGATAGGGTTAATTACGCATAATTTAAGGGTGGTTTACAAAGGAAGTGTAGTCTAGGAGTGTAGTTAGGTCATGAAATTTGACACAAACCTATAAAGAGATAGAGGGTGGATATAAAAGGTTTTAATTCTCCATAATAGTTTATGTATTTCTCAAACAAATATAATTTGTAAAAAAAGGCTACAAACCTAAGGAGACCATTGTGAGCCCTATATGTGGAATTGAATGTTGAAGTGTGTTAGATAAATTTTAAGAGGTTAAGGTAGGTTTTATTTGACCATATGAGAACATATATGATATAATACTAACTCCTTGAAACCTATATCAAGCTTTGGTACTTAAAATCTAAGAGGATTGCCTAGTGAGAAGATAGTGAAAGAGTGAGAGGACATTTGTGAATGGAATGTATGAAATGAGTTAGAAAATGAATGTGAGAGGTTTGTAAGACATATAATGACACCAAAAATTTTATTCAAAGTTTATAATAGTTAGCTATAAATAGAAGAAGGTGATTAAGCCTAAGTGATAAGAGTGTCATTAGCCATTTCCATTACACACAATCAAATAAACACTTTAATTTAAAAAAATATGGGAGATCCGAGATTTATAACATTGAAAATAATATTTTTTTAATCCTCATTTGTGTACAACATTAAATATGAGATCTAATATATAATATTTTGGAAGATCAAAACAATAGTGTACAACAACACATAATGAAATAAAAACTGAATATAAATTAGATAAATTGCTATGATAGGCATACAATATAGGCACATGTGTCCAATGTCAATAATACTTTTTTTTTCTATGATATTCATACAAAAAATTACATCTACAAACATAGTATCTAACATTGGTTGAATGTCATATGTGCATATATAATGCCAAAAATACATAAATTAACATAAAGGCATACAAAAAAGTACTTCTCATGTACATGAGACATCCTATTCATCAAATATCCTCCATCTCTTTACCATCCTCATAGAAGAGTCTCCCTAAGATGTTTTTCTAGTAGATAGAGACCCATCTAATGCCTTGGATTGCTCCAAGATCTGACTATGGGTCCTATGCTCATAACTAGCTTATATTTGAGCCTATTCAAATACAAGAATTATTATGAAATTAAAATAGAATACATTCAAAAAATTGTTAAGAAATTAATTTTAAACTAAAATAAAAAATTATTTAAACATGCACTTATTATAAGCTCATGGTCCCACTCAATATATTTTTTACACTCAAACAATCCAATGGCAAGCTTAGCTATTCGATAGGCATCTCAAATATGGGAAGAACATGAGAAGTCACCCTACTCATCATGTAACTAAGACTATCAGATGTCATAGGTCAAACTTGCATACACAATACATTTGTATAAGTTATATTTTCCCCAAGTACATGTACTAAAATTATTAAAATAAGTCTATTTTTACAATTCAAAATTACAAGAACTAATATATACCTATGTCAGTGCTTGTGTAGATGACATTGTAGAAATAATGCCTATGTCTGTCTCAGCTCATAGAGAGGGAGGAGTGTCTACTCCGACCATCAAATATTCATGTAAAAAAGGTCTCACTTAATTTTATATAAATTATTAAATCTTATATATGGAAACCATGTATATCATGAAAAGACAATATAAACCAAGATTCATGAAAGTGTAACTTTCATACAATGTACATATCATGAAAAGACACTGTAAACCAAGAATCACGGAAGTACATAACTACCATACAATGTGTATATCATGAAAATACAATGTAAACCAATAATAGTAACACTTCAACAAGGAAAATTTAGGGAGATAAAAGGAATAAGAGACATATCAAGAACTATATCCTTACTTGTAAAACTTCTTTAGATAGAGTAAAACACCATTATATATTTACTGGAGAAAGGTTGAGCTACACGTATATGGCCATCATCCTACTATTATATGCATGATATCAATCATATGTATCCATATATATAATACATAGATTGATATCACATTCATTTATAATAGATGAATGATAAGTGATTTATGGGAAAGCACCCAACCAATATAAAGGAGCATAAGCCATAGTAAATCCACCTCTTGATGAAGGTGTGTGTAAATAACATTCTAACAATAGTTTGAGGAAGGAAGTTCCTTATCCAATATATCAATTTTTATCCATATAAATATATATTTTCTTGTTGTGGCTCAAGAGAACAAAATTGGAAAATAATTTGTATGTTTAATTGGAAGAAACTACAAGGTGTAATTGTTGAGGCTAGCACATATTTTGGTACCAACATAAATGGTGGCTCTCCCCCAAAACATATTTTTACCTTAAATTCTTCTCTTTTATTATGATTGGAAAGCGTATCAAATATATGTGAAGAGCATATCCTTGAATTGGGATTAATGCAAGGAAGTTTACATAATACAACCAAAAGGATACATGGTCCTGGATAACAACCATTGGGTTTATAGGTTTGTCAAGTCATTATAAGAACTTATGCATGCTCCACAAACCTAATGAAAAAAATATATCAGCACCTCCAAGATTATGGAATTAGAATAAAGATTTATGATCTGAATTTACATGTTAAAAGTGACAATGATAGCATAGTGATACTAATTATCTATGTTGATGATATTTCCATCATAGGTAGTGTGGCCATTGCACTTTAGTAATCAAAAACTAATTTATGTTATAGTTTTTGCATGATTAATTTATGCCTCCTATATTATTATTTAGTAACAGATTTTTATATTTTTTATCATGTTATATGTATGACAAATAAAAATATGCCAAATAACTTTTAGAAAAGTTCATGATGACAAAGAACAATCCATCAAATAAAGCCATGGATGTTTATAATCTATAGGTAACATTGCAAGTAGATTGGTGTGGGGTATTTAATACACATTCCTACCATAAAAAAAAAATTTTAATCTTATATAGATGTTGGGTACACAAATATAGATGGGAAAGAGAGAAAATGTATTGTTTGTGTTTATCCATATTAAAGATGAGGAAGTAAATGCCACATGTGAAGTCATGTCAATTTTGTGTCCTTATGATTTTATATGCAATATGGTCATAGGAATTTTAGTTTGCATTATTATTAAAGTCTTTAGGAAAGAGGTATATGAATGAGAATCTGATTTAATAGGATATTATAACTTCTAAGCTAACTTGCATTAGGAAAATGGGTGTATATTCATAAAGAAGCTTAAAATATTTTGTGGCAAAATGTGCTTCATGTTTTCTTCATAAATAATGTCCTATCCCTGGAAGTATGTAATAGATTTATTGTAAAATAGTGTATTACCCTTGGGTAATAGAAATAGAAATATACCATATGGGTAATGGGTAGAAGATATGAATAAAACATCTACATCCTTAATCAGTGACCCTATAAGAGTATTGTAGGATGTTATTCCCAAGAAAGCATGGTCCAACATAAGACCATTCATGACTTTTATGTTTTTGATTATGTTATTTTTGCAATAATTCTTGAGAATAAAATTAAATTAGATGAAAAGAGAAAAACATATATGTTTTTTGTGTTATGTCTATTGTTAATGATACATATTTCTTCTCTTTTACCTTAAATTACTTTACTATTATCACTCATTTTCAAGGGTAACAAGTGGATTTATATATAATGTTAATGGTGACATAAGTCAAAATGAGAATATGACTATATTTTGCTTAACAACTTCATTTTCAGGATAGTGTTACCTAGAAGGACTCCTAGATAAGTGTCCTTCATTTTATAAGTATCCTCATGGCATGTGAACTACCCTTATCTAATCTTGAATGAGATTATTCATGGAATATTTGTGGGATTTTCCAAAAGAAGTTATATAAATACTGTTGAGCCCATTCTCATAGCTTACAACTATTGTAAATAATAGAGAAAGGATAAAGAGAGAATATAAAAATAGAGAAAGATAAATTAATCTTAAACTTACAAGGTAAATATACATAGACTAGATGTACATAGAGCATAAGATTAACTCAAAACATTACCTCTATATAGGTAAATTATGTCTTCCTATATAGATAGATGCAGTAGTGGATGGTCCATCATCTATAGCTAAATATGTAAAAAATGTCCATGACAAATAAAATGTTGTAAAGGTTGACTGTGATGATGAACAACCACCTTTTATGATATAAAAATGACATATATATTATATTAAATTTATATATAAGTTAATTATTAGATAAATTCAATTTAAAAATACAACTTAAATTTAACATGACATTTATATAAAATATACCTACATTTATGTTGTGGTTGATGTCTGCACACCAAATGTCCATGCCAAAAAATCATCACTCATAAGAATATTATCTAAGCCATCTAAATAATTGATGGCATCATCATCAGAAGGTCTTGTGCACATAGTTCCAGATGAATTATAAGGGTGGGGTGAGGGTCAGGTAGGTGATATATCTATAGCATTACTCTGTGAAAGCTTACTCATATATTGAATGAGTGTATTGGTGAGTAAACTAAGAGCATGGAGAGCATCGATCTCCTTGACCTACTAAACTATAAAGGGGATCTCAAGATCAAGAGGCTTTTGGATATGGATCTATGTAGGTCAATTAGGTATATGACATGCACCTAGTTGATCCTATCCAGAGACTTTTCCTCGACCCTAAAACTCACTGAAATCAAAATAATTGGGAATCTCATTGAGGACAAACTCACAGTAGAGTTTTCTCAACAAATATAATGGGACCTCATGGTTGTTACATGGTGGATAGTAAAATACCATTCACCATCAATCCCAAAAATTATCTATGATTAAGTTATGTACATAGTGATGGATAGGAAAATGTTTAGTGGTTACAAGAAATGGGGAATTGGTGGTTGGGTCAATGAATAGGGTAAAAATAGAGGCTTTTGAAATTTCTTTTGTCTTGACCTAAAGGGATAACAACTTGTCATCATAATATGCCCTATAAGTATACCTATATGAGGTCCATCTATTAATTTGACTCATTACATAGTTTATTTGACCTAATATGGTCTCTAGTGGATTGGGTAGCTAAGTATAATAGGAGTTGGTTAAAGTGGGATACCTCATTCTACCAATTGAATCTTTAATTTAAATTTTATTTTCCATAATGTTGTCAATCAAAATCTCTTGATTGCTAGGGGGTTTTAGGGAACTATAGGAGGGTTAGGTGAAGGGATAGGATGAATAAGAAGGTTTTATGGAGGGTTAGGAGGAGGAGAAAAAAGAGGGTTGTGTGGAGGGTTAGTAAGACAACCTATTAAAAAAATAAATTATAATTAAAAACTAGGGTTAAATAATGAAAATAACAAAAAATTAGGGTTAAATAGGGAAGATTTATATCACTTAACTCTCATAAATGGTGGAATAATAAATCAATAGGTTTGTGGGATAATTTGGTAGCTTCTTGGCACTCTTTGATATATTTCATATAAAATGTGATCACAAAAGCTAGAGGAGAACAAGGAAACTCGAATTCAAAATGAATATTTTGAATTTAGGTTTTGCTTTTTATTTTTTTACACCCAAGTAATGCAATATTGTTATTAACATGATCAAGTTAATAAAAATGATAATAAAATGAGCACATGAATAATGTGATCATGTTATTGTTCAATATAATTTAATTATGTTATATAATAATGTGATCACATTATGGATTGGTAATTATTGAGACATAATTCAAATAACATGATAATGTTAATTAAATAATGTGATAATGTTATTAATTAATGCCATCATGTTACCTATAATGTCCATATAATTATCCCCTGACTCTGTTCACTTACCTAGTATAAGATTATATAGATAGAAAGTGGTGATATAGGGGACACCAATACTACAAAGAATCAATGGTCTACCAACCCCTTTCTTAGTGTACACTTTAAGGCATGCGCTTAGAGAGATTGAGACTCCATAGGTTATTTCAAGAGTGAAAGCATTAGTAATTAATAAAGATTGAAAATATTATGTATAGATACTCCCCACTAGAAGCTCATCACATGTCACTTAGGTGAAACAAGGGATGGTGCTTTGAGAAAATATCATAGTAACACATAATGTTGAAGTTAAATAAATTATAGTATTTTAAAGCATAAAATAACTAAAATGAAATAAAAAGTAATGTATGCATACCTTGAATTACCTTTATCATTGAATAGTTGTCTTCTTTATTTGTAATTTTGATTGAGAAGGGCACATAGACTACTCTTGACAAGCCTAAGGAGACAAAACTAAAAAGAAAAAACAAACAAATGCAGAAAAGATAAGATAATTGAAATAGCATATGCATGGCATACTTGGAAATTTTGTAATTTGGGGTGAGAAATGCTGAGTTAGGACCAAATTACCAAGTTAAAATTTAGAGTAAATCATAAAATCAAAAATCTAAGGCATCTAAATGACTGAAAAACTAAAACAAGTAAACCTTAAGTTAGAAAGGTAAAACAAACCAATTCAATCTAAGGATACAAGTAAAAATGATAATTGAACATCAATGTAAAATCATTAACAATACTTACTTAGACAAAGATGGGAAATAAAATGGAAAAACAAATTTAATTAGTAAGTATTAACATTCCTTACTTGGTCATCAATGGAAAAAGTAAATAAAAGGGAAAACAACATTGGTAAGTGAGGAGCAACAATCTAACCTCACTCAATAATGGAAAAAGTAATGAAACATATAAATGGACATGGGTTTCCAAAAAAAGAAATTAAAACAACAAAAATATAGAAATAGATGCATGTTTCTGAAAAAAAGAGGTACAATAATGAAATTATTTTAAAATAAACCAAGGAAATTCTAGAAATGTAAAGTAATGGTGTAAAGAAAGTAATCCATAGTCACTTAATCATACTATTTTATTCTAAAGGTAGATAAAACCTAAACAAAGTATTTCTAGCATGTTTTAATATGTGAATAAGAAGGAATATAAAAATTTGAAAATATATTTAGAATAAAACTTACCTCTTAAGGAAAAATGAAATGGGTGGTGGGTAAAATGAAGGAAAAATCAAGGTAGAGAAACTCTTTATCAAAGTTAAGACACTTAAAATTAGGTTTTTCAAAACAAGTGGGCTTTATATATTAAGGACTCTAAATAAATTTTCCTAACCACACAAATATTGGATTACTAAATGAAGTATAAACATCATCCCATGAAGGTTATATTCATGGAAACTAACATGGACCTACCTTCCCATAACTTGGTCCCCATTCTTTAGGACCCCTTACAAAGTCGTCAGTCTAATAAAAAGATTGGGTACTTACATGTGAAATTAGGTATCACCATAGATTATTTGTAATTATTCTATCCCAATCTAATAGCCTACCAAACCCCAATGGACCTATGATTTATGATGAGGCCAACTATGGAGTTTGAGCTTTGATTGGAGATAGTATATATGGTATGAATCATGTTTTTGGTGTGATTTTGAATTTTGAGTTTTTATGTTGCCTTTTAATCATTAAATTTTATTTTAAATTATTTGGGGTTTTCCTTTTGTTGTATTTTTATATTCCTCCTCCATAGGATTCAAAGAACCAAACATGGGTGTTAAAGATGACTATCATTTGAAAACTTGTGACTTGGTTGCTAAGAAAGAGAACTTAAAGAGCATGGTGTCTAAAATTATTGATAACTCATGTGAAATAAAAGTGATATCTTGACTTCAACCTCATTTTATCCTAAGTGTAACAAAAGGAAATTAAATCAAGAGGAATGAAACATGAAACAATTTGAATTAATTTAAATCATAAAAAAAGTGATAAAGGTGAAAAGGGATACAATGATAGGTAAGTATGATACCTTATCATAAGAATGTATATAATTGTAGGGAAACATGATAACATAGTTTTTTGTGCAAATTTTATTTACAAAATAAATAAAAACCAAAGCTAAGTATATGGGATCACAAACTTATTACCATTCTAGAAAAAGGACACATGGTTAAACAAAGGTGTTTTCAGAAATAAAATGGTGATTTTATGAGGAGAGTTTGGTATTATCCATGGTTTTACATTATAAATCATAAAAGAGAAACCCAAGTGGGTGTAATAAAGTAAAAAAAAATGGTATTTTTGAGGAGGTCATGGTCCTATCCATGGTCTTACACTACAACTCACAAAAGAGAAATTCAAGAGAATGAATAAAAAATGTGAAAATAAAGTGGTAGAAATGGTTTTTGTGAATAAGACCTAGTCCTATCCATGGTCTTAAACTATAACTCACAAAAGAGAGACCTAATAGGGTGAAAAAAAAATTGGAAAATAAGAATTCAAATAAAAGTGAAAGGAATTCATGATGAAGACTAGGTCCTATCCATGATATTACAATGCAATTCATGAGAAAAAGAAACCAAAGGACCAAGAGAATTAATTAAGGTTTGTGGAAAGAGAAACTAATTTAGAGGATGATACCCATAAATAAATCCTTAAAAAAATGTTAGTATGATAGCATATATTAATATGATAAGAAGAGAAATATCTAAGAAAAGTATTTCCTCAAGAATTATGCAATAGTGGGCTCTTTCAAAACATGGCCTTCATTATTTTGAAGGTAATAGGTGTTAGGACCAAGAATATATTTCAATATATAAGGGCCCCACCATTTTTGGGCATATTTTCCTTATTTATCATGGGTATAGTCTAATTTAAGGACTAGATCACCAATATTGAAAGTATGAACTTTAACCTTTTTATTATATTGCTTAATGATACGATCCTTGTATTGGAGATTATGTTGTAAAGTGGTTAGACATTGTTCATACATAAAATAGAGAGAATGAAGGAAATCCTCATGTAATTCTTCATCAAGAATGATATCGTGAAGAGATATAGATAAGGAGGGTAACTTGACTTGTAATGGTGATACAAACTCAGAACCGTAGACTAGTGAGAATATTTTTGCCCTAGTGATGGTATGGATGATAGTAAGATAGGAAAAAAATGTGAGATATAAATGAAGATGCCAATCTGTGTGAGTTCCATAGATGTTTTTTGAAGGATTTTATTGCTAATATTATTCATGGCCTCAACTTGGCCCTTGCACTATGGATCATAGGGTGTGGAAAATTTATGGGATATTTTGAATTTAGCACATATCTACTTCACATACTTGTTCTTAAAATTGATGCCATTATCATAAATTATAGTATGGAAACTCTAAAATGACAAATTATTTGGTTAAGGTTGGAAATAGTAGTTCTTTTGATGTTGATGAGAGGCATGGATTCTACCCATTTGGTAAAATATTTAGTAGATATGATTGTAAAAACATGTCCATATTATGACTGAGCTAGTTTTTCAATGAGATCTAATCCCCATATGAAAAATGGATAATGAGATTCCATAGTTTGGATCATGGTTGGTAGTGAATGGATTGGAAAATTATGGAGTTGGCAAGGACTACACTTTTTAGTTAAATCAATAACATCCTTTTTAAGATTAATCCAAATTTATCCCATACATAGGCAATTTTTATTGTAGCGAGTCCACTATAGTGACCATAAAAAACTACCCAATGTTCTTCTTCCAGGATAAGAGGTACCTATTATTTCATTACATAGTGGAGTAGGGTACCTTTTTCATTATGATAATAAAGGGTGTTATATCGAAAGATATATTTAAAATATTTCTTGAGAATTATAGTCTTTTCATGAGAATCCATGTCCAAAAAATAAGTTTGATGTTTGAGAAGTTAAATAATTTATTTATACCATGGGCTTTGTTGAATGATGATAGCCTCAATATGACAGATAAATAAATATTATGATTGGATAGAAGATAGGTAATTTATTATTTGAATAAAAATTGGGAATCACTAATAACTTGATGTGGATGAAATAAGGATGCTGAAGAAGCTAGAGAGTCAATGATAGAGTTATGGTTTCTTGAAATGGGCTCACTGGTAAAATAGGTAAACTCTTTGGCAAGGGTAGTAGCCATTTGATGATAAGTGATAATATTTTAAATTTTAAATTAGTAATCATTGTTAACTTGTTGGTAGATACGTCGAGAGTCACCCAAAGTATATAGATATGGAATATTTAAATTAAGTGTTGCTCTCGTGCCTATGATTAATGCTTCATATTTTACCATTTTATTGGTGATACCAAAGTGTTAAGAATAAATTATAAATTAATGCAAAACAATTTCATAGAATTGTAATAACAAGATCTATGGAAAGAGATACATAAATAATAGAAATTAAAAAACACAACAAGAAGATAGGATTAACGTGGTTCACCCAATATGGGATACATATACAAAGAAACACTTACTCATATCTTATTACAAGACAAAAAGAGTACAATCCACTCTCAGATAAGTCTTCTCACAATTATAATGCAAAAATATTATTTGAGTTTCATTCAAAAAAATCTCCTAATTTTGCACCTGAATTCACACACTTTATTCACCTTCTAAAATGCTATATGTTCTGATATATTACCTATGTCCATCTATAATACATCAATAGGTAACCAACATAGTGGTTTTAAAAAATAATAGGTACCAAAACCATGGGCCAAGTTAACCCATAATGTTTCACCATTAATCAAGGGTGATGACACCACACACATAAAAATATAGATAAACCATATATCTATACTCCCAAAAAAAGGGGATTAATAAAATGTGTACATACATTAAGAGTGTATAGTAAATTTTAATGTACAATATTTAAAATACATTTTAATGTGGAAATAGGATCCAAAACATAATACAAAGGTGAGTTAGAATGAAAAATGGATTATTTTACCATGGGGGTTAGAATATAACCTGACCTAACTCTTTGGAGACATTTGGCACCATTAAAGTGTAAGTTCTAGGTATCTTTGTGAAAATTGATGTTAACTTTGGGGAGCTCTTTGATAAATACTTATGATTTAGGAGTATCAAGAATGACATAGGCATATTATTGATTATTTATTTCCAAATTAGTAGTGAAGTTATGAAATTAATATTTAAGATGGATAACTTGATTGAGACTTTCAATATAAAGAATGTTATCATCAAGGAGACTATCTTAAAGATGATTGGTAGTGGATATAATTTCTAATGCAAGTTGGTTGGTAATGACTTGCACTTTGACAATTTTTTTCATTATGATGTGAAGGTCAAATTCCTTTTAGAGAAACATCCACTTTCCAATTCTATTTCTAGGTAGAAAGGCTTTGGGAAAAAAAATGATGAAGTGGGTCTGAATGAACTACAACATAGGTTGTTTTATAGAGCACGTAGTGACAAATTTTTCAACTAAAAAATAGATAAAGAGGAAATCACATTCTACTTTGGTTTAAAAAAATTCATAATCAATGAGGCCTCAACTAATATAGTAAATGGCATACTCTCTTCTAGTATCATCTTATTGGGTAAGCCTTGCCCCAACTGATACAAGTGCAGAAGAAGTGTACAAAAATTAAGGATGATCATTGGAAGGTAGATAAAGGGTAGGCAGATGAAGCAATGATTCTTTAATTTTTTCAAATTCATTTTGACAAGCATCATTTGATTATAAATCATTACCATTCTTAATATAGTAAATATGATATTCCATTTCAAGGATGAATCATCAAATTTCCCCAAGTTTGTTGAGGTAAGTACAAATGTCTATAATGGAGTGAAGAATAGGCATGTTGAATATATAATTAACTTTATTATTAACATCAATACGATGAAGAGATACTAATAACCCTATCAATTTACTAGATGTAACACCAAAAACATACTTGTAGGGGTTGAGTCTAACTTTGTACTTGATGAGTTGATCAAAGATGATGGCTATATCAGAGAGATGGGTTTTATGACTTTTGGATTTGCTGATGAGATCATCTACATAGATTTCCATAGTATTATTTATAAGGTCATTAAAAATGTGTTTCATAGCCTATTGATAGGTAGCTCTAGCATTTATAAGGCCAAAGCAATAGGTGTCCCATTTCATAGTGAATGTTGTCTTGTGTTGGTATTTGGGGGTAATATGAATTTGATTTTAGCTTGAAAAAACATCCATGAGGGACAACATTTTGTATCCATCAATGGAATTTATTATGGTATCTATTGAAAGTAATGGAAAATTTTATTTGGGACTAGTGAGGTTGATATTGTAGAAGTTGATGTAGATGTGAGTAACTATGGTAATTTTTTTGTAAATGGGAATAATGTTTAACACTCATTCAGAATAGTCCACATGTTTGATAAACATAGAATCTAATATTTTTATGATTTCTTTATGGCATAGGGTGGAAACTTTAGGGGGAAATAATTATTGTTTTTTTTTAATGGGTTTGGCATCAAGGTATGCGATTATGTTGTGCATAATGATAATTGGATTGATGTCAGTCATGTCCTCATATGAATAAGCAAAATTATCATGAAATTTATAAAAAAAATAGACTTAAATTATTATGTTCAACCGACGTGATTTCTCAATAAATAGTTATAGGTCGAGGACATGAGGGTGTCCAATATTATAATTTTTTGGTTTCCTTAATAAGCAAAGAATTTCCATCTTGAAAATGCTATGGAACATTTGGAAGAGAGGAAATTATATTGGTTTTAGGATTGATGCTAATAGTGAAGTTGTTAAAATGAGGGGCCTTTCACCTAAAATTCACAAGTTTGTGATGTTATTGAGGAAGTTGAGGTTATTGGGCATGGACCAATTTAAGTATGGCTTCATTAGTAGGTAACATAGGTATATGTCCATAATATTCCACATATAATTTAATATCAATTATTTTTTTACCATGCCAATCATATTCAAAATATATTTGGTGTAAATTTATGGGCTTAGCATCAAGAGTGATCTCAGGGGTGGGTGGAACTGTGGAGGAAGGTTAATTGGATTTATAATAGGCATATCTTTAGAATCATTAATGGGGAGAACATCTAGTAGAGTGAAAAGTGTGATAGGAGGTATAGAAGGTTTTTAAAGATACAAAGTTGTGATACATAAAATTTGTTAAACCACCCAAGGAGTATTAAGAAGTGGATAATTAATTGGATGTGCATAACCTTTAGGTTCTAATTAAATATCAGTGGAAATAGTATGAACATCATGGTTAAAATAATGTATTTTAGCTCATTTTTGTTGATAGTGTTGAGCATCCAAGTCTCTTGATTGATCTTGGGTCATAATTTAGTTATCATCATAGGTGAGAGAGATAGTGCATGCTTTGTCTCTAAAGTAACTTCCAAAGGTGAGATGCCTAAATCACTAAATTTGCAATGTGACATGGTTAAAGGGTATTGAAATAGCTTAGCCACTCCATAATAATTACAAGTGAAATCATATTCTGTATAAAATGCTTCATGTGCATTGCATAGAGGAGGGAAATTGATGATCTTATCTAAAGAGGGATGGTATGATCATGAGGTAATAAGGAAGGAGAAATCCACTCTAAAATGTAAGGATTTAGTTTCATAGTATTCATTTTGTTTTAAAAATAATTTGGCTTATCATCATTAGAAATGGAAATAGTGACTTGTAATTATGGATTCATAGTGATGATTTTCAGGTAAAGGTGCACTATTAATTTTTGGAATAGTAGGAATCCAATATTGAGAGTTAGGATTAGGAAGTTGAATAATCCTTAGGTTAGGATCTACCTCATGTTTATACCACTACCCATTATGAATAAACTTGATACATTGGATTCCATAAGAGGCAATATGCCTCATGCAATGAGTCCATGGGCATCCTAAGGGTATATTATAGGATAATGGTAAGTCGAGAACCATAAGCTTAGTATGTATAATTTTGGGTCCAATAGTAAGAGGAAGCCAAATATAAACAAGTAGCTTTTAATTGTCTTATCAAATCCATGACATAATAAATGAGTGTGTTTGAGATGATCTTTGTTATACCCATGTTGTTAAATGAGCCAATGATATGTCACATTAATTTAAAAACCTTCATCTACTAATATTTTACCAATAAGGGTGGTATTAATGGTTATTTTGATAAAAATAAGTGGGTCATCAGCATGAAAGATAATTTCATCATTGATCATGTCCTCTTCAAGGAACTATATATAAAGTTTGAAGAAGGAAAAATAGTTTCAATGGTATGAATGTTGGTTGGTTGAGGTTCATGATAATTTTGTTCCTCTTCTAAGGAATATGGTTCTTCAATTTGTTGGAGCAATTGCATTAGGAATTTACAATGATAGGGAGAATTGAAAACTAACTCCATGAGAGGAAGTTTTTAAGGCATAGAGTTAAGTTCCTCTAACAAGTTCCAATGAGTTTTAGAAGAGGAAGAACTAGAATGAGGCTCAGAAGGTAAAATATATTTAGTAGGAAAAGAAATAGTTGGAGGTTCAGATGAAGGAAGTGGTTCCTCATTGTTTTTTGAAGGTAAGTTAGTAATAGTGGTATCTTTGAGAAGTTTCTCTTATAAAGATTCCTTATTTGGTTTGGTGATGGGATCCTTTTGGGCTAGTTTGAATTAATAATTGGCCTTAGCTACATTCACATATTGAGAATTGGTATAGTATTGATCATAATTGATCTCAATGACACAAATATCTATGTTTGATTATTGATGGTTATATTTAGATAAAGTTTTTGTATTTTTAGAGGAAGAAGATTTGTAAGCATTTTTATTTTTAAAATAATTAAAAAAATCATGATGATAGATTTTAATCATGGAATAATGATTGAATGAATCACCTAGAATAAAATAAATGGTATATTTTGTAATCCCATGACATGTTTCATGGAAATGACCTATATCATCATGAAATGAATAAAATTGATTAGGATCATACCATTTACAGGGATTATTAGGATACATGAGTGGTTTACAAGGAACTAAAATTTATTTCATTTATTGTACAACTAATGGCATATGGGAAGGTTGGGGATTTTATTTTTTGGCTACTCCTGGTTTTGGTTGAGGAGGATTTTTGGTTATTGCATTAGTTAAATGTTGTAAAAATACCTTGATGGTTTTATAATTAGGTTTAAACTATTTCATTAGAAAATATTAACATGTAGCTTGGTTAAGAGCATCATTTAAGGTTTGGGGAGTAAAATTTTGAAGCTTGTCTTGTAGGGAAGGTGTTAATGCCATTATGAAAAGTTTGAATAAGTTGTCATCTATCATGTTGTGATTGGCTTTTTTATCCAAATATTTCCATCATTTGATAAAATCATGAGATGATTCAGTAGGGGATTACT
Organism: Torreya grandis; assembly: GCA_037957365.1. Lineage (NCBI taxonomy): Eukaryota > Viridiplantae > Streptophyta > Pinopsida > Cupressales > Taxaceae > Torreya > Torreya grandis. The sequence goes on along the minus strand of JARHVA010001658.1, from coordinate 448,494 downwards.
TAGCATTGATGAAATGATTAAGACATTTTATAGGAAGATCATTATGTTGAAATTCTTTAACTAAAGGATTGACTGAATCCTCATGTTTCCATATGGAATGTTAGGGAAGTTGGTTATACCATTATAATACATCACCTATAAAGGTTATAACTAAAATTTTAGTAGTGTCAAATGTATTATTTTGGATCCACTCTTTATAAATATTATTGAATGTCTTGAGAAAAGATGTAGGGTCTTTAATCCCATCATATTTAATAGTTGGAGATTTATTACCAATATCAATAGATATAATAAAAGGAGATAAAGTCTCATTTTGAATGTGTAAAAACATATTATTGTACATGATAATTTGGGGAATAACATTTCTTGCAACATCTTTAAGAGATGGAGGGATAAAATTTTGATTATTTTGGGGAAGAAAAATGGGAGGCTGATTAGACATGTTTATCAAATGATGTTTTAGTTACATCATTTGAGAGGTATTATATGTTTGCATGATTTTATATTTCTACACTATTTGTGAAATAATTTAAGTTTTATAAATTGGTGGGTTGGTGTTGGTAGTAAGATTCCACACATTAGTATTAGGGGGAGGGTTACTAGGTGGTAGACTAGTAGGAGGCAGGTTGTTAGTGTTGAGAAGGTTTCCTATGGGGTTATTTATTAGGATTGTGTCAGTTTACCTCATAATATGGTAAGATGTTTGAAGGTGAGAATTATATTTATAAGTATGAAAAGGATCTGATCCACCAATATCATCTATTAGAGTGATTTGAACCATATTGCAATCAAAAGATGAGGGAGGAGAAAAGGTGCTCCAAGAGTGATAATATTCTTAGGTAGCAAAGGTAGGAAGACAATAGCATCCCACATAACATCTAAATGAATTCAAATTATCCAAAAAGATTTTGAAAGGGGATTTCATGATGCTTGAAGGTAGAATCTAAAATTAAGAAGAAAGGAGGAAAAATAGGGACAAAGTCAGTAGAACACATAATAATATTAGCCAATAATTACAAAGTCAACTAGGTCAAAAGAGTTTGTGGAAAAGGTCCACAAAATAGGAGGGAAGAGACAGTCAAACTACTCAGTCGTGTTCTAAAAATCATAAAATTGAAATAGGTAATAAAGATACACAATCGTATGGGTTGATTGTGTACTACAAATAAATAAAATGAATAGATGAAAAAGACACACATTCGAATAGATTGACTATGTATTTAAAAAAGGAAACTAAATAAAATAAAAAAATACATAGTCATATACGGTGATCATGTATCGAAGTTAAGAAAGATTTATAATTTGTAAGAGACTATGTCGATAGGGATAATAATGTTCTAAAAATAGGAATTTTTTTTGTAAAATTAAAATCTAAGAAAATAAAATGAAGCACACAAACACTTAGATCAATGTGGTTGATCTTATTAGAACACACAACACAAACCTTGCACTAATGCTAGCTAATTTAAGTTTTACAATACAAAATACAATGATCAAAGATCAAGAAACAAAATTGAATGTAAATTTTAACTAATTAATCATTCATAAATGTTGTTAAGTTATAATAAATTTTGAAATTAATGTGCTAGGGAGTTAGTTGTAAGAAGGAATTAGAAACCAATTTGTGGATAGTTTCAAGTAGTTTAGGTTGAAAGGGATATGTATTAGTGATGTTATTGGATTGGTATTGGGACCTACCCCCTCACTTGATAATCCTATAAGGATAAGGGTGTCAGGTGATTTTCCAATATATACCATCAACCACATGCTTATACTTGGACATAAAACCAAGTTTTCTTCCCCCTTGGTGATGAAATCCAAGTAGGTAGACCTTGGGAAGAAAAATGTTTAATGTTATTTTTGTGTTAAGTGATTTTAAAGTGTGTGAAAAATAGAAAAATAGTGTGATTTAATCAGTAAATTGAAAAACCACCTAATTAATATATGTTTGTTACTCTAAGAATGCAAGAAATTAAAATAAAAACTAAACTAATTACTAGAAAAATAGGTTAAATCTTTTGAATGTGAAGAATATAGAGTCAGTTTAGGTGACACTATATGCAAAAAATATAAAATAGAGTCAATAGGGTCACTACTATTCTATAGAAGCAAGATCTAGAATAACATAGTCGAATAGGTCAACTATGTCTTCTAGAGAGATGAAAGACTACAAAACTATGTCAAGCTATTTGACCTAATTTGTTATAGGATTGTAGTTTGATAGACTGCAAACTTGTGAAAAATAATATAGTAAATACAAAATTGAAATGATAGAGAATGTAAGAATGAACCTTGGTAGTTTATGAAGATGTTTAGTTTGTAGATTTTATGTTGTGTTTCTCAAGTGTTGATTTTAATATTCTATGAATAAGGTCGACTGGGTTGAAAAAGTTTGAAAAATCTATATTCTGAAAATGAATCTATGAATAAAGTTGATTGGCTCAACTATGTCTACAAATTTATATGTTTAAAATGAATAATTGCAAACATAGTTGACTGGCTTGACTGTGTATGCAATCTTATAGCTAAAAAATAAGACTGTGTCAAGCTAATTAATCTAGTCACCTATATTTGGAGAAGACTTTCAAAAATAGAACATAGTCATTTTAGAGTGATTAGATATTAAACCTACACATAGAATGTTAGAACTAGATTGATAGGTTCAATATAGTATTGTAAAAATAAAAAAATATATAATATGATAATAAACATAAATATGTGAAATAAAACATACAAGGGTTTGATTCATTTCAGGTCCACCAAAATGTATACAAAGGGAAATGTAGTTGACCTATTAATCAATCCCATCTCAAAGAAGATAAATCCTACTTACATTTTCATTTGTTGATACATTAGATATTTAGGTTCATGACCAAGATGGATCCACTAGACCTAACTAAGGGGTCTCTTACCAAAATAATATCACTAGAGTGGGTTTCAAAGCCTCTAGTCAAGTGACACTATGCAATAACCATGGCTAGGTCCTATGTTTTCATATTCACTAATTAAATGCAAAACAAAGTAAAATTTAACCTATTTCTCACCAAATCTTGTGGTATAAAGTGGGGCTAATAAACATAAATTTTAAACATGCATATAATAATTTTAATTAATCTATGTATACATATAACTATAATGCATGGAGAGATAAATATATTCCAAATCCATTCCTTATGCTACTTTTATCTACTAAAATAGAGGAGTAAAGTTAAAGATACTTACCTTGAAGACAAACCCATGAATTCTCAATCTCTCCCTTGGCTAAAGGTACTTTTCAAGATGTTGTTCTAGTTTGTAAGGATCACTAAGATAGGATTAAACATCCAAGAATTTTCTACAAGACAATATTCTTCTCCAAGTATAAAAACTAAGAAATAAATCCTCAAGTAGAATGGTTGAAGAGTATATTGTAAAGAAGCTCAAAGGAATAATGTACTATTTTCTCTCTAATAAATGGAAAAATGAATATGTATATATAGTTGAATTTAACCCTAAACCTTTCCAAAAGTTTAAATGATAAGGTTGGCCCAATTCAACTTTGTATTGTTATTTGATAAATACATGTTAGGTCCCGATTTAGGTCAACCAAGGCTGACCTAGACCCGTAATGTGAAAATATAAATTAGAATACAAGGTCATCCCAGGTCCACATTATTTGATATATGTAAAAAATAGTTTTAGTATTATGAAGGGGTTAATTACGGTTGTGAATTTTTTGGAGCAGTTTGTAAGAGAAGTTTCAAATCTTAGGAAAGTGTGTATGAGAAGGTTTTTTATATAAAAAGTGGTGGTATAAGGTACAATAATCCTACAAAGCATCAATGGTTTTCCCACCCTTTCTTGGTTCACCCTTTAAGGCATGAAATTAGAGATATTAAGACTCAATGGATTCCTACAAGAGATAAAACATTAATAATTGAAAAAGTTTGAAAATATTATATGTATGCACTATTCACCTTGCACATTTTATTTTCTTGACCTTGTAGATTTCCTTTCTAATAATTCAATAAATTGATTTTCCTATACATATTTCATTATGGTATGGTAACAATTTGGCCTCTTGTGTTAAATTTATTGATTCAATTGTGAAGACTGAGAAAAAATCTCTTCACCACTAGAGTCCTCCCTAGAACTTAACTCTTCTAGTTTTTTTGTCTTTGAACCCTATTTAACATTAGTACTATAACTTGATCCTGATTCATCATTTTATAAGGTAGAAATATTATACTAATATAATATTGAACATTATAAAAAATGTTACTTTATCATCTAAAAAACATCTTTGCTTACCACAATCCTTTATGTAGAGACATTCAATAATTTGTATGTGTTTTACTCACGATAGCCAACAAACAAATGCATTTTCCCAAAATATAATAGTGGATCTAAAAACATGAAAAATTGCTTACATTAGGTGTTTTACGATGTGATTCTACTTCTAGTGTTACATTATACAAATATTGTGTGGGATGTTAGTTGAGAATGTACACAAATGTAATAGCAACTTCTACCTAGTACTGATATGGTACATTATAGATATCCACCATACATCATACCATCTTCATGACTATCATGTTCTATCTTACCATGACTTTATCTATTGTGTATAATATTTCCTATGTATACCTTATTTCTTGAAAAAATTATTGAATTAATTGGATACAAACTCACCCACATTAATTGAGTTGATAGCTTTTACATGTTACCTTCATTTTTTCTCTACTATAGCTTTCCAAGCAACAAATTTAAAGAAACATTCTAACTTTCTATGTATAAAAAACCCACATTTTTATAGAAAAGTCATATAAAAATCTCTATATATTTAAGGTGTTTAAATTTAACCATGCAAATCCATAAGTACCAAATCAATGTGTTATGATCTTACATTTTCATCCTATATTATGTTGTTATTACATTGACATTATGATGCTAGACTAGTTTAGCTATTGTTAGATGGATTATTATGGTACTTTTTATACTAGTGTTGACTACATACTTATTCTATTATTAACTATGTTATGGACTTATTATTTATGTTGATGATGATTTTATAATCTATATTTATTATCAATTAATGACATAATGTGATTTATGCCATTTTGGTGATTACAGGTTTGATTATTAGCTAGGTCGGTGATGGAGGCCATAAGTCTAGAATAATGAATTTTGAGCATGTTAGCATGATTGACAGTTATACATACTATTTGATTGTCCTTTGGACAATTCAATTTGGTCATTATATTTTGTTATATATTTTTGGATATGATCCTTGTGTTCATAACTACTATTATACCTTACTAGTTCTATTATAAGTCATTATTTATTTTTATGGTTCACTATATTTTTCTATTGCGTGTTTGAAAATTGTAGTATTTTCATTTGCATTGCTCCTTTATTCCAACGAGCCTTTTAATCTCTCTCTCTCTTTCTCCCTCCAACCCTATTGACCTATTTGATTTTTTACCTAAACATAACTCAACCCACCTACACCTAAAACCCCTTTGGGAACCCTTTTCATCCCCATACTACCCTAACCCCTTCAACCTAAATTATTAATTACTGAGGTGGTGGACATATTATTTTAAAAATTATGAAATCGTGGCTTGGTTTAAATTTTGGTTTAATATTGATTATAACCCCATTAACTTAGGTCAATGGTTTGCATGGGAAATACATTAAGCCTCATTTAATGAGGTAGGTGGCAAAGGTTTCAAAGATATTAAATTTGGTTTTTCTAATCCATTTTTTTAAAACTAATCCACTCTTTCATTGGTGGATGTTTGATTACTTATCTAGTCTTCTAGACTTGCCATTAATGACAAGGTTGGTTGGATTGCCTTAGGATCTGACAAATTTCTCTTTCCTTCTAAAATTTAATGCAAATTAACTGGGGGTATGTGGGAATTAATGGAAAAGAATGGGGAAGGTGGAAGGAAAACAAAATGTTAGGAATATGGGGAATTCAGGATACAAATAGTAAAATAGTTCACCTCGTCTTAATGGCAAGCTAGTTGGTTTGGAAAACACATAGTGAAGCTTAGTGAGTCTTAGAGTTCTATCCTTTTTAGAATTTCAAAAATATTTTGTGTTTGAAAGTATGTTTTTAGGTTTCCTAGTTTGTTTTTGGCTATTGTGTTGATTTAGTTGGAAATACTAGGGGTTGTGCATGCATTCAAAAGTCCTCAGACTTTTGGGTGTATACGTAAACCCATTATGAATATATGTGTGTGTGTGTGTGTATACATTTATTTTATATAAACTCATAATAAATGTATATATAATGGATATATAACATCTATCATTTTTTTATTTTCTTGTAAGAGTTGTGGACTGTGTTTCATAGCTTAAAATGATTGTGTGTTGTCCGTGTGTTTAAATGATGACCATGTTTTGCTATAATGGATGAATGTTATAAGGTTGAAAAATTTGTGTCTTTAGTCTTAACAACTATGCGATCATTTTAATGGTCATGTTTTTAAAAAGGTTTCTATGATTTTTTCCTTAGTTTTATATATATGTGTATAAGTTGTAAAGGTTAGTGGGGTCTTATGCAAATAAATTTAAACATGATTTTGGTCTTGTGAGTAACTATGTTTAATTGAATCAACTGGGTCTTCTTGAATGTATTTTTGATGACTATGTTTTAGATTCATTGACTATGTTAAGTAAAAATAACTAGGTCTTTTAATATGTTACTATTGGCATTAACTTTGTTCTTTGAAAATGTTGTTGGTCATATTTAAGTTCATTGGGTAAAACCATTCCTTGTGTTTTATGATTTAAGAATCAAATGAGTTCCAGGTGTTGTGTTATTTTTACATCCTTGGTAACCTGGTTCATTAGTTTAAAATTAGTAAAATATTAGTTTTGATGTTATTATTTGGGTTCTATCTCTTATTATTAAATATTGATGTATTCAACACTAATATTAAGAGCCCCACCTAGCTAGTTATGAAAATATCAATGTATTCAATACTAATATTAACTAGATAGGTGGGGATCTTAACAACATGAGCTTGGAAAAGGGATAGCATACATTGGTTTGGGTACTTAGGCAAATCACATGGAAGGCTTGGATTTAACTACTCATCCTCAAGGTAACACCCTAGGCACAGGTCTTGGATACTTAGTGCATTTTAGTTTCAGACTTAGTGGCTTTATAAGTGAGTTGAGGTTGTTATATGACACAAGGATGTCATTAGTGACTAAGGGAGAAATTCCATCTCATAATACATTCAAATAAACAAATACAATATTACTCAAATGAAACTAACCCACAAGAATAACATTATGCAAATTATGAAAATAAGGATCAATACTTAATTTTTCATTAATCTATAGTTCTATAACAATTTTAATACAAAGAACGAGAGCATACACTCCTCCTAACTCTATTCATACCCAATGGCTCACATGCAAGCTCGTGATAGACATTCAACTCTCTAAACTACTATATGATACTAAAAAAATACTAATGGTTCACTCTATTTTTCTAGAGATTTGTTGCACTTCATCACCTCTCCCTATCTTCAAATGTGAGTCTCCTTTTATAGTTGAAATGGAGTCTCCTTTCCAATTCATATGGGTGCATGATGAGTGATGAGCTATGAAAGTCCATTTTCTCCACTACATTGTCCAAGGTGGATGAGTACACACCATATGCTGTTCTATCACTGAGGGGTTGTTATCTCACCTACTCCACTCTTTGACATCCATGCTTCTTGAGCTACCACATACAAGCCTTGGTAGGGATGACTTTATGTAAGTTGGTGCTATATAACCACCCTCCAGATGGTGCAAGATCCATGGGGATTTTTCTAGCTAGCACCAAAATGTATAAAAGGGGAGTATTTAATTCGAGAGTTGCCTTACATCAAGATTGGTCTACTTGGCATGGTCCATATTCTTTCTCAAAAGGAGGCCCAATATAACCCCATACAAAATTGCTAGTACACCTTGGAATAGTCTTTAAGCACCTTAGGTGCACCCTATCTTAAGTCTTCCTTAAAATTTTCAAAACCTTAGATGGGACCCCTAATCTCTTCAATGGCATCATTTGTTTCTATGGATGCAACCTTGAGAGAAAGCATGTTTTTTATTTCTAATTACTTTCTAAAAGCTTCAAGAATTTATTTCACATGATTTAACCTACCATCCAAGATCTCCACTACTCATTGGCCTTTATTTGGAAGGAAAAAAGACAACCTCCAAGTCTTGATCCTAATTTTTCAACTGAGTACTAAGGGAGTTGAACTTGGCCATCACCTACACATGCTCAGTCTTAGTTACCATGAAGTTTTGGAAGAAATCATATTTTTTCTCCTTTGCCTTCTTGAGGCACGTGTTAATGATAAGTACCTGATTGGTGAAGTTAAAAAATATTGTGTCTACTTCCTTGATGCCCTTCTTTGAGTTTGGTGAAGAAGTATTTGACCACATCCATATTTTTATTCAACTCCATCCTTAGGGCCTCATAGGGGTCTTCTTGGTCCTAGAGCACTAACCTCATTCTAGGGAGTATTTTCTCCATAAATTCATAGATTTGGATAACTTCACTCTTTTTTGAGTTATCTGCCTTATCTAGAAGGGATGGCTTTGCCTCTCCTATGTACTCTACAAGCTATTTTAGCTTGAACTTGGTTACCTTAAGATCCTTATTATCATTATTTTCTATTTTATTCTAAATATAGGTGTGAACATAATTAAAAACATGAAAATCCATGAAATATTCAAAAATATCCTATCCTATATGCATTAAATGCATATCTTTGTGTTTCCACTACCACCTCATTAAATTCTCCTAACAACTTTTTTGATGAAGTGATGTGTGGTTCAAATGGTCAACTCCCACTTCTTCTTGGGTAGATATTAGTTATCTTAGATGATTTCATTTTACACATGTATCCTTGGCATGACATTTACCTCTTTTGTGGTAAGTTGGCTGCAACACCTCACATGCACATGATTTAGCCTTTTAGGTTCCACTATCTTTTGGTTGTGCTCCTATTTTAAGCATGTTTTCCTTGGTCAATTTCTTGTGCATTATATTTCCTTGGCCTATCATACCCCATATAAATCCATTATGTTGGCCCTCTAGTGATATGTTTCTAATTTGATCCTCCTACACACTTTGAGTGTACATCTTCACTATCTACCTTAAGCTCAACCATGTTGGGTGTCTTTACTTCTTTCCTTTAGGGGTATCTGGCATTGTATCAGTCAATGTGCCTTATTGTAACTTGGGTGCAAAGCTAGTGCCATAGTGGTTTGTTTTTGGTCCTTTAAGGGGATTGCACTTTCCATCTTGTACATATGTCTCTCTAGCTACTTTGTTTGTGCCTAGTAATATTCACATGCCCACTACTTAGATGTCTACCCTCATACACTTATGGGTGAAAGTGCTTGACTTAGCCAATTAGAATTATGCATGAAGTGTTGATATAAAAAGTTATTTCAACCACCACGCACTACTCACTACCTCTATACACTATACAAAGGACATAAAAAAGAGCATGAATGGTTTAGATTGTGCCAAACTTTATCTAGGTTAGCTCAATTTCAAATTGACTAGTGACCAAGAAGTTGGTGTTTTCATGGCATAAATGCTAGTTTACTTCCTATATGGTTTTAATTAGCTACCATTGAAATGCCTATGGAGAATTTTTATAGATAATGATTACAAATTACATACACCTATTTCCAATATGTGGTGGATGATGTAGGGACCCATCCACCATATTTATAACTTTCTTGGGTGTTTGAAGTACTTGGAATCATAGAGCAACACCAATTCTCCTTAAATCATCTCCTTGTGCTTGATATGTTTGTCATGCTAAAAATTCTAGTGCACCTTCTCAATATACTGACTCCACTTGGTTTGGGTATGCTTCTCATCCAAGCACTCCATGTCTTCCAACGTTGCACTTAAATAGTTTTGGTCATCTAACTAAATAATTAATGTGATGCATAAGGAAGGCATCATGAATTCCATGGGAAAAATTTATTTAGCACTAAACACTAGTTGAAATGGTGTAACCTTGCTTAGGTGCTTGTAGGTCATGCGGTATGCCCTAAGTACTAATGAAACCCAATGATCCTAATCTCTGTGACCAACATTGCATATATTTTCTGGGTATGTTTCTAAAATTTTGTTGAAGGCTTCAGATATGCCATTGGCTTGGGGATGATGTGGGGTGGTCTTATGGTATGCCACCATATATTCAATCAAAAGAATTCACACTATCTTATTAATGAAATGAGTGCTCCTATCACTAGTTAGACTCAATGGGCATCCATACTAGATTATGATGTTTTCCCATATAAAGCACGTGGCTATCAAAATTATGCAACCTTTAGTTGGTTTATGTTTGGCCCACTTGGTGAAATAGTCAATGGCCACCAAAATGTATTTTGCACCTATACACTATGATGTGAGAGTGATTGACCTAATAAAGTCAATGGCCCATTTTTTGAATGGTGCCTAGGAAAGAATGGGAATGAGAGGTATTTCATCTCGAAGGTTGGGATTTATAATTTATTGGCATGCATCAATTCCTTAGCATGCTCCTTGGCATTTTATAATAGGCTTGGATACCGTAAGCCTAGCTGAAATACCTTACACATAATTGTATCCATAACATAATGACCTCTAGTGATCCCATCATGTGCTTCCTAGAGGATGAAGTCTCATTCATATTCTAAAACACACCAATGTAGAACTTCATCCCTAATCAAGTTATATAGTTCCCCCTAAATGAGATGAATGGGGTGGTGTAGACCATGAGTTATTTCTTCTCCTTAGTGATAAGGCCTAAGGTGCAAACCAAGATGTTAGGAAAGTGGCAATTTCTACTAGATCTTCTAGGATGTGTATGACTCTATATAACTATACATCTAGCATGTCATATTCAATCAGCACCACCACATTTTTAGAATTGATGTGAGACAAATGTTCTAGATCCAAGTTCTACTTTCCAAGTTTAACTACAATAGAGATCTAAAAAATTTAGAAGAGAACAATCCATCTACATATGTGCCTATGTAAAATAGGCCTGTTCACAAGGTACTTGAGCACCTCATGATCTATGAAAAAGATGAATATGATTGGTAATAGATATTGAATAAATTTTTGTAAGGCATAGACCATTTCTAGTGCCTTTCAATTGGTGGTGGTGTAATTTTGATCTACTTTCATCAATTTTCTACTTGTGAAGGAGATGGGGTGGTCCATCTTGCCCTTACTTGGTTGAGCCAATATGGCACCAATGGCAGAGCCTAAAGCATCAATGTGAATCTGTAAAGGAGTCATCCAATCAAGAAATTTTAAAATTGGTGCACTTTCCAAATTTAGCTTTAGTGTTTCAAATGCCTCCTCTTGCACTTCACCTTAGTAGAATGGGCCATCCTTATGCAAGAACTCATCGAGAGGCACTGAAATCTTTGCATAGATTTGATTAAACTTAATATAGTAGCCACAATGGCCTATAAAGGTGCAAATATATTTTTGTGTTGAGGGAGTCTAGAGCTTGATTATTATGGCTATCTTTGCTGGATCAACAAGCAAATCATTCTTGCAGGTGATGTGCCTGAGCTATGTCCCAAATGGAGTTGTGAAGATGCACTTATTTAGATTCAAAGAGATATAGAGATGATAACACCTCTCAAACATGAGGCATATATTATCATAGTGGTAATTTACAAGACCATACACAATCCAATCATTAAAATATACTTAGAGGAACTTATGGATAAAGTCCTTAAAGGTAATGATCACTACCTTGGAAAATACAGCTAGTGCATTATTGAGTCCAAAGGGCATCACATTGTAAGTAAAACAACCCCATTCAATTATAAAGGTAATTTTTTATTTATACTCCTCAAATTTTATCTAATGTTATCCCAAAAATCCATCAATAAAAGTGTAGATTTTTTAGCCTGCAACCCCATATAGGACCTCATTATTGAATGGGGTCAGGAATGGGTCATTGATGCAAACTACATTCAACATATTATAGTCAACATAGATACATATGCACCCATACTTATTAATTATAAGGACCATAAAGATAAACCATTCATATTATTTCACCAGGTAGATGACACCAACTACCTACATTCCAGCAATCTCCATCTTTACCTTGCTATAGATATTGGGGTTCATTCGATAAGTAAATTTATTGACTTGCATTGTGCCATCCACTAGCTTGATGATAATTTTTCCAATGGAAGGGTGGATACCCTTTATGTCCTTGTATCTACATGGGAACAAGTCCTAAAATTCTTTTAAGAGGTCTATAATTTGTTCCATCTCTAACTCAGACTAGTAAACACCTATAGTGGTGATCTTTGGCTCACCTTCTATGCTGATGTCTACCTTAGTCATCTTGAGTGGCATGTGGTAGGGTTTATGTTTATCAGAATGAGAGTATTCAACTTATATTATCCCTTCTATTATGTCAATTCAAAGATTCATTATATCTTTGTTGTCTAGGGTGTTATCATCCACAAGCTACATAAGCTTTTGTCTACTTGTTAGAGCCTTCCAATTTCACTCTTTCCAAGTCTCATCATTTTTTTCATTAGAGTCACTATTGAGTGCCATATCTTCAAATAATGTTAGGATCATTAGTATTTTATCCCTAAACATCTCCTTTAGATTCTCTTCTAAGATTGTAATGTCCTCATAAACTGCTCTATAGATGACTTATAGTGGCTCTAACAGCTCTAAGTTCTATGAATAAAAGGAAAAGGCATGCATGAACCTCTCTTTGAGAAACTCCCAATTTCCTATCTTATGGCACATCTCATTTATAATGTACCATGCTCATTCCCACACCTTTAAGGCCCTATAAAAGGCATGCACCCATAAACCTCTTGGTGCATTCTTAGTACAGATAATCCATGTTTCTTTACACATACACACCTGTACGATTGGGTTAGAATTGCCAACATAAGTAGGTATGTATATATCCTCATTAATATTGATAAATCTAGTGCATATGGCTGTCTTTACATCTTTCCAAGTGGGTAGGCTAGGTCTCTATACTACCCACCACTGATCAGTAGTGTTCTTCAAGGTATGCACTAGTACACCCATTTGATTTATCTCTTTTGGGATGTAAGCTTCAATGTCATGGACACAATTTTATATGGGTTGGCTCCCTTCATAATTTGAAAGCACTAAAATCTTCCCTTTACTTATCCAAAACACCATTTTCTCCACCTTTTGGGTATGGGAACCCATTTCTTCTTAGGGTGCTCAATCCTTATAAACCCTATCCTAGCTAGCCTTGGTCTGGCTACATGCACTAAGTGGTACCTTTGGCTAGTGACCTCATAGGCTTATTCAACCCATCACTCATAAGAGACATCAATTATAGTAGAGGTTGATTGCCTATCTTCCTATTTGAACATGCCTTGGTAATTAGGGTTGAGCTTCTTGGTACCTTACACCATGATGTTATAGATGTGGTTGATCTCATCCTCGTGGTGAGCACTTTATATGTATGGGGGCCCTTGGTTACTTGAAAGATGGATCACCACCCTCTCCTTGAAATTATTAAAAGTCATATAACACTTATTAAAGCATAGGTCTACATTTTTTGCATAACACCATGGCTTTCAAAATAGTATAGGATAGTTATCCTATTTTGCCAACTTGATGACCTTAAAGTCGATGTGAAACTTGGTGCCCATAATATCTACAATGGTTCCCTTCAAGATCCTAATCGATTGTGCTCAGGTTTTGTTAGCCATGAACAACATGTGAGGTGAGGGCTTAAAGGGTGGTTACCCCATCTTTTCTCAAGCATTTTTTGTCAGAATATTGATTTTGGTGCCTATATCTATTAATACTTATCAGACCAACCATTAATTAATGGTGGCATATATCAATAATAATTGATCATACTCAATGTTTTTAGTATGTTTAGATTAACAAACCCACTCCATGTGTGACATTTTAACCTCTATCACTTGAGATGTGGCCTTTTATGTTGGTTATTTCCATATATGCTTCAAAAGCAAATATTTTAGTAGGGTAATACCCCTTTAGTTTGTAAGAGGCATAGGATCTTTATCAACTCCTATACCTTAGCCTCTTAGTGATCTTGCTTCTTGTAAGAAGAGGTGTTTTGTGCATCTAAATCTCTAGCCAATTGAAGTTCACCTTGTGAATTTAGTATCATGCTCATGGATTGCTATAGGATGTCCTTCTATTATACAAGGTCAAGGTATGGTGTAGCTTTTGGCTCCAATCACATTATGTGATTCGTGTAGCTTGATTCATCATACTCTAAGCATAGATATTTGTTTGGCCCAATAAGTGGTTAAGTGGTGAACCTAATCCATATTATGACATGTACTTTACTTGGATCCTTAAGAATCTATTATGGCTTAGGGGCCCATTTTTACTCTTTGGACTTGATCCAAACTAGAGGCACCTCTATATACACTAGGCCATCCTTCATTTATCTTTTTATACAAGTATTGGCATTCCTCGACTGCATGCAATCCTCAATAATACCTATACATTGGGTACATGGGGAAGTTGTGCTGACAATGTTCAGTCAACCCACACTTATAACATGATCATGGTGGGAATATTCCTCTACCACATCCTCTTCCTCACTCGTGTGTGCCTCATTTATTCCCATAGCCCATATTGTTCTATTCATAGCCTTCATTTCCTTAGCTTACTTGATCACTGCTTGATGTCATCACTTGCCTCTTACCTCTTTCCATATTCTAGTGTATCTCATTGATGACTCTATAGTCCACTATTAAATCCATATAAGTGTCACACATTTTATATTAAATGGTAGTGTTCACTTGGATTGAATTCTATAACATGGGACAATTTAAAGAGTCATACATCCCATGATAAACTTCATACTTGAGAAGGAGGGTGCAAATATTTCTTCATGGGTAGTTTTTCTTGTTATGCCCCTCCTAACAGTTGATACACCATAATCCACTATGAGTATCATGTGTTATGCCAATAGTAAAATTATATATTTGAGAATCCATTGATGTAATAAGTGCTTCCATGAATGGGCTAATCCTTGTATCAGTGCTACCTACCACCTCAGCTCAGAGCATGGCTTTAAGTGCTTTATGGGGGTTTATGAAGGTATTTATAGATAATGTGTGTCTAAATGGTACTAGAAGGCCCATAAAAACTATTACACATGATGGGAAGGGTGTATATCATATGCAATAATAGAGAGAAGAGTTTTAAAGCACATGTCATATAGGTACACACTCTTGAATAACCTCTGGCTAATTTATTTGAGCACTGTGATCCTCTATTAATCAAATTTATGGATATAAAACTCTTTCAAGAAGTCTTCCTTTAATAAATTGTAGTCAACATAGCCTATTTTATATAAAACTTTTGATACCAAGTATGGGTGCAATGCAATATGTTGGTCGTGAACTAGGTTTCCTTACACTCGAGTTGAGTGATGCCTTGATCACACCATTATAACTCATAATTTAACACATGCTTTGTGGAATCCTCTATAACATGATACTCATTCAAGTACATCACCATGTCATAATATACTTGCTAATAGGGTGGTGATGGTTTATGAGATGCCTATCCGAGTTGTATCTATGTTGGAGGTAACCCTCTAGAAAATCCAATTATAAGTAGGAGCATTGATCTTGATATTTTCAACTATACTATCAAACTTGTTAGTGTAGTATAATTCACTTGTGGCACCATGCCACTTATTATATGATATTACCTAGTTAGTGTAGATGACATTATTACATGGGAATGCTTGTGCTTGGGTTCACAGTTCCTAGATTGGAACTTGCTAGATTTACCATATCCTTTCTTAGCTCCTTGTAGGGAATCACTTACTAAATCACACAATCTTGATCCAAATCTTGAATCATATCAAATTTTATGTTGATAATAAGTTAAATCACCATTATTATATATTCTAATGGGGAATCTAGTGCATGAGAATGTGCTTTAGGCTTAAATGGGGTAGGTGCTTTTGGTATGTTCTTAAACACCACATCTTATAGGAACCCACTGCATCCTGCACCCAACTACTAAGTATAGTCTCTTGCTTCTTCTTATCTCTCTTCATGTTACTATAGTTCAAGGGATCCTTCCCCATGCCCTTACCACTCACTACAAGTCCTCTTATAACTTTTAGGTTGTAGATCCTTCATTAGTCTATGCCCTCACTTACTATAGTTTAGCCTTCAAAGCTCTCAAGTATTAGGTTATTTTTCCTCTTTCATTACACATTACCTACACTTCCCCTTATCACCTTCTACACTTTCTCATATATGTAAGGAATTTTAGCCTTCCATTATTATGTTTTATATACCATAATCCACTAAAATCTTCTTTAGTTTGGTGTCAAGCCCTGTTATGAATTCACCCTTGGTTTGAGAAGAAACTAATACTCTACTTCTTTTAGGCATAAAAATTTAAACACTATAAACTCCAACACATAATTTTTCAACACACCACTCCACCACTTATCCATAGTGTGCATCTAAACTTCATCAAGGTTCTCAAGCTTCTCTATGAGATATATGGTCCATTTGAGGTATTGTTCATAGCTTCACCTTTTAGAGGTAGTATATGCGACCAACCACCAGTACACATGCTCATGTATCTCAAAAAATAAAACCTCATACAAAACATCATACAAGTTGGCATGCACCCATTTCTTTGGCTCTTACCCTTTGCATGTAAGATGATTTTGTGAAAAAATATTTTCTACTTAATCTAACTAATTCTCAATATTCTTGAGTGAGAGTTAGATCATCATTCTATTGTACCATTATAATGAAAAAATTCAACATGGGTCTTGATAATAAAACCAAAATGTTATATAAAAGTTCAATATGTTGGCTCTACACTTGGTCAAGCACTTAGTTATAATAACAAGTTAGTTCTAGACTTGATGGAGCTAGGCAAAACCATAATAAGGTCTAGCACACAACATTTAATCATGATGGGGAATTGGTATCATTTTCACACAAGATATAAGATTTGTGCACTCACCTAAAGCACAATAATGAAGAGACTGAGCTAGTGTTGGGCTAGTTGCAACATGGCATAATGTGGGGTTCATGGGGACTTAGTCATTCACTAGAGGGGTTTAGATGGACTTCCAATGCTAAGTCCTTCAAAGGAAATTAAATAGGTAAAAGCCTTCTTAGTGGCCCAAGTCTTAAGTTGTACGTCCTTAATTGGCTAGGTGGGGATCTTAGTAGCTTGAGCTGGGAAAAGGGATAACATAAGGTGGTTTAGATACTTAGGAAAATCATAGGGAAGGCTTGGATTCAATTGTTCCTCCTCAAGGTAGTGCCCTAGGCATAGGTATTGGAGGATTGGTGCATTTTGGTTTCACACTTAGTGGTTTTATAGGTGAGCCGAGGTCACTTTATGACACAAAAATACAATTAATAACCATGGGAAAACTTCCATCTCACAATACATTTAAATAAATAGATACAACATTACTTAAATGAAACTAACCCAAAATAATAACATTATGAAAATAAGGATCAATACTTCATTTATCATCAACTTATAGTTTAGTAACAAATTTTAATACAAAGAACTAGAGAATATGTTCTTCCTAACTCTATTCTTTCCCAATGGCTCACATATGAACTTGGGATATACATTAAACTCTCTAAAATATTATATGCATACTAAAAAATACTAATGGTTTGATCTTTATTTCACCAGAGTTTTGTTGTAATTCATTACCTCTCCATATATTTTTATATGAGTATCCTTTTATAGGTGAAAGGGAGTATTCTTGTCAAGTTGGATAGGTGCATGTCAAGTGATGAGTTGTCATGAGTCTATCAACTCCACTACATTGTCTAGGGTGGATGAATGCATGTCATAAACTAATCTATTAGTGATGGATCACTAGCTCACTTGCTCCACTCTTTGACATCCATGCTTCTTGAGTTGCCATGTACAAGCCTTGGTAGGGATGTCTTTATGTAAGTTAGCACTATGCAACCACCTGCTAGCTAGTGTGGGATCTAAGGAGACTTCTCTAGCTAGTGCCAAATGTATAAAAGGGGATAAATTACTCTAATAGTTGCCTTCCATTGAGATTGGTCTAGTTGGCACAATCTACGTACTTTCTTAAAAGGACCCCCAATAATTAAGGACTAATTAAGAAAATTGGATAGGGTTCCAAGTAGGATAAATTTATAAGATATATAACAAATTAAGATTAATCCATTATATATCATTTGATGGTCCAACTTAACCATCCTCACTCAATCTATACTTATATGGTTTAATTATTCCTGTCTCACCTTGAAATGATTTGATTATGTTACATGTATTTTTTTCAAAGGTTGATCTGCTCAAAATTTGTTATTAGTTCCCAGTGATTTCAACCATCATCCTACTTATGTTTGGGGTGGTAAGGGTCACCAATAGAGGGTTCATAGGGCTAGTTGGGTAGGTTTATCCTAATTAGTTGGATCGTATTCGACTCCTTTTTTAGATGACTTCATACGGAAGATGGTAACCAATTTATTTATTAATTTTATATATTAATTAACATGTATAGATGATATAGATATAGTTTTTGATTTTAATAGTGATCTCATTAGCTTCTAACTAATGTTTTGTATAGATTATGAATTTGGGAATATTGAAAAGTTAAATAAGTGTTGACTAAGCTATATATAGGTGTCTTGTATTGTAATTTTATTTAGTTTAAACTTTATTCCTTATGATCATAGTAAACAAGAATTGATTGAATATGCTACTAGCTTTTATATGTATAATAATCCATAAGTGGATTTAGATGTAATCAATTCCTAATGCATGTTCATTGATATACTAACTATCATAGATCTAACCTTTTGGTATGAGAATGATTTTATCCTATTTTATTAGTTATTAGATATAAAAATATTTAATATTACTTATTTCATAATGAGAATCACTTATATGTGTTTATGTTAGATCTATTTATAGGAATTTATTTTAATTAGAAGAATTAAAATAAATATGAATTATAGAGATTAATATTTATTTTAGTTTGACATTATATGGAAACATAAACATGTAGGTGTTTTACATTATCTCTATTGTTGTATAATTCAAAATGAATAGGTTTGATGGAATTAAGATAGAAGTTAATAATTGTTTTAAGTTTAACATTTCATGGAATGATACTTTACATTAATTTTTTTAATTTAGAATGAAATAAAATAGTTAAGAGGTATAGTAACTTGACATTAGCTGAATTGTTGATTGGATAGATTGTTAATCTCACTCATAAGTATATAGTTGCATTTAGAACATCTAACCCTTGCAACAATGCATAAGCCTGATAGTTGGACTATGAGAAAAAAAAAAAATAAATGCTTCCTCTATCATGCACTTAAAACCTATTGGTTGTGTGCAATGTATGTTTTCCATTTACAATTATAAAATATCATATTTCAAATCTATGTATGTTGGATTATGAAATCTTAAAGTAATTAGTAAAAATTTATATTAATTGGGAAAAGAAATAATGTTTAAATAATTCTTATAATTCAATGAATGATCATGAACAATGCTTTTCTTGTATCATCTACTAGATTAGATGAATACATTTTATGAAAACTATAATGTAGTCCAAAAATGATAAATACTATCATATCATCTTAATCTATGAAAAATATATACTTACATTGTTTATTTATCTTCCTTCCCATGAGCTAAACTTGTTAGGATGGTTGCCTTGACTACCAACATAAAGTTAAGAGTTCCTTAAATGGAACCTTTTATTTGGGTTTCACTCATCTTGAAACATGAATGAAATTTGTGGCTTATGTTACTTGAATTTTTCCATTGTATGCTTACTAGTTTTAGTTGAATTACAATGAATTCATAACATAATTATGACTTTAAAACATTCACTTATGAATTAAAAAAAGTTATTTATTGAAAAGATAGCTATTATAACTCATTATTTATAGTTTCACAAGATATTCCTTTTATTTAAAAAACATAAATTTATTTTCTTATATGCCTTAAAATATTTTATAGCATTGGATATGCCAATATAAATAGTTTCATAGATTATGGAATGAAAATGATAAGTTATAAACTGTTATAAATAACCATGTTTGATACAAAAGGTTATATGAATAGTGCAATGATCATAAAGGCTAAAGGGTATTATAACCTTGCCAATATCACTAAGGCATCTCATACTTAATCTATTTTCTCTTATGCTTTAACATTGTTAGCTGTGTACATGAATAAAAATCTACAAGTGTTGAAATAATTTTTTTTGCTGATTTTTGTGTGCTTGTTTAAATTATATAGCTTGTATCTTGATTTGAACACATGAATAAAAATCTACAAGTGTTGAAATAATTTTGTTTGCTGATTTTTGAGTGCTTGTTTAAATTATATAGCTTGTATCCTAATTTGAACACATGAATAACGTACATGATAACTTAAAAAAAATAAGGCTATCCTTCTCAATTAAGCCAATCCTTTAACTTAACCATCCTCAAGTAGGACTAAAACCCACTGAGGAGAGTGAGGTATTTACCTGGGGTTAAGGACCTAGAAATGGTCCTATGAGGAAGTACAAGTGCCACTTATGGTGTTTGGGGCTTATCAATGTATGTGTACACTGATACACCCTAAAATCTATAATCCCTCTAAATAACAACTAGTTTCCCCATAATACCATTTGTATGTGTTTACCTCTAGTGAATTACCTCAATTCCCTTCCTTTAGTTACAATCATGTATGTGTGTAGTATGTTGAATGTTTCATTGCATTATCAAGTCTTGTGAGTGGGCCTAACATGCATCCAAAATGTACTCTGATATACAATTCCATTTTTTGGGGGGTTATTTCATAATGCTCTTTTGGAATTTTGTTTCTTACCTATTTCAAATGAATGTATAAATTTATTATCCATGTAACATCCTAAACATACATTATGACTCTTCTAAATATGCATAAGTCCACTCACCATGTTAGTACTACTTAACTCATGAAAATATTGGTAATTAAGGTGAGCATACCTCTTATGCCATATTTCACTAGTGCTTTGAGTTATTGCTAATGCATGTTCATTTTTTTTTTTGTTTTAGGATCCATTAATTTATACAATCCTTTGAAATCAATACCAAAAAAAATGAATTTAATCTTATGAATATTACTAACCATTCATTTGTTTCCTTTAAACTCCACACAAAGGTTAGGGTTTGTAATTATTTCACTTATGGAAAGAATATTGATTTTCATATTAGGCACAAATAAAATAATTTTGAAAGTGTAAGTAACATAATTGTTCAATTTAATACAAAAATAACCATATCCTCTAACATGGTGAGCATAACCATCACCTAAGGAAACTAATTCATTGAAATTATCATCTTCAACAAAATTTACATATCAGTCTTTATGACACATGTAGTTTTGAGATGCCTCTGAGTCAAAGTACCATGTTCTTGACTCCACTAATTGGTTTTGTAT
Source organism: Torreya grandis (assembly GCA_037957365.1). NCBI lineage: Eukaryota > Viridiplantae > Streptophyta > Pinopsida > Cupressales > Taxaceae > Torreya > Torreya grandis. The sequence continues at coordinate 426,989 of JARHVA010001658.1, read as the reverse complement.
TTCCACAAATGCAAAATAACCTATTGAATCTTGTTCATCTTCTTCAACCACATTTTCATATTTTGAATTCTTTCTATTATTTTCCAAATTATGTTGTCTCTTTTGACAATCCCTCTTGAAATTCAATGGGTTATTGAAATAATGGTATTTTCACTTAGACTTATTACATATTTTGAAAGTGTCATAAATGAAAAACCATTATCACTATACTTTATTCCTTTGCCCTTGAAATGATAACATTGAATGCACTCTTTATAGAACCTAATGTTGTTGCTTTTAATTGATCTTGTCTTCTTTATTTCTACCTGAGAAGTGTGGAAAACTTCTCAAATTTAAGATTTGTCTCTCCATGATCATGTGAAATTCTTCAAAAAAATATTCAAAATACAATGACAAGCTCTATTGTACTAGAGCAATCAAATCCTTCTCATCTACAAACTTTTTAAATATCATTAGTTTATCTTAGATTTCCTTTAGATGTGACATATAATAAAAAATAAGACCAATTTCTTTCATCTTAGTATATATTAAAAAAAAAAAAATTCTAATAGATTTATATCTTCTAATACATGGTATTTGGTTGTTAAATGTTTTCAAAAATCTGAAGATATAGTTGTATTTCTAACTTTTAGAATTAAATTATTAGCCACACAAAAAGATTAACAACATTAATGCTTCCCTATGAAGTTTATCATAGTCCTCAAGGTTATCTTATAGTATTATTTATTTGTAAATAATGATTAGATCAATGTTACCCATGATTTCATACTTTAATTATTTTATGATGCCATACTATTCAATTTTTGAGATTCAGGTAGTAACATGTGTTGCAAACTAGACATTTTCCCCTAGTTTTTCACTAAAAAAACTAATATGGGAAAAATAAAACCTTTTTTACAAAAAAATATTTTGCACATGGATTTTATACTCAAAATGGACAATGTTTCCAGTTTTAAGCTAAAAAACTTCACTATTTATGATATATTTAATTAATTGTTTTCTATGAAATTACCTATAAAAATACTAATGAAATTATATCTGAATATTTACAAACAATTAGGCCACAAATATTTTTATATGTAATTTTGGTCTCTTAACTATAAAATGATACAAATTTTAAGGTTTTCACATTTTACTAATTTTTGTATTCTCAATTAATTATTCTCCTAGGTAAATTTCAAGGTAAATATTGAAATTTTAATATTCTATTTTTTGTTGGCCATTTTTGGCCCACATACCAAGCTTGTACCCATATGGATTATATTACTAATGGATGAGTAGATGGATAGTGTTGTAGAGACCCTTAATAATATCATGAGTACTTATACTGAGTATAGAGGTGCATGGTTTTCATTTAGTTCTTCATTGTGTTCATCTAGACATCTTGAGTCTAGTGGTAGAAATTCTAAGTAGGCACTTTGATGATGTCACAATTTCCACATGTGGATGAGTTAGGAAGAATTGATTATATGAGTTTGTTCACATTAATCCCAAAAATATATGTGCTAGATTTTTGGTCATTTACTTAAGTGCATCAAAATATATGAAGACCCAAAGTTGGCCTCTCAGGCAAAATCCACTAAGTTTCCATACTTAGCCATTTTCAAATAAGCTCAAATAGAGCCAAGTGAGCATATTGATGAGACCATATCTCACACATGTGGAAGTATCAGGAAAAATTGATAATATGGGTTTACCTAGCTTATTCCTTAGTTTATATGTGCTAAGTTTCAAGTCATTTGCAAAAGCACAAATAAAGTTGTGCATGTTCAAAGTTGGCTCCTCAATCAGATTTCACTAAGTTTTCCATAGCCAAATGAATTAGATTGAGCCATGACATCACGTAGGATCAAATAGACCAACTAAATTATACATTTAATATATTCACTTAGAAGGCTCTCAAGACTAGAAGATCAAATGGGTTCATCCTTTTGGCCTCAAGAATATCTCCTAAAAATTTGGTGCCTCCATAACTTTTGTGCTTCAAGTTATTGGCCTTCAAATTTGGTCAAAAATTATAGGAAGTTCATGATAAAATCAAGTTAAATCCACTACATAAATCCATATGAGCCTAAATTTTATGGTCTATGGGACATCAATGATGGTCACATGAATGTCATTTGATATGAGTGGGGATTTCAATTTTAAGAATGTGAACTAGACATTGGCTTTCAAACAATAGGTCCTTATTAGATCAATGGTTGGTGTTTTATCAAGAATATATGATAAAAAATGAGTAGAGGTCAAAGGGATAAAAAAATATCAAGATAAAATGTGTGCATGACAAGTTTCAATAACACATTCGATTGGTAGAGGATCAATGATCAATGGGCATTCGTACTGAACATGATCAATGGTATGAGATTGGTCAATGGGTTAATGAGTCAAGTCACATTTCAATGATGAATTAGAACAAAGGAAATCCCAAGATTTTTTATGAAGGTTTATAATCCATTTTTGACCAAGGGTAATAAGGTTTTTCATGGTCATCTTGATTTTATTGAAGCTCATTCAAACTCCACATAATGGTCAATATGATGAAGTCGGGTATAAGGACTATAAAAGACCACCATTGGAGCTTAATATGCACCTATGGTTTGAAATATTTATGGATTTCAAGGTTAATTCTTGTGACTATGTTTGTCATTTCTAAATAAGGACCTAGGTATGGGAAACTTTTGGCTCTTACAAAGATTGATGTGTCTTTTTAGACCTAATGGGAGTCCAAAAAAGGCTATGGTTTATAAGCATGCATTAATATGGATAACTATAGGAAAACTAATGACCTTAGATTGGTTTTCCATCTATAGGTGGGACCTATGATCCAAATATGCAAATGGACCAAACATGTGGTTAATACAAAAGGGTTTCATCTATCTACGTGGCTCCATCATTGATAAAGTAAGTACTCCACTTCTCAAGGCATGGCTTGATTTTAAGTATCAAGATTTGAGTATTTGATCCTCATGAGCATGTCAAGTGGACTTATGGTCCCAAGGTGGCAAGCTAGTAGTTGGAGAATTAATTAAGAGCATTGTTTCCATTCAAATAGACTTTGGCACTATGAATAGTAGGACCTTGTCTTTTAGTGGGATCTCTAGACCAATGAGAAGAGATTGATGATCATTGAGATAACATGAGATCTATTTTCTGATAAAGCCACACAAATAATAATCAATCAAATGCTTCCACCTCACTTCTTGATCTCAAGGACTTTCCTCTGCTCCCCAATATATTATTCTCATTCTCTTTCTATTATATATAGAGGCATTTAAGCCAAAAAATAAATCCTCTTTGTATTTTCTCTACTCCATCTCTTAGGCATGATCAAACTCTAATAAGATGGATCTTGTGACCTCTTTAGATGAATACAAGACTATTTTAGATTTCATTATTTAGATCATGTTTAGTGTTATACATCTCTTGATTGAAGCCCACATGTGGATACTATGATTGGTTAGTGTCTTGATCTAGACCTATCCATTATTTCCATTAGCTTAGATCATTTAGTGAACCTCTTCATGAAACACTAATGTATGATAGATATTTGGAGTCCAAAATCTAGCCTTGTGCTTATTTCATTAGTGTTTAAGAGTCAATCAAGGTGGATCAACCCATAATTTAGGTGCATCACCACTTTTAGATTAGGTTTCCATTTCATGTTCTCTCTGTCTCTCTCTCTGTCTCTCTCTCTCTCCCTCCTTAGTAATTAGTAGGTTTTAGTAATGGGAATGGGATAAAATGACACATTAAAGGAGCTAGCCTCATTAAAAATCCTACAATTTTGACCCTATTATAGGATACCAATACCCTGAGATTAGTCTTATGTTGAGATATATTTATAAGCATGACCTAAATAGTCCTACCTCTAACTAGGGTGAAATATATAACTCTAACAGTTCTAACACATGTAGTGGGAAAAGGTCTAAAAGAGTGGAAATATCTTGGTGTGTTTTTCCTCTAATCATATTTTGGAAGCAAGTACATTAGTACCAATAGTAGCTCCAAATCAATCTTTTGGTTATGAGTAGACTAGGTATGTCTCAATGGAGTTTTTAATTAATTTTTGCATCTAATTTGATATATGAGGTCAATATGAATAGTTTTGGTGAATATACCTATTATCCACCTCCTTATTAGCAGTCCTAATATGATCCTAATGATCCATATGAGTCTAATCACCCCTACTAAATCTCTATCAAATCTATGATGAGCCTTGGGAAGTTTATCATGATCCTTATTATTAAGGGAATAGCTCTTACCTTCCTCATGATCCTCACCAGCAACATGAGGACCTATTTTAGTCATATATGTAAAAATATTGCCGCAATCCTCCATACGAACAATAATCCCATCATAATACTACTCCTTATCAACCCTATCATGAGCCATCTATACCAACACTTAAGTAGTCTTTAGAAATATTTTACAAAAATGCACTAGAGTTGTGCTCACAAAAGTATTATGGCTAAGATGTCCTTCTTCACCAGGTCCATCATGTGAGAGAGTCATTTTAGTGAATAAAATAAGTATGGACACCTATTGAGAGATAAAAATGGAACAATCTCATAGGTGAGATGATGGATATAGGTGGTTACATTCAAAAAATTGAGGACAAGCTAAAAGGCCTTGAGGAACACTAGGTCCAACCTCACCAACCTTATGTGCCTACATATACACCACCTTAACTTTCTTATGTGACACCCATTCCTCCCTAAGAGACCATTCCATGTAGCCCTTTGAATGTTCTAAGTGATCCATATGTTCTTCAAACCTTTCCTTCTTGGACATCTATCCAAGAGAGATATCAAGGAAAGAAGGAGATTATTATGGAACAACCTACTATTAAGGTTCAAGATTTCATCCCTTCTCAAGAACCCCTTATGATGTCCTTTAAGGTTCCAAGTTAGAACCAAGTGGTGAAATCATGGCATGGTCAAAGTAAAACAAATATGGTTTTGAAGGCCCCCAAAAAAGGAGTATATAAACCTCTATAAATATCTCTCATACCTCCTCAAGAATCTTCTTGTGTTCTTTATCTTCGTGAAGCTATTGACCACCTTAGAAAGAATATATTCCAAGAGAATATTGATAATAAGATCAAAGAGTTGGAGCTAAGGATAAGGAAAGAGGAAAAATGGAATCAAAAGTTCAAAACAAAACCTCTATCTTTTCCATCTTAGAACCAAGTCATACATTCAAGCAGATCCAAAGGTACTCAATCCCCATCCCTCCATCTTCAATAATATAGGTTATTTCCATCTTGGAAATACATCTAAAGTAACTTGTAAGAGAAGGAGGAGTTCATGATTGTAAAAGATAAATATTTTTACCAAGAAGGTGTTCCATATGTCTCATCTCTCTTGGAGTCATCCCAAGAATATCCTATGCCACTCCTTGAAGAGGTAAGTGGTGAACTCCATGTTGAATTCACAATTGATAATGATGGATCACTAGAGATGGAAGAGGAGATCAATATTGGGACACCACTTGGTGAGAGAAAGCATGTCTTAGTCTTTCATAATGTCAAATTGGATGATCAACAAGAGTAAGTATCAGATGTGCATCAAGAGGTTGCTTCTCAAGAACCTATTAATCACATATCATTTGTGTAAGATCAAGAGTTTTCTCAAGACCTTGTGGTAGCTAATATAGACCAAGTACAAGCTCATATTTATTTGGAAGATATCCCTGAGGAAAAATTGCACAACACCATTATGGAGGTAGAGAACATTACTAAAGAAGAAGAAGACCATTGGGAGCAATTGTACCATGATTTCATGGGTGAGATTAATGAACTTAAGATGGTAGACTTGGATGATGGAATATCACATTTGGTTGAATCTTCATCTTAGGCTTCCATTAATGTTTTGGAGATTTAAGAAGATATTTTTACTCTAAGGATGCTCAAGAAAAATGAGAAGGATGGTCTTGATAAGAGATTGGTATAAATGGAAGACATGGATGAGATTGATATACCTCTTATTGAAGATCTTTTTTAAGTTGAGGATCAATTTCTTGAGAAGGTGGACAAATAATTCCCCATAAAAGACAATGACCAATATTGGGAAGATTATGTAGAGCTCCTTAATGAGCCTAAAGAACTTGAATCAAAGAAGAAGCTTAGTCTTATTAAGGACACCATAGAAATCAAAGAGGTATGCCTTATTGAGTCACTATTAGAGGTTGCAGTTGAGGAGCCATATGAGAAAGCTAAGACTATCTAGATGCACATAGCTAACCTATTTGGATCTACTTGGTTCTCATTGAACATCATGCTAAAGACGCTGGTAGTTACAACAAAAAAGAAGAAAGCATCAAGAACAATATTCAAGGAGCTGTATGCCTCATTCAATTCCTCATCCCATGAGGCAAGAAAATTTTCAAACTTTCCTTTTGATTTAGGAGGAAAGGTACATATAGTTTTAATCTATATATATTAGGATAGTTTTTGTCAAGTTCCTCTAAGTCTAGGTTCTAGCACATTTATGTGTTGTCCCTATTTTATTTTAGGCTAGTTTCTTTCAATAAGTTCCTTGGGCACTTTATTTTGTTTTGATCTTTCTTCAATCTTTTTATTTTTTAAAAAATAGTTTAGAGAAAGATTATAAATTAATATGTTGGACCCAAGTAGAGATTCCATGCCCAATGGACTAGACTAGGCATATGGTCTAGTTTCTTTTGCATAGATAAGCATTCAACCCCTATGAGTTGCCAAAGATGTTGGCCATTTTTGGCCCACTTACCAAGATTGTACCCATATAGATCAGGTTGTTAATGGATGATTAGATGGATAGTGTTGTAAAGACCATTTTGAATATTATGATTAATTGGAATGAGTATATAAGTGCATGGTTTTCATTTGGTTCTTCATTATGTTCATCTAAACATCTTGAGGCTAGTGGTATAAATTCTAAGCAGGCACTTTATTGACATCATAATTACCATGTGTGGATGAGTTGGTATAATTGGTCATATGGTTTTTTTAAAATTAGTCCCAAGAAAAAATACACAAAGTTTTTGATCATCCATTGACGTGTATTAAAAGATATGAAGACCTAAAGTTGGCCTTTCAGGTAAAATTCACTAAATTTCCATACTTAACCATTTTTGAAGAAGCTCAAATAAAGGTAAGTGAGCATATTGATGAGGCCATATCTTGTACATGTGGTAGTCTCAATAAAAAGTGATCATATTAGGTCATCTTCTAAAGCACAAAAAAATTATGCATGTTCAAAGTCAGCCCCTTAGTCAGATTTTGCTAAGTTTTTCATACTTATCCAAATGAACTAGATTGAGCTAGCATGTCATGTAGGATAAAATGGACCAACTAAATTTTGTATTTAAAGTATTCCCTTAAAAGGATCTTAGGATCAATGGATCAAATGGGTTCATTTTATTTGGCCTTAAGAACATCTCCTAAAAATTTGGTACCTCCATAAATTTTGCACTTCAAGTTATAGGCCTTTAAATTTGGTCAAAAATCATAGGAAATTCATGCTAATGTCAAGTTAAAGCCACTATAGAAATCCATAAGATCCTAAATTTGATATTCTATGGGATGTAAATGATGGTTACCTCACAAAAACAAAAATCAATCAAATGCTACCACCTCACTTCTTGATTTTGAGGAATTTCATCCACTTTCCATTGCATTATTCACATCTCTCTTTCTCTCTTTTTGTTATATGAGCCAAAAAAATAGATCCTCTCTATATTTTCTCTACTCCCTCTCTTATGCATGACCAAAATCTACCTAGATGGAGATTATTACCTCTTGAGATGAATATAAGACTATTTTAGATTTCATCTTTCTAGTTATGTTTAGTCTTCTACATCTATTGATTGAAGCTCGCATATGGATACTACAACTAATTAGTTTCTTGCTTTAGACATATCCATCATTTCCATTAGCTTAGATCATTTGGTGAACCTATTCATGAAACATTGATTTATGATAGATATTTGGAGTCCTATATTTAGTCTTGTGCTTATTTCATTAGTGTTTAAGATTCAAACAAGGTGGATCAACCCATAATTTAGGTACATCAATGTTGTTAGCTTAGGTTTCCCTTTTAGGTCTCTCTCTCTCTCTCTCTCTCTCTCTCTCTCTCTCTCTCTCTCTCTCCTCTTCTCTCTCTCTCTCTCTCTCATCTCTCTCTCTCTCTCATCTCCTCTCTCTCTCTCTCTCTCTCTCTCTCTCTCCTTTTCTTGGTCATTAATAGGTTCTAGTAATGAAAATGGGATAAAATGATGCATTAGAGGAGCTAGCCTCATTAAAAATCCTAGAGGTCTGAACCCATTATAGGATACCCACAACCTGGGGTCAGTCTCATATTGAGCTAGATTTGGAAGCTAAGGTGCAATCTAGATATGTAACATTTATTAAAGCTTAAATTAATAAATTTTAAAACATTAAAATATTATTAAAATAAAAATACCCTAAATTTTCATAAAATGTTAAAACTTTAGCTTAAATAAAACATAAACTTGGAGAAACCAATCAATTTTTAGCTATGGCATTCCTTTCATGGAATTTCTCCTCAAGTATAGGTGCCTCAATGTTGTGCCTTCCTTTCCTCAGCCATCCTATCTATCCTCTTCCTTGGGTTGTACCCATATAGGAAACACATTAAAATTTATCAAATAATTTATTCCTCTAGGTTAGTTTTTATCATATTTTATTTTATATTTGTGAATTATCTTCTTGTGCTAGTATTTAAAATGTAATAAAACCTTATATTATTTTAATAAAATACCCTCTAGCTAGCTACAAGCTTATCATAAGAAAATATAATGTTGAAAATATAATAAACTTGAACATGTAAGTCTATTAAAACACATTATGCCACATATAAAGACTACATATTATCTTTAAGAGGTTTTCCCAACCCCATAAAATATGCCTTCAAGCTAAATCAATGGTTGTGACTTCCTCCACCAACTATCATTAACACTAGCACTAGCTTCCACTAGTCATATGTTTCTTCTCTTATAACTACATTTATTTAATGGGGTTTTAATTCCTCTAGGTAAATCTTATAATGAGTAAAATGATCTTTAGAAAATGATAACAATAATAATAAAATAATAGTTCCTTGCATTATTATACACAGGATTCTATAAAAGCATAAACTATGAGCCCAAGAAGAAATGAATAAGAGAAATAAATAAATATAATAACAAATATGAGTATTTTTCCATACTCTCCTTCTCATACCACTATTAATACCATGGTTCCTCTAGCCTTGCTTCTCCCTTTTGTCCAAATCAATGCCTTATGAATTTTTCTTATTCTTATGCATATAGAAAAAAATGATCATTTCTCAATTTTCCTCCATTATTACTTTCACCCATTGTGTTTACCAAGGATACTTCAAAAAATCATAGGATTGCTCCTAGGATTCTTTTAAAAAAAAATTTAATACCATAAAATTAGGAATACAAACCATAAGAATGACATTATTGAATAACCATTTAAATATCCCAAGTATATCATAAAAATAAGGAATAAATACTTAGTGGTTGAAAAAAGAAAAAAAAATGATAATTTTTTAAAATGTCAAGTAAATATATGAAGATAAAATCAAGAATAACCAACTATCCTAGAAAATATCCAACTAACTCATGTAACACACAATGTTAGGTTATTACAAATATAAACTAACTATTCTAACGTAATATTTTTCCTTGAATTTGGATAGTCATTTGGTGAAGTTATAATAAAAAATTAGGGTTCTATGGTCATTTTTGAGTGAGTTATTTTTATTTTTAGATTTTTTCATAAATTCACCAAGCTAGAATTTAGGGAATTATTCTAATTTACTTACATTTTTAAAAATCTCACAAAAATATCATAGGGGTATTTCTTTCAAGTTTTTTTAATTTTAGGTTATCTAATTTTGAAATTGGTTATTTAAAGTTGAGTTAAATCAATTTATGCATTCTCTAGTCTTAGGATGATAAAGCCACAAACTAGGTGTTGAGGGAAGAATTCATACATACTAGGTAAACTTAACAAAGGTGATATAGAGTTTGAGTTTGGATCAAGTTTTACTTATAATATGATTTTTTATTTATTTCATGAGAAAGTGTGTGATATAGATGATAGAAAGTGTAATATACAATTATATATGGATAATATGTGTAATGAAATGAAAGGAGATATGGATAATATACTAGGAAATATGACTATAATTAGTACATAATTACAAAATATTATGACTTAATTTAGTATGTTATTATCACAAGTAACTGAAGGTGGATGTAAGGGAAAACCAAGTAATTTAGTATGTTATTATTAGAAGGAAACTTTAGATGGTCACTTAATTTTTTTTTGGGATATGATGAAAGAATTAATACATAAAATAGATAATTATTCCAATATTTATCCATTTAGGGAGTTTTATGGTTAAAATCCATTATCTATCATCTCATCCTTGAAAATAAAACCATAGGTTTGAGTAGTCAAGAAACACACTCAACAACAACATAATGCAGGCACTTAAAATTGGTAACACTTTGGTAGAATCAACTTTGACACTTTGAAATAAATAGATACACTTTTTCAATATCAACCTACTTTTTAAAATAAAATTTTATAATCCTATATATATCTTCTCCATAGCTTAGATCACTTATTTACACTCTTGGGATGGTACTAGTAATGGTTGGTTAGTTGTGGCTACTTCAAGTGTCTACCTCTATTGACAGTGTCTATAAATACTCAATGGCTATTTTTTAAATTGGTAAGTCTCCATTATGTTTTCCAATAATTTTTTCATGGGTTTCTCATAGTGGGAAACATTAAACTATTTTTTATTAATATAAATCAATCCTAAGGTTATACTCATCTTACCAAGTGCTGAAAAACTTGAGGAATCAATTAACACTATTTTGAAAAATTATAACAAAGTTATACACATATAAAACCCCCTCAAAAGAGTATTCCTAAAGCCAAATATGAATACACACAAAATTAAAAATTTTGTGGTTTGAAGAATCTAAACATTTCATCCTATTCTAGATTAATCATGATGTTGCACACACACATAAGAGGGAGAACTACATGTGGTTTGAGCCCTCTTCATAGTATTAGAATGTAATAAACACTTCAACATCTATTAGGGAGTAGTTGTGGCTATCCCAACACATTTTTCAATTATCATCTTATGGTTGAAATTATGACTAGGGTTTATATAGAAATAGAAAGAAATTGTAAATTAATGCACAAGATTGAAGGTGAGCACACACACACACACAAATAAGCTACGAGTGCAATTATATCCTTATTATAATTTATAGACTTCCACATCATATAAATACACTACCAACATCACCTGAATATTACTACTTACCACATGATCATACTTTACTAGTAGCATCTAGGTAGGGTCTGACCTTTTGCTTTAGAATTAAGCACTTGATGAAGTACATAAATATAATTTTATGATATAAATACATATATTATAATTAATATAACATAAAAATAATATAATTACATTTATCTCTCTATTTTCCAATTTTAAATATTTTAAATTTAATAACTACATTATCCATTCCAATTTAGATTAGGGTATTATTTTTATATTTTTATAGACACTCATATTTGGTATTATAAAATTGAAATTTTTTAATTTTACCAATATTTACCATAATTAAATTATGCTTGAAAATGTGACTATTATTCACCATTATTTCCTAGATAGACATTCATATATGGGATCGACCTTCCAAATCATCATTACTAATTCATAGGATTTCCCCACTCTTTGCCTAAACTAATTAATATCATTATTAGATAGTCTCCATGATCTCACATCATAATTTATGTCTCTTGGATAAGTTTTCACTCCTCAGACAGGGCCATTATGGCATACCTCTCCATAAGGGATGGATTTGTCTGGTTCCCTTTAATGGCTAGTTTAAAAAGTTAAAAAAATTCATATGGGTTAGATTTTACACTTCACATGTCAATTATAATTAATTTACCCAAAGACTTAGCTATATAAACATATCAAACCTAGTCCTAAATATATCTATAATATATCCATCAAGGAACTAGAAATCACTTTGCACATTGAGAAAAATTACCCTAAATGTCCTAAATTTGATGTCCCTTAAAATATAAATCCTTGAGATAATATTTAATATCACTTAGGAGGTCAAATAATAGGTTTCCAAGTATTTAAATCCATACACAAAATTACATTACATGTTATTAGTACACATGTTACACAACTTATCTAGGTCAAATAGATATATTCAATTTAAATTCCCTTTTTATATTATTAGATAAGTAGGTAACACTAAAGCATATAGGGTGTCATATATTTCATAGATCATATTAACCCATTCCTTTTACTTATTTTCGTCCTTTCACAAGGATTTTATCTTATAATGTAAACAAATAGGTGTTTAAAAAATAGTTAAAATAGAGTTATTTTTACCTAATCAAAGTAATCTAAATATTAAATAACCATTCATATACAAAAGCACATATTTTATAATTTTTATAGAATCATCAATTCAATATAGATAGTTATATGCTCTAGTAGGTAATTTCATATTATGTAGGCATCTAGGGAAGCACCAACTTGTCCCAACATAAGTAAATCTTATGTTTCTATATCTTATAACTTTTAGGCCCATTCATTTTTATTTTAGATAACTTTATCACTTCCATAGATCTACATACATCATAAATAAGCTAAGTACTTAAGCCTCTATTATATTTCTAAAAATAATAAGTTAATATATTTTTCTAGTTACACTCATTTTTTTTGTCATTGTACATATTAAACTTGAATTTTGTATAGTTTAATCCTATTAAGTTCACACAATCCAAAAATAGATATAATATATTATTGAACCTACTTATTGTTTTGATAATATCAAACCCTAGATTCTTTAGGGGTTTTTTCTATTTTTCCTAAGGTTTTATATATTTTTATTTATCTCTTCTTTTATAATTTTGATTTCTAATTTTCCTTGATCAAATCATGGCTATAACAAATTTACATAGTTTATACATTCTAATTCAATCTATGATTCTGATTATTATAGGTTGTTTTCCTTTGATATGTAAAATATTTAACAACTATGTATGCAAATGGATAAAAATAAGTTACATTAATAAGGTTTAAATAAATGATTAAAAAAATTGGAAATAGTTTCTATTAACATGATTATTTCACAAACCTCATATTTTAATAATCTATATCATAAAATTTTAAATAATTTCATTATAAAAGATATTTAACACTTCTTATTAATTTATTTTTTTAAATATTGAATTTATAATCCCTTCAGTTTCCATTCAACATCAAAGGGTATGCATGACTCCTTTATTTCCTACTCCACCTAGACCTAAAAGATGTGATAGTTTCCATCCCAGTCCCATTATTCACCTCAAGCTTATATTCAGTCTCACGTTCAATGTTATTATAAATAGAAGAGGTAGGGTGCCCTATAATGTGCATAATAATGAAGGAAATCAAACTACCTCTCCTCATATACATGAACCTCCCATGAGGCCAACCAATTTTGTTGAGTTGTGGAGCTAAAAGCTTCAACTCTTTGCAAACAAGTGGAACAGGAAGGTTGCTGAGATCCAAGAGCACCGGCATCGGCAGTAGGACCGACGTCGGTCGTGACCCAGTTCAGAAGGCCACCGGCGACGGCAGGGAGTCGGTCAACGTCGGCAGAACCAGACTAGCAGGGACCAACGTCGATCACCTGTGTGTTCTAAAACTGCTCGTTACACAGACAGTTAGTTAAGTGAACAAAGTGTTTACGTGTAAAGGCCAGTTAGAGTCTTTGGTTGCGAGGATAATTGTCTAAATTAAGAGTCTAAGTTAGTGTTTGAGTTAGGGATCTATTTATAGACCCATTGGCATGTATTGTAATTAAGGCATGAGATAGAAAGGAAGGCAAGTAGGTTGCTTCCATTGTAAGATCATTGAGTTGCAGGTTGTTGCAAGCTCATAGGAGATCTACATGTGAGTATGGTCTATTGAATTGCAGGTTGCAGGTTCATGGGAGATCAACTTGAAGTACTTTTGAGTGCTTGGTGAACTGGCAGGGTTATTACTGACTAGTTGGAGAGGTGAACACCAATTCTGTTTGTGAGTTGGTTGTTGGGACCATTTTTTGTGTAGGAGAGTGTTGTGTGTGAAGAATTACTGTACACTTGAGGTGTGGTAAACCTCTATAAGGTGAAAGAGTGTGGCTGCTCTTTGTTGTATTCTTTTCTGTAAAGTGTTAATACAAGATAGTGTATTGTCTCTCATATTCTGTGCTATTGGTGAATTCTAGCTATTTGTGTTTTTGGTTATTTCCGCATATTTAATTGCTTATATTTGGTAATCATACTGTGCTCTTTCTGAGGAGCAAGATCCAACAAGAGGAATCAAAACAGAGGTGTGTTTGTTCTTGGACTTCCCTGACAAGTGGTATCAGAGCTTTTGGTTGGGATACTAACAGATTGGATTAGATCTGGTTAGTGTGTTTTGATTACAGGTACTCACAGGTTTTCTATTTGAGTGGGAGTTGAGCAATGACAGAAGACAGTAGGCTACGGATGGAAAAGTTTAATGGCAAGATTTACCAATTATGGAGGATGCAGATTGAGGATTATCTGTATCAAAAAGATTTGTACTTATCGTTGGGAGGGGTTACTTGCAAACCCTCAGATATGAAAGATGAAGAATGGGAGGTTCTTGATCGGAAGGCTCTAGGATCTATTAGATTGAGTCTTGCATCATCTGTGATTTCGAGCTTATCACAGTGTAAGACAATGGTGGAGTTGATGGAATCTTTGGCAAATTTATATGAAAAACCCTCAGCTTCTAATAAGGTATTTCTTATGAAGCGTTTATTTAATTTGCAAATGTTGGAAGGTGGATCTATTCATAGCCATCTTAGTGATTTCCATGGTTTGGTAAACCAGTTAAGTTCAGTCAATATTGTATTTGATGATGAAATTAGAGCTCTCTTAATCTTGTGTTCATTACCTGAAAGTTGGGAAGGTTTGGTAATGGTAGTTTCTAATACTGTGTCCCCTTCAAAAGTCTTAAAAGTGGATGATGTTGTAAGTGTGATCTTGAATGAAGAGATACGTAGGAATAGCACAGGTGAATCATCAGGAAATGCTTTGAGTGTTGAAGGCAGAGGAAGGCAAAGAGAAAAGATAGAGCATGGGAGATCAAGGTCCAAGACAGGCAAAAGATCCAAGTCCAGGAATGGCAGAATAACTTGTTGGAAGTGTGGAAAGCAAGGGCACTTAAAGAGAGATTGCAGATCAGGTATAGATTAGTATGAAGGACATGAAGAAGAAGCAGATGTTGTAGATTATGCTACACGAGATGCTCTGGTATGTTCTTTGGATAAAGTAGAATCTTGGGTTTTAGATTCTGGTGCCTCTTTTCATGCATCCCCACATAGGGAATTTTTTCATGAGTATGTCCAGGGAGATTTTGGAGAAATTTATGTAGGGGATGGTAAGCCTTGTCAGATTGTTGGCAAAGGGAAAGTGAAGCTGAAACTACAGACAGGTAACACATGGGTGTTAAAAGAAGTCATGTATGTCCTAGTTCTGGAGCAAAATTTGATTTCTGTTAGAAGTTTGGGTGATGAGGGTTGCACAATAACTCTCACAGCAGACTCTTGGAAGGTTACCAAGGGTACACTTGTTGTAGCTAGAGTTAAGAAAGTAGGTACGCTTTATCTATCTACTTGTACTACTGATTCTCTTTCTGGGTTTTCTACTTCAGCTGTAGATTCAGAGATGTGGCTTGATAGGCTTGGTCACATAGATAAGAAGGAGATGCTTGTTCTTGATTCAAAGGATATGCTTTCAGATTTGGAAGGTATGGATTGTGGTTTCTATATGCAGAAGAAGAAGGTAACATTTCTTGAGGAACCCGATGTTAGTGACAAGAATAAGAAAGCCTTGGTTTTCAAGGAGAAGTGACAGACAGAGTTTAGCACAAGATGCAGAAGAATTCTGAGCAGAGCAAGGGTGATTTGGACAAGGATTTGATCTAAAAAGAGATTGTGGGAAAAATTCAAGTCTCACAAGAAAAACACAGAGACCGACGTCGGTAGGAAAATTGGCGTCGGCGTCCAGACAGGGACCGACGTCGGCTATGTGTAGACCGACATTGGTGACTCAGGACAGATATCAACCAGTGTCAGCTAGGGAAACTGACGTTGGTAAGGTGGCAGTCGCAGGAAATTGACTTCGGTCGTCTGTAGACTGAGATGTGACCGGCATCAGTTACTGAGACAAATTTTGGGTGGACAACAAGTTGTCATGGTGTCTCAAGCACCCATATGGAGGACTGAAGGTGTAAGTAAGTTCTTAAATTCATCATTTCCCTTCTTTACACTACTTGTTGCTCACTTATGGCATAGGACCAGGAAGTTATTGAAGAAGCAGAATAGGTAGATCCAGGAAACAGTGGGAGCTAGGCATGGATGAGGATGTGATTCCTTGGAGGAGAACCAAATAGGTGTTTTGGGTAGAGTGGCCAGCTGGAAGTAAGCACTGAGAGACGAATGGATGTTCAGGATAAAGAAGAGGGGAAATGGATACGTGAGATGGAAGATCAAGGTATATGGTCTTGTATTAGCTACAGGGCAATGGAGGTTTGATCATTGTGTTTCTCTTTACCAGGTTGGATAGTATTAGCTACACTATCCTATTCCTGTATGATGTGCTTGTTGCAGGGTTACATATACAGGTATTGTTAAACTAAAGGTAAAGCTAGTTCAGGTATTTGTCATATAGAATCTGGGAGCAGCAAGATTCTTTGGCATGAGTGTGTTCTAGAGACATGGTAGGTCATATGTTGACTTTGTTTCAGGATGATTGTGTGAAATCGGTTAGCACGCTGATGGTTGGACAGTTCTATGAACAGGTGTCTTGATTCACATAATGAGGTTGAGTGCATGGTATGTACTAAACTTGAGTTTTCCCAAGCAGTGGGAGTTGTCACAAGTTAGAGCCAATCCGGGAGAGAACCATTAGAGGACAGTTCAGTGGATTCTTATAGGGACTAGCAGCAGGTGCACATGCTATGCAGGTTCAGGTTAATTTCTACATGGTTGTAGATGTGGATGTGGCAGGTGATTTGGATGACAGGTTTTACACTACAGGTTTGTGGTGGTTGGTCTTCAAGAGTGGTCTTGAGGAGGGATACAAAGCCAAGGGAACAAACTAGACTAAGTACAGGTACAGGTATAGGTTGCAGCTGTTTATCTCCAAGTGGGAGATTGTTGAGTTGTGGAGCTAAAAGCTTCAACTCTTTGCAAACAGGTGGAACAGGAAGGTTGCTGAGATCTAGGAGCACCAGCATCGGTAGCAGGACTGATGTCGGTCGTGACCCAGTTCAGAAGGCCACCAGTGATGGCAGGGAGTCGACCGACATTGGCAGAACCAGACTAGCAGGGATCGACGTCGGTCGCCTGTGTGTTCCAGAACTGCTCGTTACACGGACAGTTAGTTAAGTGAACGAAGTGTTTGCATGTAAAGGCCAGTTAGAGTCTTTGGTTGCGAGGATAATTGTCTAAATTAAGAGTCTAAGTTAGTGTTTGAGTTAGGGATCTATTTATAGACCCATTGGCATGTATTGTAATTAAGGCATGAGATAGAAAGGAAGGCAAGTAGGTTGCTTCCATTGTAAGATCATTGAGTTACAGGTTGTTGCAAGCTCATAGGAGATATAAATGTGAGTATGGTCTGTTGAATTGCAGGTTGCAGGTTCATGGGAGATCAACTTGAAGTACTTTTGAGTGCTTGGTGAACTGGCAGGGTTATTACTGACTAGTTGGAGAGGTGAACACCAATTCTGTTTGTGAGTTGGTTGTTGGGACCGTTTTTTGTGTAGGAGAGTGTTGTGTGTGAATAATTACTGTACACTTGAGGTGTGGCAAACCTCTGTAAGGTGAAAGAGTGTGGCGGCTCTTTGTTGTATTCTTTTCTGTAAAGTGTTAATACAAGATAGTGTATTGTCTCTCATATTCTGTGCTATTGGTGAATTCTAGCTATTTGTGTTTCTGGTTATTTCCGCATATTTAATTGCTTATATTTGGTAATCATACTGTGCTCTTTCTGAGGAGCAAGATCCAACAAGAGGAATCAGAACAGAGGTGTGTTTGTTCTTGGACTTCCCTGACAAATTCAACTAAAGGTTATGATATCAATGATAAACTCATAAATACCCCAACTAAGATTTATATGGTATAATTACTCAAGAGGAAATCTATCTATAAATATATTTTATATGCATATTTAACCAATAAAATATTACCCAATGGTGCAAAAAATTCTTCTTTTGCATATTTTTTCATTACACTGAAGGGTACTAAAGATATTAAATATTTTAAACAAGATGAATTACTTACAAAATACTATATATCAACATCTCAACATAGATTTAAGGGTACTAAAGATATGAAATATTTTGAACAAGATGACTTACTCAACATACTATATATCAACATCTCTCATTGTTTATTCAAGTGATAATATTTAATAAGATTATCAATAGAGTTTTTATATATAGCGGATCAATTTTTAATATATGAAACGTTACATATTTTCAAAAAAATGGTTTCAATATATATTTTATTTAAAAAATGTATAAGGACATCATAGGATTTGACAATTTTGCTCACCAAGTTTTACGTACCATTACTTTGGATGTCATAATAGGACATAATATTTTACCTAATCCATTTAATGTCATGCTTATTCAATTTAATTATAACCTATTATTAGTTATAACATGGATATATTTAATGGATTTTATATCATCTACTTTTCATCGGCGTTTGATGTTTATATATGAGGTACATGTGTATACACGTCCTACTGATAATCAACCCTTCAATTATTATAAAGTAGATGATCCCAATAATGGATGTAATATAAAATTATATGTTTTTAAATCTATTGTAGTACCTTCATCACATATCATTCCACTACAATTGATACATACATATGAAAATGGTGAGTTTATAAATAATAATGAAAAAGAGCTAACTATACATGCATCAAACCAATAATATAACATAAAATATATCTAAGAAGAAAAGATAAAATATATTACTTTACTAGTTAACCCAAAGTATATATATTATTGTGATGATGATGAGAATGAAGTTCTAATAAATGTAGATGATTATTGTTTAGTCCTAATTTTACACCTTGGCCCAGGGGAATTCCAAGACGATTCAAAATTGGTAACCAAACTTAATATGGATAAATTAAAGAAATATATTTCATGAATTCATAAGGATGACATTAAAAACACTTTTTTCAATGTAATGTTACAATAATTTGATTCAACAATAAATTTTCCACTAAGGAAATTATTTATAAAATTTAGCATCACTAGAGAGTGAGAGACATAGAATATTGCATAATTCATCATACAGTCACAACTAGTATTTATAATAGATTCAGTGAACAATATAGAATTCATATGTTTAGAACCAATTCTCATAATACATATTTCTAGTTCCTAAGATACACCATCTATTATATTATGGGTGTTGCTTGATAATCATTTGATAACTCTTCCCATGACTAGACATAAAACTCCTAGTAGATTATCAACTCAGGAAGGAAAGCCATTATATAATTATCATAGAATAAAAAGATATAAAATATACATGTGAAAAATTAGAAAGTAATATTTATAATTCTAAATATGAATAGATCTCAAAGTTACATAGATATTATAATCACACTTCTTGTGACACTACTCCTCCCTATGATTACACATTGCCTCATGTACATAGAAACAACCTTAATTATCCCTCTTGGATACATTTTACACTCATTTAGACCTTTATTTAATGATATTATCATCCCCTACACATCCTTAGTCCATCTCGACCCTTTTTCATGCTAGATAGGCTCTCTAACCACCTCCCATGCCCCTTTCAAAGACTCGTTGACCAACCTAGGTGGCCTTCAAACCTAGGCCATGGATTAAGGAGGAAAAACACAAACTAGGCTTTATGATTAATTCACAAAAGTCATGGCCTAGGATATAAAATAGGTAGAATGTGTGTAAAAGGGCCTTGTTTCAGCCCAAATGGCTAGAAACTACTAGTTTTTTACTTGTTGGCAGATTAGGGTTGAGCTATATGCATTTTACTCATTAATTTGGGGCCTCTCTCTTCATTCTCTCCTACATTATTTCTCTTATCTTCCCACTTTATCATTAACTCAAATCTTGGCTACCTCCTTGAATCTCTCTTGGTTTTTGCTTGGCATAATATCTTTCATTATGGAAAGGGATGCCCTACTCTATTGCAACTATTCTTGGTGATTCACATTGTTATTTATAGTGTTCCTAAAGATTTTGGGTTACTCCTTGATCCCTCAAGAATACATTTCACCTATTTTTTATGTTCCTTGCATTGTATCTTCCATATATTGGTAGCTTCTCCTTCACCTCTTCCATAACTTTTGGCTCTTGGTCTAGACTCATCTCACACACAGCCTAATCCTCTTCCTCTCTTACTTGCTAGCTTAGATAATTACTTGGTAGAAAGTTTGCACATATACCTTGAGTTTGATATGAGGTAACTTTACTATGAAATTGAAATTCTTTATTTATTTGGTATAATATACATGCTAGGGTTTGATTTGTTCTACTGATTTAACTTCTTAGCGCATTTCTTAAAATAGTTTTTGAATTTTCTTGCATTTGTATATGGTTAAAATATATGTTTAGTGCTTGAAATATCCTTTATTACATGTCATGATCTCTTTGGAAATATTTATCATTGTATATTAGAATTATACATGTTAAAAACAAACTATACAACTCTCTCTCTCTCTCTCTCTCTCTCTCTCTCTCTCTCTCTCTCTCTCTCTCTCTCTCTCTCTCTCTCTCTCTCTCTCTCTCTCTCTCTCTCTCTCTCTCTCTCTCTCTCTCTCTTTCTCTCGCTAAACTAGAACATTGCATTATTAGAAAACAATAGTCTTAAAAGTGAAAGATAGATAAAACCTAGACTAGGCATGCTCTTGAGCCCTTTCTTGAAAATGTATTTATTTCTTAAAATTTATTTCATTTGGCCTAAAATTTCCTTTACTTCTAATTTTACATATCATTTTCTAGTTCTCTTTACTTGGCATTATTGTTTCTATAATTTGTATGCAATCTATTGTCTAGTCTTAACTAATTGATTTACTATGGTTAGATCTATTAGAGATACCTACATCCTTTGTGTACTTGATAATGTTATCCCTAACCTATTTTATAATTATATCTATAACATGGTACAAGATGGTAAAATAGATAGCCACTATAGGTCTCATGTAGCCCATAGAAGCCTTGAGACTTCTAGCCTCTTATTGGTTAGTTTAAGTACTACGTGTACCCCTTGTCAAACACTAGTGGTTTCATTTAGATTCTTGTTTCTATATATACTTTTACACTTTACATGATATTTTCATTTGTTGAATATTTTTTGAAGTTTCAAGTTGTGTATCCCTATTATATACCTTTACCTTTTCCTTTATCATAGTAAGAATGCCTTAATCCTTAAATTTATGAATATTTTTTTGTAATTCCTCATAATTATTTATTCCATGTATATTTATTCTATTATAAATACAATATGAATTCCATTCTTTATGTGATAAATGAGCCATAGACCAATTTTTAGTAGAGGCTAGTATGAACACCATAATTTAGTCAAGTAACCACAACTATTATGTAGTTTTTTCTCTTTCACATGAAGGTATTGGTGATGATTGTAGTCTTTGTTCACATGGTAATTTTGAGTCTTTCAATATTTATTTATCTTATTTTACCTATTTATGACAATCCTAATAGTCACACATCATCTTTTACTAGTCACAAGATCCCCTAACTTATCTTCCCTAATTTTAGCTTTATTTTGAGCCACATAACACTAGTGCCACTTTAAATATAGTAGCACAAATTTTAGAATAGTATCACCACATGGCTCTAGCATCCACTTATGGCTCTAGTCCTAACCCCTCCATGATCCTTCTCTTATGTTTTTAATCACTCTTTTATAAAATGTTAGTCAATGAACAAGGTATTATATTCAAAAAAAACATCCTTCTATATAAAGAGCCTCAAAAGGAATTTTACAATACCAAGGTTAAAGGGTCTGTAGATATTGAATTATTAGAGGAAGTCATATAGAAGGAGCTAGAAATTAGAGAGAAAATCTAGTGATAGATTTTGAAACCAAACAAGAGCTTTAGCTCATAGAGAACAAGTGAAGATCTTCAACATCATGCCTTCATCCTATTCCCAATCTATACATGCCATCATTAATGTTTTAATATGATCTATGAGATTGGAGTCTGAAGTCCCATTAAACTTAGGTAGTTCAAGGATAGGAGCAAGAAAAGAAATAAAATGCACCCAAGGGGATAGAGTATTTTGACATATATCCTCATAGGCACAATTGATAGCAGAGTAGCAAGGAGATCTAGGAGGATGATTATGATGGTAATTATGATACCTATTCCCATAGACATCATCATAACCATTAACATATAGAAGATGATGCTGAGGTGGCTCTTGATATGGGGGGCACTCATGTTAAAAATCATCTCTACCATAGGGTGGGGAATGATTTTGAGATGGATAAGGTTACCCATAAGGATGATGAGATGACATGGCATACTCATGGAAATGGTCACGATGATTTAAGTCTCCTTGATTCTAGCCATGTGTCATTAGACAAGGGTCAAATAGTGGGTGTTGATGCTCCTGATAGGCATACCATGGATCTCTAGTTTATAGGTGGTGATAAAAATTAGCATACTCATTAAAAACTCTAAAGGAAGGGCTAGGAGGATGGGAAGAATCTTAATTATTATTATACCTCATCGAGTGGGAATACCTATGACCCATAACATGGATATGAGGGTGTTCTTTCTATAGAGTTTCCTATGGAGAAAGATGTGGGTAACTCATGCAAGAACTAGTTGAGGAACTCAAAACTAAGTGGGTGAGAGATTTATCTCTAGTGGAAGCATGTCACTAAATACTATAGGGATAAGGATGCACTTCATTAACCTAAAGGCATCTATAACAATCATCAATGATTTCATGTATCTCATCAGTCCCTAGTCACACAAGAGGATCCTCATCACCTAAAATGGTTAAATGAGATGCAACATGAGGATGAGAAAAAACATCCTCAGATAAATGAATCTTGAACTGGTGAAAAGGAGACTAAGTCCATTGGTTATAATCCTACCAATATTATCCCATTTAAAATGTAAGATGGTGTAGACTACCATGTTGGGTTGAGGGAACCTCCTGGATCCTATGGTATCTATGGTGTTCCATTGTAGTCATGGATTACTCATGAGTGAGCTCAACGATATGACCCTAAATCCAATGGATTGATGTCCCAAGGGAGGGAGGTTGGCCATGGATGTAATGAAATAATATCAATATAGGAAATAGTATAAAATTCAAACCAATGAAGAACCAATAAGGAGAATAACACAAAACCAAAGTAAGAAAAAATAACTTAGGCGAGATTCAAAACATAATTGAAAGCAAAGCCTAATATCTAATAGAGGGGAGTTGGCTAAGAGAGGTCTAAATGGGATAGAAATATAATGAGACCATATGTGTGGTCCCACAAAGTATGCTAGAATGTAGCTCCAAGAATTTTAATGGAACCACTAGTGTTTGGAAAGGGGTTCATAGGGTACTTAAATAAACCACTAAGAGGCTAGAAGGCTCAAGACTTCTCATGGCTCCAAGAGACCTATATTGGTTATTTGGTTTGTTGATTTAAAACAAGATATAAATAGACTTATAAACTAGGTTAGGGATAGCATGATTAAGTGCACAAAGGATCCAAGTATCTCTAGGGGATCTAACCATAGTAAATAAAGTAGCTAATACTAGAAAACCAATGGTATAAAAATTATAGAAATAACAATTCCAAGTAAAGAGAGATAACAAATGATATGTAACATTAGAAGAATAGGCACTTTTAGGCCAAATGAAATATGTTTTAAGAAATAAATAAATTTTCAAGTAAGGGATCAAGAGCATGATTAGTTTAGGTTTGATCTATCTTTCACTTTCAACACTATTAATTTCTATCAATGCATTGTTCTAGTTTAGCAAGAGATAGAGATTGTTTGAGTAAGTTCTATAGTTTGTTTTGAGCATGTAGAATTATAATATGCAATGAATAATATTTCCAAATAGATAATGACATGTAATAGAGGATATTTCAAACACTAAAGATATATTTTAACCATACACAAATTTAAGAAACTCCAAAAAATATTATAAGTAATGCCCTAGCAAGCTAAATCACTAAAATAAATCAAACCCTAGCATGTATAATATAGAAAATAAATAAAGAGTTTCAATTTGCATAAAAAAGTGCCCCCATATAAAACTCAAGAGAGATGTTTAGACTTTATACCAAATGATTATCCAAGCTAGGAAGCAAGAGAGGAAGAGGATCACACTATGCATGAGATGAGTCCAGACCAAGAGCCAAAAGTTGTGGAAGAGGTGAAGAAGAAGCTGCCAATTTTTGTAAGAGCCAATGCAAGGAGAACAAGAGATAGGTGAAATGGATTATTAAGGGAATATGTAGCAACCCAAAATCTTTAGGAACATTGTATATATCAATTTTAAGTACCAATAATAGTTGTAATAGAGTAGGGCATCCCCTGTCACAATCAAAGCTATTATGCCTAGCAAGAACCAAGAGAGATTCAAGGAGGCAACCAAGATTTGAGTGTGATGATCAAGTGGAAATATCAGAGAAAGAATTTAGGAAAGAATTAAGAGAGAGGCCCCAAATGAATGAGGAAAATGCATATATCTCAATCTTAATCCACCAACAGGTTGAAAACTAGTTTTTCGCTGTTTGGGCCCAAACAAGGCACTTTTCACACATTGTACCTAGGCCATGGATTTTATGAAGGAAACGTGCATCCAAAGCCACATTGCTTCTACCTAATCCATGGATTAGGTTAATATACCATTTAGTATTTTTAATTGATCTCTGAGAGGGGCCTAAGAGGTTCCTAAGAGGTGCCTAGAGAGCATGCCTAGCATGCAAAAGGACTAAGATAGAGTGAGGATGTGTGGGGGATGAGAATATCATGTAGGAAACGTCTAAGTGAGTATAAAATTTATCCAATCAGGATAACTAGGGTCAATATTGTACACTTGATTTGATGTGTAATCATAAGGAGGTGTGGGGTCATGGGAAGTGCAATTATAGTATCCACTGATATACTCATTAACTATTCAAGTATTCATAAAGAGGATTGATGTAAAAGAGGGGCCAATACATGGTAACATTAAATTTATACATCAATTAGGAAACAAAATAAATTATCTAAAATATACTATTTATTATGAGGGGTCAATATGGCACATTACATTACAAACTTATTTAGGCTAAAGGTTGTGTACATATTTATGATTGTGATGCATATTATGGAAAAAAATCATGTTAAACTTGGATAGTAGTAGTTATAAAAAATATATTATAGCATTGATGGTCCAAAAAAGTGTGTTACATTTGATATTTAAAATGGTGTAATCAAAATACAAAAATATGGAAATGATGAACACCAAAATATCAAACATTAAATAATAATTTAAGTTTCATCACTTAATAAAATAAAATTATAACCTACACATGGTATTGATAGAAAATCAATGTTTGCATCTAGCCATCTTGAGAAGGCATATAAATATGTAACAAACATACCTAGGTATGAAAAATCTAGTGATTTTACTTTCATATTAGTAATGTTATTCATGTGAACTAACTAATCCACTATTCTCAATATATATTAAAGTAACTTGAAAATGTTAATATAGTTTGAGAATAAGTTGCAACACCTTAAGACCTAAAAAGAGATACATTTTAGTGAAAAGAATAAAACACTATGAATATGTCATAAAAGTATAATTTTATTGCATTTTTGTGTTCCTCTCAAAATTTTATTTAATTTAAAAATATATATTATGGAAATTTTAGTTCATATGAAAACGTTATGGCCTCCGAAAGCTAGTGCATTTGGCTTGGTTGAAAAATCAGCCCGACGGTTTACAATGTCAAGTGGTAGTTACGTAACCATTTTGGTTATTTTTAAATATAAATTTATAGTTTTGAAAAAAATTGGAAGTTTTTAAAACTATCTTAGCAGTTTCATGAATGTCACAATTATAACCCTACATAAAGCGGTGGTTTCACAAGGAGATATAGAAAAATTTGAATAGCAATTGTAGAAGTTCTATTTTCATATTCTGAATCTTTTTTATTCTAATTCAATCTCTCTTTGGTGTTTAAATTATTTATATGTATGGAGAGGGTACTTTTAATGAATGGAATGCTACTACAAGATATTCTTCTTGATTGTAGGTGGTTTTCTGAGTTGGAGTGTGAAAAGAGAAGAGTGAGTGATCAAGTTATAGAACATGTACAAGTGTTTAGACATCTTATACTAATTTTTTTTTTCATGAATACATTGAGTTGGTATTAAACTTGTAAAAAAAATTTAATTACATATTGGAGTGGGAAAGTAATTGCCTCACCCATATATTTTTCCTATGTTGGGTTTATCCAACATATGTTTTATCCTCTCTTATGCTTCCTTCATATGTTCATTATGATATAAATTTTATTCACAACACTTTTTTAACTCCATTTTATAATTTAAATTAGTATATAATAGTCATTTATCAATCATTTGATGAGCTATAAGTATAGGTTCCATATTGATGAAAACTTAGTGTGGAATATCCACCTAGTTTATGGATCAAATTTTTATTAGAGCGAGTTAATTATATATATATATATATATATATATATATATAACTCACTCTTATATATATATATATATATATATATATATATATATATACATACATATACATACACACACACACACACACACACACACACACACACACACACACACACATATATACATATGTATATATATATATGTGTGTGTGTGTGTGTGTGTGTGTATATATATATACACACATATATGTATGTATGTATGTATATGTATATATGTATATATATATGTATATATATATATATATATATATATATATATATATATATATATATACATATACATACATACATACATATATGTGTATCTATATATATATATATGTATATATGTATATGTATATATGTATATATATATATATATATATATATATATATATATATACATACATATATGTATATATATATATGTATGTATGTATGTATATGTATGTATGTATGTATACACACACACACACACACATATAACTAACTCACTGTAATAAAAATTTGATCCATAAACTAGGTTATATTTCCATTAGAATGTCAATTTCTAGAGGAAAATGTGATTTTGTCTCTTTTCAACAAGATATATCCAAGAGAAAGTGTAATAGACAAATGATAATTATGGATTATGAAGATGAAAGGATACCTAAATGTGGTGAAGGAAGATTTTTTAAATTGAAATATGATGTTGAAAAAATATTTAAGTCCATGAATTATCTTGGGAATTTTATGAAGGTTTTCATGGAAAATATTTTGTTTTCTATTGATACTTCTAAATTAAATGAATATCTTAAGACTTTTGAACATGAAAAGGAGAAGCCCCATTCCAGCCAAGTTACACCACCATTAAAAGTAGATGCAAATATTGAAATTTATCCATATGAATTTGATGTGAATGTGTATAATCTTGATAATTGGTTAGCTCGATTAGAGGTATACTTTGATTTGCATCAAATTAGTGAAGAGCAATAAATTTATTTTTCAAGATTGAAACTAGCTAGTCATGTTCTAACTTGGTTTGAGAGTTATTTTAATTCCTTGGTTATTAATAAACTACCACTAATTATTAAGTGGATTAATTTATGACTTTGATTAAGAATAAAAATTATCCTATATTTTATGAAGAGGAAAGGTCTATTGATTGGTAAATTTTTAGCTAAAAATAAGGAACATGTGTGTAGGTCTATACAAGTGAGTTTTGAAATAAAGTATTTTAAATGGTAAAATATACATTTGATCATATAAACCTCATGAATTATGTTGGAGGGTTGTTTATTATATTAATGATCATAATTTTAATTTCCAATACAAAGGACATAGATGAGGCTTATTCTCAATCCCACTATATTGAGATAAATGAGAATAAGGGTCCATCTTCTTTTTCAAAGTCTTCCAATATGAAGAATAAAGTTTGGGTCAATGTTAATTCTACTATTATTAATAGGAATACTAAAAAACATTATGGGAATTATGATGTTGATATATTTGGATCCCAATTTTGTGATATGTATGGAAGTGTTCACTTTTTAAGATATCATGGAGAAAAATGTGAGCACATTTCAAAGACCAAAAAATAATAATAAAACCAGTGGTGTAAAATGGTGTGTGATTATGAGTTATCATAGATGTAATTAAATACCCATGAATACTCAATAATAAATTAACCAAGTCATGAATCATACATATGGAAGCACATTAATCGACACAGGATAAGGAGTGCTAGGATCAAGGATAAGGATATGTAAATCATGGAGTGAAATAAAAGGAATAATATTGTAGATATTAAGATATGGTAGTAAGAGATTGATACTAAAAATATTGACATACATTTACCATCATGACTTGAGAACACAAACATGGTCATATTATACCATTTTCTCACACTTACATGTTATATTATGATTTTGACCCTTATGTTATGTTTTTACACACCTACATAAACCTAATTATTTTTTTCAAACCTATTTAATATCATACATAAATATCTCTAGATCTTCAATTAAATTTTCCTATACAAAGGTTGTTATTATCATATTCGATCAATATTTCCAATATATACTAACCTCATTTGGTTGGTACCAACCCTCTCCCAATAATGGATAAATTTTAAAAATAATATATTTCCTTAGGTTAGACCATATACATAACATGATTGTGGCATGATAAATTACCTAATTGGACTCATAAATAAATAAATTAATGTCTCACTTAATAAGGACTTGACAATTATCTAGTACATATCTATATAATATTGTACATTAAGAAAATTTACCTCATTCTTTCCAAATTATGAATCTATCACTAGGAGTAGTCACAATCCAGGTTTGAATCTTACCATATCCAAGCCAAATCAATCATTTTAATTATCAAATCCAATCATTAGAAGCATACATATAGCAAAGGAGTAAAAATTCAAAAACATACTAGGTGGGAGAACTATGTGTGCCTTGATTTCTATCATCAAATTATTGAATACATATATAGTGGTCAATCATAAAATAAATGTGATTGGGTTTATCTAAACCTTTTCCAAATTTTGTAAGTTTCTAGTCCTCATAGCACACCTAGAGTTTTAAGGTGAAATATGCTAATTTATGGAGTTATGCACACCTTCATGGTTTGACATCACACATATAGATCTTAAAAAGATAGGTAAATGTGATTGTATTGTCACATTCCTTAATTTTTTTACTGGATAGTACCGAGTAGAAAAATCCAATCTTGACATTCCATAGTGACTTAGATATGATGAAACCATCCTTACATAGACAAAAACATAATTCCTAAACCAAACAAATCACATGCCTACTTTAAACTATTTTACACTTATAGAATAGAGTCATAGTTAGACAGTCTAGCAAAAAAGCTAAGTATTCATCCATTTATTGAAATTACTATATTTAACATATGCCACTTATCAAATATTACAATCTATTTTGACCTTACCAAATTTTGTAATATAAATTATTCTATTAGTTTCTATACTATTAATGTTTTTCTTAAATGGGGTAAAATGTAGAGGTAAACCCGTACACTAATCAAACCATGCCAAAAATTAGTTCTCCCTTAGGGTTTGATCTTTCTAGGGTTTCATATTTCAGTATCAAGGTTTTATTTTCAAACCTAATTTCTTATTGTTATGTAATAATACACATTATTCATGGTCATAATGAGTGAACATTTATTGTTAACATAAGGTATGAAGGTAGTCATTTCATATTATTTTACATGGATGATATATCTTATTTGGATGAATTATGTAAGAAAATGGGTCAAATGAATCAAATCTAAATACATCAATAAGGCCAAAACTAACAATAAACAACCTGAAAGCCTTCTACCAATTATATTTTTGTAGCATCAAATTTGAGATGCCTCTTTTTAATACTATATGGAAAAGCTAAGTATTCATCCCTTCATTGTAATTACTATATTTAACATATGCCACTTACAAATATTACAATCTATTTTGACCTTACCAAATTTTGTAATATAAATTATTCTATTACTTTCTATACTATTAATGTTTTTCTTAAATGGGGTAAAAGATAGAGGTAAACCCGTACACTAATCAAACCATGCCAAAACTTAGTTATCCCTTAGGGTTTGATCTTTTTAGGGTTTTAGATTTTAGTATCAAGGTTTTATTTTCAACCCTAATTTCTTATTATTATGTAATAATACACATTATTCATGGTCATAATGAGTGAAAATTTATTGTTAACATAAGGTATGAAGGTAGTATTTTCATAGTATTTTACATGGATAATATATCTTATTTGGATGAATTATGTAAGAAAACGGGTCAAATGAATCAAATCTAAATACATCAATAAGGCCAAAACTAACAATAAACCTAAAGCCTTCTACCAATTATATTGTTGTAACATCAAATTTGATATGCCTCTTTTTAATACTATATGGAATAGGGCATGCATGATCTACTTTTTTCTACCTATTATGGATGATAAAATACATATTATACACCTTGTTGATGAACTTATCATGAATGTTGAGATCGATAATACTATTAAAACAACTAAAATGGATCAACTAGATACCATGGATAACCAAGAACTCATTGAATATATTAACATGAATCCACATCAAATTGATTCAATGTTATATATCACAAGATATGAATATAATTTTTTTTCCCAATCTACCACATCAAATTTTTAGACTTCTACTATTGGATCAATTCCTAAGTCTACACCTTGAGTGACATATGTGACATCCACATGAGGTTTAGGGGAAACACTATACATTAAACATATGTACATACTTATTCTTACATTGTAAATATTTACTCTTCCCATTATGAATATGCATACTCCATATCTAATCTTACCTACTACATTTTCCCTTAAGCACATTATTAAAACTCTACATGATAAGGTGTTGCATCTAGAACAAGATGCATTGACAGCTATTCATTACATTGACTAACATGTATTTATTTATAAGCCTTTATCCCCTAATATATCATATTATTCAGTATTGACAGGCTTTACAATTCCTAATCTTACACTATACAAAGGTAAAAGTGACCTAGATAAACACCTTAGATAATTTCACACATCATGTTTTGATTATGTATGTAATGCTAACTTACTGACTAAGCTATTTTTTAGAAGTCTCAATGGATATGATTTTTTATGGTTATATGATCTCCCCCTCAAATTTATATGAGAATTCAACCCTTTCAAAGATAAATTTATAGTAAATTTTTTCATTAACATTGATGAGAATTTATTTTATACACAAACTACTAAACTCAAGTCAAGGTTCAATGAGCTAATAATTGAATATGTCCTTTGGTATATTAGTATACTAGACAAGATTACTAATATAATGGATAACAATGAATTTTAAGGCATATTTAATAAAATATTACTTGCACAAATCATTGAGTTCTTTATATTCAAGAGATTCAAATCCTTTGTGAGTTATACCACATGGTAAGGAATAGATAAGTGAATCTCAAATCTTTGAATAAAATAAAGTATACATATAATCATAAAAATAATTAAATAATGAATTTTCAAAGAAAATAAAGATATAAGGTCAAACCAAATGATAACAAGATTAAGGAAAATAGTATAGTTAATTCAATATCACAACCTACAAATTGACTGCAATTGACAGCTCCACCAAATACGTAATTTTCAAGAATTATATTATTTTCACCTACAAAAATTTGAGATATAATTTATCATATTAAACATATAGATGCATATCATTGTATATAAATTGGTATATATTTAGGGGTCATGATACTAGTCCATGAATATATATAATAATTTTAGATTCATAATGCATGATGTTGGTTCATGCACTACACAAAATCATAGTCTACAATTGAAAGACAAATGGTTGTCATTCCACTTCACACTAATAAAATCTGAAATCATGATGGGGCCATGAACATTTTTCATTCTCTTATGATCATTCATTTTATTATACATTGAACAAACTTGAGTGAAACTATACGATAAAACTTGAGTTCATGATTGGATCATGAATGCTATTCATTCCATTTTGATGATTCACAGAGTAAAATTAAGTAAAATGGAGTGAAAATATATAATTAAATATATAAGCCATATTTAGTGGTTGATTTTGTCTCTTTTAGTGAACCCATTATTTAATTCCTTCTTTATTTCTATCATAGTTATTTTTTTGGTATTAAATCATGTACTTCTTCCCACATTCATGACGATTGGGGCATGTTGTATTCCCAACACAAGGGCTTACATATTTATACAAATATGGGGCACATAAACTAACAAAAATACATGTTCTTCACTAAGGAAAATTTCATCCAATGCTTTAACAAAGAAGAATCATCTCTAATGAGTTGCAATGATAACAAGTTTTTCACCAACACGGGTGTACTCCTTCCTTGATATTTAAATTTTAAAAAAAAAATTCACATTAAAATATTTAACCTATGGACATTGAATACACATGTTTGTTGAAATTTTTTTTTATTATGTAACATGAAAAAAATTATAAATGATAACATATCCCATGGATATCTAACATATACACCATCAACATAAATTATTTAGATGGGAGAGATATTCACCAATAAAGATAGATTATATTAATTATGTGTAATATATGATGTATGTGTGTAACTATTAATGGATACACTATTTAATTATTTATTATCCAAAGTAAAAAAAATTTAATATCTCATGATATGATTATAATCTTTTTAACTTCCATAACAACACAAAGGATCCTTATGTAGGAAAAATAAGAGGTGAGTGCAATATTATTATTGCTTCAGTAAATGGTAGGATCATTTTTAATGTAGGGCCTAAGACTAAACATCTCATACATAATCCTATCTCTAATATATTCCTTGGATACCTGATATCATCTTTGACTTATCTTGCCTCTATAGGTGCATTCCTTGCTTCTTGACCTCTCTTGATCACTTTATCTTGTTTAGGCTCAATAGAATTTTTCATGCATATGGTCCCACTTTATATTGAATACCTAATTAAACTTAAAAATACTTTTCTTTTTTTCTCTCTCTCTCTCATCATCATCATTATCTCATCTACAATTATTAAAATCTCACTCTCCCTTCTCTTTTCACACTTGTCTCTCTTTCTTAGCTTAAGTTATTAGGTCCTAAAGCCTAAAACATGGATATATGTATTTTGAATCCAAAATTGAGCCTCATATAGTCATTAATATTCATATTAATACCCATTTACATATCCAAACAAGAAATACAAACTTTTAGCAATTATTCTTTAAACAATCCCCTTTTCCTCTCTTAAGGTTTAATGGCTTGTATCCCTATTTAAGCACAAATTTAGATGGTTGTACAAATACATATAGGTTAATGATGATAAAAAACATATCTTTATAATATTTATCTTCATTATGATTCACCTAAAATTTCATGGCTCAAATCTCAAGAAAACCTACTCAACTCAACATAACCTTCTTCCAATTGGGTCTCTTTAGTCTTCATGCAAAAACATAGTTTAAGAATCTACAATGTATGGTATTAAACCAATACAAAACCTATTGATTACTATATTAAAATTAAAAAAATATTATGTTAAAAAGTTTTAAATTTTTTATGGGTTACAACAAAATTTATTTGACATTCTAATTTGAAACCCTAGCCTAGGCTTAGACAGGCCTGAGCAAGGCCAAGAGGCTATAAAAGGAGTTATTTCAAAACTAAAACAATATAAATCACTTATCAAACATGGATGAGGTATATATAATTTTTTTCCACCTTATTTAATGGTCATTTTTTCATAATCATTCACTAAAAGTCTCAAATATAGTCTATTACAGAATTCTAAGCAAGTATTTTAGGACTATGTATAATAGAATTAAATTTTGAATTGATAATTACTATTAAAATGAATTAATAGCATCAAAATTAGTTTAATTAATTAATTATATTATATATATAATATTATTAAACTTTAAAACACTTATATTAGACTCCAATAAACAACTCTATCATCTTCTTGTTGAATGTGTCTAAAATTGTGTTCGTCTTAAGACTATGTGTGAACATTTTCCTTATATATTTCCATTATGAGGGTTGTATGAGATTTATAACCTATTTTCCATATAAAGTAATAATTTTAGGTATGTTTTATGATTTAATCAATAAATAATAACTTTAACATTTATCAATAATATAAACTTATTTAACATTTTGGGACTGTGTGATAAAAATTTTCCTTATTAGACTATCTTGTAGATGAACTACTTTATCAATAAAAAAACTATAGGAACTTAAACTATGTAAATAATACAAAATTTTTATATTTTTCATAGGCTTTCAATCACACAAAATGCTCTAAAAAATAATTTTCTACTCATTGAATTCCTTGTTCATGCAACAATCAAAACACAAAATTTATAAGGGAAGATAGAGTTCTTTTGTCTCCTTGATCTCTCTTTTTATTTATTACTCTCCTTATTTGTTCCTTAAATGATATATTCCTAATAAAAATTCTACCACACACTCTCTAATATTTGAAATTATTTTTTGTTCTTTATAATACTTAAACATGCAATATATTCTCTTTTCATGGCCAACCCATTGTAGGTGACAGTTACAACTTTTCCTTTCTTGGCTCATATTATTTATTACCATTATATGCAAGTTTAAATCCATATAAAAAAATTATAGTACCTTTTTAAAAAATTAAACAACCTTTATATTCCTCAAAAGACTCAAAAACACTCCACGAGGCTAGTTTAGGAATTCAAAATTTTAAATTAGCCATTTTGGCAAGAAACTCCAAAAGGCTTACAAACATACTAAATCAAGACTCCTACTAACTCAAAAAAACCCCAATGGACCATATAATACATATAACACATTTAAAAGACCAAAATTGGTCATAATGAACCTCTAAAACACATTTACATAATTTATTCCTTAGTGATGTTTTACATCAATTCTCCAAGTTACACTTAACCCTTGTCACACATGTGAGGATAACTACCACATTTATATTACATTTAATACTTGTGTGTAAATAATAAGTAAAAACATGGAAACACATATAAATAAGGTGTAATTAAAATCAAATATGAATATGAAACACTCCATCACCCCCTATATATCAACATAGGTGATTTGGCAAAAAATAAGAAGTATTTTGATCTTAAGTATGGGTCTCAGCAACTAGGCCAAATGAGGTACCCATGTATAATGATAGAGTAAAAATAAAAATTAAGATACTAAAGTGAATTTTTGTTGAATATAATGAATCATATAATAGAATGAATCAAAATTTGCTTCAATGAATATGGTTGTGTGAACAAGAATGACTATTGGTATGTATTCT
Organism: Torreya grandis; assembly: GCA_037957365.1. NCBI lineage: Eukaryota > Viridiplantae > Streptophyta > Pinopsida > Cupressales > Taxaceae > Torreya > Torreya grandis. The sequence goes on along the minus strand of JARHVA010001658.1, from coordinate 391,284 downwards.
ATCAAAACATAATGCATGGTTAAAGAATAAACAATGGTGAGTTATGGAGCCCCCAAAAACAACCAAATTTAAAATAAATTGATATGTATATCCTCCATGAAATAAATATCCTTTGGATATACAAGGAAAAATCAATAGGTATATAGCATACTCAACCAACCAAGGAAGTAATAATAGTACATAATACTCCCCTTAATTGTTGGAACATTTAATACTTAAGTGGTTCCTTTTATGGACCCTTAGCTTACTTAGGTTAATTAAATAATATTTTATTATTATTATTATTATTATTATTATTATTATTTATTAACATAATTTGAAAATCTCATGTTAATAAAAATAATAAAACATATTTATTTTGTTACCATTGTTTGGTTCCTCAAGGAGAAGTTAAACTTGTTGGTTACAACAGTCTACCTCAACATCCAATATAAAAAGTGTTTTACCAATTTGGTGAATTAATCACCTTTGTGTGATAATTTATTATCATTACATTGTAATATTTATGTGTGTAAAATATCATTGTAAATGTTCTATGAATATTATTCAAATGAGAAGTGTGAAGAGGAAGTATTATGTATTTAGTTCTTGTTTATCAAATATATTAACTCATGGTTTTTTATATATTTAAGGGTTTCCACATTAAATCTCATGTCGACCTTTATCTATTTAATATATTTGACCTCATATATAGATATAGTTAGTGTATTATATTACATTTATACATTTCACATTCTTTCATGGTAAGTGAGCATGGTATACAGAGTTGAATTGGCAAGACCTAGAGTGTTTTATTGATATGTGCAACATTCAAAATTAATTTTATTTTTTCCTTAAACATTCAAGCCTAGCATGTATTTATAGTGTAGAATAAGGGATAAAGTTTTTTTATATCTCTATTGAATTTCATATCTTAGTTTTTAAATCAACCAGAGCAAAACAAAGCAACTAGATTTCAATATAAGACCTTCAACAAGAAAAATTTCACCTTGTGATGCCATTATTGTACATTATACAATGCTCATTGGATAAATTAAAAAAATTTCTTCATAGTTACTAAATTTTTTTTTTTTTTTAAAACATGGGATTTATTTTGTTTGAGTTGTCAAAAATCCTTGAAGATCATCTAAGGCATTCAATTTTTTGTTTGGTTTTTCCTTAGCCACTTGGGTGCCATAGTATGACTTGTGTGGACTAGGAAAATTGATTTCAAGAAGAAAATTTTGATTTTGATTGAATTTTTTACATTTATGGGTTGTTTTAAGGTAATTTGGAAGTGTTTATGCCCTGGCTTAGCCTCTTTTTCTCATTTTGTTGATTTCTTACACCATATATAGGCCGTTGCAACTACAAGAAGCTTTAAAAGGGTATTTTTTAAATATTTAATTTCTTAAATCAAAAAATTACATTCATATGCAATTGGCCCTCATATTGTATTAAACTTTTTTTTACCAAAAAATTAATTTAAAAAAGTTTGATTTGCATTCATGTGTGTGTGTGTGTGTGTGTGTGTGTGTGTGTGTGTGTGTGTGTGTGTGTGTGTGTTAAAACATTTTAAAATATAAATTAGTGTATATAAATATTCAAAAAATATACAAGATGAGTTGGCACTATTATTTTTGATAAAAACTTACAAAATGGGAGGTCAAGTATTCAAAACACACTATCACCTATTTTATTTTTGAACAAATTAGTTTGGTCAATTTAAAAAAAAATGTTAAGTAGAAAATCCTTTTTTGGTTTGCATGCAATTAAATTGCATTCAAAACATTAGTCTAACTTTTAATCTTTTGACACTTGAATTAAATAATATTTTATCAAGCATGATCATGTGACCAAAATTGCTTCCTAGGTTTTAGCACATTCTAGATGTATTGATATGATCCATTTGTTGTTTTGAAGCTTCTTAATATAGTTTTTTCAACTTTTTAATAATAGTGTTTAGACAGTTATTATTTATACAACATTTATGACACTTAATTTAGTGTAATTTTTTGCATTTTTTTACACATTGGTTCTCATAAATTTGAACATTTTTACTTTATTTACACTAATTTTTTTATTTATTATTAAATACAATACAAAAATACATTATAAAAGTTTGTTTTGAAATAATTTATAGTTTATTAGTGTTAATTTTAAATTGAAGCAATGGTTCTCCTAATTTTATGCTAGAAAAATATCAAATTATTAATGGTTCTAACTAAAATATCTATAAAATTTGTATTAAAGTTGAGTTTATGGCCTAGAATTTATAGAATATTATAGTTAATACTAAAAACCCGTCATGTAGAAATGTCTCAACTGAGTTTACCAATGCATTCCAACAAAAATCACATGACGCTATGTTGATTATTTTGATGAGTGTTGAGGATGAATTCCTACTCCATATTGGAAATTAGGAGTCTCTTATTGATGTCTAAAAAATCTTTGATTCCATGCACAAGGGTACTCAACTCTCTCAGATAATTAAGCTTATTCTTGAATTGTTAACTATACTTATGAAATGTGATGAAAAAGTTATTAATTTTTTTGTAAAAACTAAAAACATAAAATCTCAGTTAGATGGATGGAATTATAATTTAGTTCAAAATTAGTTGTATTTCATTATTAAATTAATTATTCATGATTTTTTTTTGCAATTTTAATCAATTCTTAACTCAAAATACCAAATAACGTAATATATCCCTAACCTTGCTAATTTTTCTCTCATATTGTTCAAGAATAAAAAATGATGTATAATTTTGATTCTAAATAGAATGCCACTAAAGCACTTATTACAATTAATCTTGTATCTAAAAATAATATAAACTATAAGTCTAACCCTAATTCTATGAATGGTAATAATAATCATAAAGTTAAGTTTAATAGGACTTGTAATATGTGTGGTAAATTTGGTTATAGAATAAAATATTGTTATAAAAACAAAAATAAAGCTAATAGTAAAATCTATAAAAATAAAAAGTGTAATAAATCTATTTAGAATCATCAAAATTATCAAAACCATAATTAGAATAGCAATCGGGAAAATAATTCCAATTTTATTGCTCTATATGTTGCCTTGTTTGCTTCTAATGAAAATGAATGGATTTTAAATGGTGGTGCATCACATCATATGACTTGTTTATCAAGTTTTTTATTTGATACTAGAGATATATCTAAAAAATATTTATTTAGGTGATAACTCATTTTTAAAAGCTACCAAGTAAGGAAAACAAAATTTGTAAATGTTATTATAAAAGATGTTTTCTATATTCCTAAAATTAAGAAAAAAATGTTTTCATATTATCAACTTATGAATGATAATTTAATTGTAACTTTACTTAAGTATATATGATCTATTAGATATTAATTTGGTTCTTTTATTGCTAAAATTATTCAATAGAATAGTTTATACTACTTTCTACCTCTTTTATATGTTGTCTTTCATTGAAAAGAAGGAATAAATATCAATAATGGCATCAAATATGAAGAAATTTTAATTTTAAAAGTTTATATGATATGTATTCTCATTATTGTTTTGTTTGTAATCCTTCTATATCTTCTTATTATGAAACTTGTGAAGGTTGATTACATGATAAGCAACATACTAATCCCTTTCACAAAAATCATGATATGAATTCCTCGTATCCTTTAGAAATTATTCATAATGATGTATAATAACCCTTTAAGTTTCATATCTCAATGATTATTTATATGTTATTAATTTTATAGATGATCACATTAGAATTATGTGGTATTATTTTATAAAGAATAAATCTAAAGTATTATCTATATTCAAAAAAATTAAAGTTGTTGAAAATACATCTAATTTTTGTATTAAAATATTAAGATATGATAATGGTGGTGAATATATTAGTAAATAATTTTATTCTTTTTGCATTAGTTGTGGAATTCAAAGGGAATTAAATATTCCCTATTTTTGACAATAAAATGGTATTATTGAAAGAAAAAATTGCACCATCATTGAAATAGCTGGAACAATGTTGCATTCTACAAATATTTTTAAGTTCTTATGGGTCAAAGCCATAAAAAATGTTGTATATATTCTAAATAGAGTCCTTAATAAAGATTTGAATATTTATAATACTTTATAAATGTGTTCTAAAAATAAATACAATGTGGTTCATCTTAGGATCTTTGGTAGTGTTGCTTTCATCTTTGTTCTTAAAGCAAAAAAAGAAATAAACATGATCATACCTCCTATTCTTGCATTTTAATAGGTTATGGAGGTAAACCTAAATGATTAAGAATGTATAATTCATTAAAATACAAATATTTGAGAATAGGAATGTTCTTATCCTTGAAAAATATTTTGGGACTTTATGTGTAACCTCTTTAGTGTTCTTATGTTCATGAACTTCACTCTCATGTTTCACCTTATGAAGAAACATATGCCCTATAATAAGTTGATCCATGTGTAGATAACTTAGAGTCTAAGGAACCTTTTAAATTTCATGTTCAATCTAACTAACATAGGGTAAAATCTCTAATCCAATCTTTGAGTCTCGATAATTTTAATAAATTAATTAGGATTCAACATTTTTATCATATTTTAATGACTGTGGATGAATGTGAACCTAAATATTTTGAGAATCCATTCAAGATGATAGATGTAAAGTTGTTATGCAAGCATAGTATAATTTTTTAATTAAAAATTATACTTGGGATCTTGTCCCACCTCTACCTAAAATTTATATTGTTAGTTTTAGGTGGCTTTATAAAATAAAATAGAATTAAATTTGTAAAATTGAAAAAAATAAAGCAATATTAGTTGCTCTTGATTTTACTCAAAAAAATGGGCTTTATTATGTTGAAACCTTTGCTCTTATAGCAAACATGAGTATTTTTAGATTATTTATTGCTCTTATAGCTCAAAATAGTTGGATCATACACTAAATGGATGTAAAAAATGCCTTCCTAAAGGGTGATTTATAAGAAGAGATATATGTGACTTAGCCTAAAGGTTTCACTAAATCTGACAAAGAAGAGTGTGTTTTTAAGTTAGATAAATCACTTTATGGTTTAAAATAAGCTCCTCAAAATTGATATTCTAAAATCATCATTTATTTTAAATAATTAGTTCCTCCAACCATTCTTCTGATAAGTATCTCTTTGTTAAGGATGAAAATAGTCATTTAATCATAATTGTGTTATATGTTGATAATCTTCTTATTACTATAGATCTAATTAGTTTAATTCTTAAAAATAAAGATAAATTAAGTTAGACTTTTTAAATGACTCGCCTATGTATTATTCATTATTTTTTGAAGAATAGTTGTGTTTTAGGATTAAAATATAATTATTATATCATAATATTAGTATGCACATAATCTTCTTGTTAAGGTTAATATGCTTGACTATAAGACTGCATCTACTAATTTTGAAATTTGTGTTAATATTGATATAAAACATGTATGTGACAAAGCTAATAGATAACTTATTGGTAGTTTGATTTATCTAACCATTACTAGATCAGATATTTCATATATTATTGGTGTTGGTTACATATTCATATAGGATCCATATTTGGATAATTGAAAATTAAAAAAATGAATACTTTGGTATATTAAAGGAAATATAAATTTTTCTTTATTTTATTCTTCCATTGATAATGATAATTTATATGGTTATTTTGATGCTAACCATGTTGGTGATATTATAGATCTCAAATATACTTCTAGATATGTGTTTAATTATGGTGTAACTGTTATTACTTAGAGTAGGAAAAATCAACCTATTATATGTGTGTTTTCTACAAAATAGAGTATAGAAGTGTTATGGAAGTTTTTAAAGAAGTCATGTGGCTATTAAGTTTATTATGATAACTTCATTTGAATTTTTTTTAAAGTACCACCATTTTATGTGATAATAAAAGTTGTATAGCTCTGGAAAAAAATCTAATACAACACCAACAAACTATCTATATTAAAATTCATGTGAATTTTATCTGAGATAAAGTCCTCAATGGTGATATTGATCTATAGTTTTGTCCTAAAAATTAAAAAGTGGTAGGTGTCTTCACAAAAAAACTTGGTTCTACTAATTTTTGTCAGTTTTATATAATTATGGGCCTCTCATAGTTTCCATTGAGGGAGTGTGCATGACAATGTCACTTCATAATGTCCATTTATTTCCTTATTCTTCTCTATATTTACTTTTATTTTAAAGCATTATAACAAGTCATTATATGTGGTTCTGGTAAACTTCATAATGTTTGAGTTTATAGCATACCTAATACTTATAATCATATTTTTTAATTAAGGTCTTTATGTTATAAAAGGCTCTAAAAATGTTTGGTTGATTATTCATGAGAAACTATCAGATGTAGTCTCACAATCATGCTATCCTAAAATTAATTTAATTGGTTTGTGTATTGTAATTATTTTTATTTCAAAAGGCTTTATTGGCATGATTAAGGTTTTTAAATCCTTCAATTTTTTACATGCCTCCTAATATCATTATATTTGGTTCATAGAGTATAATTATTTTTTATAAAGGTGACTATGACATGTATCCCAACTTAACACTAAAGGAGAGTGTTGGAACATTTAATTCTTAAGTGGTGCCTTTTATACACCCTTATCATACTTAAAATAATCAAATATTAATGTTTTATTATTATTTATTAATATGGGTGTAGCAGTGTACATTTTTTTAAAATCAACTTTGAGTTATTTAACATTGTCTTCAAATCTAATGGAAGAAAACTAATTCATAGAAAGTGTGATCAAGTCCATAAATGTGTTATACCAAGCACATGTATTTGACTAAGGTTAAATAATACTATTGATACTATTATGAAGTTACCTTAATCAATAAATAATCATATTAGGGTGTACCAATGTCCTACACATTCATTCATACACTCAAATCTAATTAATAAAACTATGAGATTCTTAAAGTACCAATACTAAATTTTAGCCTTAATTGAATGCATGTAATTGAAATAAAATAATCAGAAATATGACCATGCAAATAAGATAAACTCTAACTAAGTGTATAGGTTAACATCATGAAGATTCATAATAGCTATGGTAGAAATAATTCAATTCACAATGGAAGAATCATCATACTAAGCTTCTATATTCAATTATTTACATAATTATGTGAAAAACAAGACTTAGCTTCAAATTTATTTCCAAAATAAATAAAATGCAATTTATATGGCATTACTTCATAAATACATGTTATGTAAATACTATTCCCATAAATTCAAGCTACCTATTTATGTCACAATTACTTGAACTAGGATTAATTCCCTCATGGCTTTAACATTTATAACATTAAACAAATTTATCCATATAATCTAAATTAAGAAAAAGTACATTGTTTATCCTTTTTATTTATGAACATTAACACATATGTGGATATTACATCAATTGAAATAACCTCTAATTTTTACATCACACAATAATTCCATTTTAATTAAGTGTGTACATTCAACCATCCTATAATATCATATAGTAAGTTATTTCTATATGTAACATATGCTAGTCATGTGGTCTATTTATATCAAGATTAATAAAGAACAATAGTGAAATGGTCCCTTAATAATTAATTATGCTATTGATGTTTCAACAAACATGCTTATGTTTTGCATATTACAAACTTAAATAATTTCTTGAAAGATTTTATTTCTTCATATTTATTATGTCAAACATTAATCATTTTGTTATAACTTATACAATGAACTTTTCCTTTTAGTTAACGAAAGAAATGGTCATATAAACTCTTCTCATTTATTAAAGTTACAACTTATGACATATTATAAATTTATTACATAGTATTTTATGACTTAGTATACAAATTGAACATAAAAATATAACAAAATAATAAGTCATCTTCCTTGATGTCAAGGATTATCTTCAAGAAATTATTTTGAAGACTTATAAGAACTCAATGACAATAAGATCAATCAACAATATAAACTATCATTAATAAATTTATTAATAAAATCATTAAAAATAACATTTAAAATATATTTTAATCCTCATCATGATTTAAAATATCAATCTAAATATCAAGAAAGTTCTTAATTGAGCTTAGAAATCCTAACTCTCATGCTCAGTTCCAAAAGATCTATAACTTCATTTCAATGAACCCAAAAAAAATTGAAAATTGAAGTAAGATATAATGTTCAAATTTATGTGGTGATATTATAAAACTCAAATAAATATTTAAATATTGATATAATTTAATATTCATAATAGAACCTCATTCTATTTTGTTATGAATACAAAATTGAAAAGATGAGGACATCATACTTATAGTTTCTATAAGTTACATTCTAAAACTACAACTCTATATAAAATATAATAATCAACCTAAAGTTCCTTATAATATAGAAGTTACACAAATTTATCTCACTTTAACTTATTTATATATCCACTTCCTTGTATTTACATACTTCTCCTCTTTATGCTCCCTGTTAAGGACTATTAGGTCATGGATAGGTTCTTTAGCACATAGTCCTTTCAAAATGTACATAACCATATGGAAACACTTTAAAATCTCCAAAATATTTTAAATCACATGCTATTCCATATAATTAAAAAAACTTAAGCAATTTTACTAGTGCAATCTCTTGAAAATCATGTTTTTTGTATTTGAATCCTTGGATAAGATAATGCACAGGGGTTTATCAGGCCTGAGAGGAATATAAATTTATTTTCAAACATTATAAGCTATTTTAAGGGTCTTTGAATGATTACTAAGGTTTTTATGATTATTAGAAAACTATTCTAATTCATAATACTTTAATCCAATGCCTTTGCTCAAGACTTTATAACATTTTTAACTCACTGTTAATTTAGTTGTAGCATGCAGACCCAAAAATCTTGTAATTGAATCAAAAGACTTATTATTAAATTTTGAGTGGCTATAGGAATTTTATTAGGATAAAAACATTGATATAAATTAGATAGTCATAGGATTACTCCTCTTCTATGCATGTGAGGACTCTCAAAATGCCTTTTCAATCATTCAATCCATTATCAGACCACAATGATAATTATATTAAGACTGTAAAATTTTTATACAACTTATCAATACACTCAAAAGACCTTCTATCAACTGTAACCTTTATTCATATTTGGTAATCAAATTTACTACCTCTCCTAACCATGGAAAACCTCTTTGTCCACTTTACTTATCATTTCTCTATCTTCCCAATTTGACTGAGTGCTCAAAACAATAATCTATAGCTAAGATTTATTAAATCTTTACATACCTCTATCTAAGCTTCACAATGCTTCTTCAGATCCTCTATTTCATCTTTGTCACATTATTCCCCTTCTTTTATTGTGATTGTGTGTACAAATCAATAGCTTATAGTCCCTTGCTTTGGTTTCATGTATTTTTTGTATTGTAAAAATAAAAATAACTCACAATAAACTTTTGAGCATTAAATAAAGATGCTTACCAACATTTTTCACCACTTTTTAATGTATATGCAGGTTCTACCTTCATCTAGCACCCATAAATGCAAAGGATGATTATTTAGTTGTCACATAAGAGATCCTCTATTCATTCAGATTTTGTCATGGAATTTGGTTAATATAAATCTAAATACAAAAGTGTGTTTATTCATTCACTCATGTATGCAATTCCTTCCACACAAGGTATATGTAGCCAATAATCAAGACTGAGAATGATCTTTGATTTTTACTCTTATTTACATTCCAATTCACTAATGATGTTTTCAAATTCACTTCACAAAGTGTTTTCAATGTTATAGATAAGTAACAACAAAAGCATATCAAAAACTATACTTTTCTCCACAACTCTATTTATAGAGAAAATTTAGTACATATGCATAGTATAGGATATGCAACTTAATTAGTTATCAAAATCAAAAACTTATAATTTTTTTCTTCTTGGGGGTTATTCCACATCTCTCTTTTGAATCAAATCCATTCTATTCTTATTTTCTAACTTGAATGAATACACAAGACACTTATAAATCCTTTTGTAATGCATAACCATCCTAACTAACTTTTAGAACTTCCTCAAATACATTGAGGAAAGTTCTTAACTACCTAAACCAACACTAATTATTATTAAGACATATAATGATAAAAGGTCATCACACTTTGACACTTTACAACATCAAAACACTTGAAAAACATAATAAGATCATTCAAATATTTGAATGGACCATTTAGGTGGAAAATGTCTTAGTGGTCCAAATTCAAATTGTATAGAATATTAATAGAATAAAATGTTTACTAAAGACATCTTATGACCATAACAACCTACAAAGATTCCAAAACATGAAACTAGACTATTATTTACATAGGAGTTATTGATGCTCCTGCATCACCTTATCAACATATTATATTAGTTTTTTATTCATTGATGAAAATAAAAATGAATAACACTTCTCAGAATTCAACACTAGAGTACTAAATATATTATCCTTAAAGATATATTAAACTTCTTATTATCTCCAATTTAAGTAACATATTATCTTTTAAAATACAACATATAAATGAATATCTAAATAAATTCAAAGATCACAATAAAAGATTGCACCACTTATCTAATGAATTTCATATACATTTGTACTTACAAAAAAGAGAAATAATATATATATATATATATATATATATATATATAAAATAAAAATACAAAATAATTTTGTAGCTACTTTATAAATAATCAACATAGCAACTTATTATTTCCATATTTGAATAACAAATTATTACACTCAAGAACAAGACTATATAAAGAATTGCATTTACTATCATATAATAAGACATTGATATATATCATGTCTTTACACTAAATGAAAACATACTAGGAAACCAAATACATGAAGAGACCAAGCACTCAAAACATATTCTAAAGAGAAAGATGTAAATGGTCCACCTATCATTCCTAGTGACCACACCCCCCCCCCCCCCCCCCCCCCCACAATGGTGGCCCTAGACTAGCCCAACCATCAGTTGGATGTGGAGTTCAACAATAGGGTTTATACAAGGGTGAATAAATAACAGAGATTCTGAACTTTAAAATGAAGAACATAAAAGATTGAAATTTAAATGACTTAATGAAAAGTGCATGAAGTAAAATTACTTGAGATTATTGTTAGTACTATTGTTCAACCATGTGATTAAATCCATTTGACTTCTACTAAAATAATGATTATTTTATCTATCAAATTTAAATGAGATATGCATGTATATACCATACAAGTATTTAATAATCAAATCATAGTAAATATATTCATAAAAACTTATATTCTCAATAATTATGCTCGAAAAAGAATAAACTTCAACAATCCAAATCATATTGAAACTAAAAGAGTCATGCCACCAAAAAGAGTCACCAAAATGTACACAAAATGAGAAAGAAACCAACTTGGATTTTTCATATTAATTTTCATAAAAATTTAATTAAATTACAAATCATATGAACTGAATTTAATCGTTGCATTAAAACCTATACTCATACAAGCCATTCAAATCAAGCACAAGTTACAAAAAACCTAAATAAATTAAAAAATAAACACCTACAACCAGGTTAGAACTACATACAATGACTCTCAACAATAATATAATCTAAAAAAAATCCATAACCACATTATACAACCATTCCTAAAAACCAAGTCATATAGAAAATAGCAAAATAAATAACCTAAACCCATTATTTCAAAAATAATGGCAATGACATATTCAATGCCAATAAGCCTATAACTTAATAGTCTAAAATAATATTAAATGGTAATGGTAATAATAATGACATATTCAAACACATTAATATAAAATAAACCACACAGTTGAGTACCTAAACCATACTTTAAATCAAAGGAAAAACAACTCCAAAGTATATCAACAAGAAAATATTCAAATATATGTTGACCATATCATTATGGGTTCATCATTAAGTCTATAGACTTCATCCTGAACCTATAATGGTTCATTATTCTTTTGGTTATACTCCATTTCCAAAGAATGCAAAATAACTACCGTATTATACTCTAACTCATAAAAATAAACCACTTGTTGAATGCACCAATAATGTAGAAAAGTGTTGTGACATTTTGATAAAAACAACTTATTTTTCCTCTTTGAACACAATAAATCTCTCATAAACTCTATTAACTACCATTAAATCCCACATTAGCCCTACATTATGTCCAAAAATAACTAACAATGTAACCCACAAACTACCATTATTTTCACCTAAAATGTAACTAAAAAACTTAACCAACATTCACAAATCAATCCCACTAGGCATTTAATGGCCTTCACCAAAATTTTTGATAGATTTTAGCTAGGGTTTGGCCAACTTAGCTAGCATAACCAAATGACGAAACAAAAATACTTCAAAGCTACTCAATAGGTTGACCTTGGGATTTGGTTCATCATGACCTAATTCCCAATGAAGTCAAAACCAAAATTTTAGAATACCATGAATAAAATAAATAAAAATTAATGAATATCCCATGACCTAGTCATGGTCCCCCTAAAGTATTACACATTCAAGTTATCAAAATGGTTAAAACACCAAGTCAAATACATAACAAACAAAACCAACATGAAGCATCTAATTAAACTCAATTAACATTTTCCAAGCATATACACTTTACATAGTCTCTCAACTTTCCAAAAAATCCATATAAAGATTAGTTTCTTAAAATAATAAGAAAGATAACCACATATAATTGGTTACACATTGGACAAGTCAATCTAAGCAACAAGACTCAATCAAAAGTGTAATATAAAACAAATTTTTTCATTAATCAACTGAATAAGTGAATAAAATAGTCAAAATAACATAGTCAAAATAAAGCTTAGAATCTCTCTACTCAAAATATTAATAACTTAATGTTCACCCTTATTGTACCCATTACTTATGAGTACTAGATCCAAACTAGCTCATTTTCTTTTTCTTGTTATTACAATCATGAAAATTATACAACAGTATCTAAATAGAAAACTAATATCAAATATGATAAATAATTTTAATTTTAATAACATCAATCAAATCTAGGATGAACTAAATTTAATCATCCATGTGACATCATAAACATATGGTGTACATAATATATTATCATAATATCTCAAAATAGAGTCTCAATAACATCTAAGTAATAGTTCAATAACTATTAACACAACTAAGAAATATGCTAGTCAATAAACAAATGTGCAACCAAAAATGAAGTAGACATCCTCCCCCACTTAAAAAGAGGTCATCTATGTGACTAAAAAACTGAAGGATAATACTCCCTAAAAGGATGATCATCTTACCAATTAGAATTATGCTCAGATAAAGGATCACATTAGACCAAAATTTGATAAATTTCTCTATTTAATAATCTAAAGTTGTGATGGTCCAAAATTTTCAATAGTTCTAACTACATATTTTCCTCTTTTGAAACTTAAAAAAAATTCCAATCCAAAATGTGAGAAGGGTCAGGTACATACTTCCTTAATAAAGTAACATGAAAAACATCATGAATCCTAGACAAATATAGAGGAAGGGCTAATCAGTAAGAAATAGAGCTGATTCTTTCTAAAATGTCAAAGGGTAAAATAAACCTAGGATTTAATTTAGAATATTTTCCAAATTTAATGAAACTTTTCTATATTCTAACATGTATAAATACTTTTTCCCATGCATTAAATTCATAAGTAGACCTTTTTAAATCTACATATCTATTTTGACTATTTGAAACAACCTTAAAATTTTGGTAAATTAAATCCATTTTCACATCATATTTTTGTAAAATATGAAAGCCAATAATATCTCTACTTTCTAGGTTGTCCCTGCCAAGAGTAGTTCTATATTTATGCCCATACAAAGCTTCAAATGGAGCCATTTTAATTGCAAAGTGATAATAATTATTATAAGAAAATTCAACTAAATGTAGGAAATATTCCCACTTTCTTTGTTGATCCGTAATGTATATATTAACATTTCTTCAACCACTTGGTTAAGCCTCTCTATTTGACCATCCATTTCTAGGTGATAAGAAGAGATAAAATTTAAAAATGTTCCAAACATTGCAGTTAAAGTTTTCTAAAATCTTGAAGTAAATAAATTATATCTATCATAGATAATGACTTTCAGATTCCATGCGACTTAACTAATTCTTCCACAAAACATTTCACAAACAAAGAAGTGCCATCAATTAGATTTATAGTAATAAAATAGCCAACTTTTATAAATTTATAAATCATAGCCATAATAGTGTCATGTTTACAATTAGACATTGGTAAACCAATAATGAAATAAAGTGAAATAATAGTCCACTTACCTTATGTAATTTCATAAGGATAAAGAAAACCTTGTGGATGATAATGTTTAACTTTTACCTGCTGACATTACAAATATTTTATAATAAAATTAGTGACATCATGCTTTAGGCCAAGCCAAAAATGGTACCTTTTTAGTTCATGTGCCATCTTCATGACACTTATATGATAAAAATGAGGTGTTATATGCAATTATTTTAGTAAAATATTATACAAGTCACCTAACTTAGGCACAAAAAATCTATTTTTATGCCTTAACAATCCATCACTTTTTAACAAAAAAAATTGTTACAGGCTTGTCAGCCAAACTTGCACTTAATTTGTTGCATAATTCATTAGTAGGTTATTCCAAAATAATGGTTCTAAAATTACCTTAAAAAATAAACAAATTAGTGAGATACATGCATCAATTGAGAGAATCAACAACATTATTATCCTTACCTTTAACATATTCAATGTTCATATCAAAAAAATTCACAAATTCTAGCTATCTATGTTGGTGAGCATTAAGATCATCCTAGGTAAACAAATATTCTAGGCTATGATGATCATATTTGACTTTGAAATGCTTACCTAGCATAGAATGTTTCCACTAATTTAAAGCATGTATAATAGTAACAAGTTCTAAAACATGTATGAGATAAAAATTTTCATGGTCGTTGAGCTTACATGATTTATATGCCACAACTTTGCTATCTTTTATAAGAATAACATCAAAACCCTCCTTAAAAGCATCAAACTAGATTTCAAATTTTCCATCAGGATATGGAATAAGAAACATAGGTGTTGTAGTTAAAAAATATTTAATCCTATTAAAATATTTTTCACATGCCAATGTTGAAAAAAAATTTTTACCTTTACATTAAAAAGAAGTAATGGGATTAGCCAATCTAGAAAAAAATTCACAAACGTTATATAGTAACAAGCCAATCCCATAAAGCTACACACTTCATATGTTTGTAGGGGTATGTCACTCTTGAATATATTTTATCTTTGTGGATCCATATCAATTCCATCCTTGAAAATATCATGTCCAAAGTAATTTATTTTAGTTTGTAAAAATGAATATTTAGAAATATTCCTATAAAGCTTATGTAGCCTTAGTCTTTGTATAACTCAATGCAAATAATGCTCATGCTTAGCTATATTCTTAGAATAGATCAATATACCATCAAGAAAAATAATAATAAACTTGTCTAAATAATCCCCAAATATACTATTCACAAGGTTCATAAAGGCATCATTTGCATTTTTCAGTCTAAAGGGCAATACCATGAACTCATAATGGCCATACCATGTACAAAAAACTATTTTATGGAAGTCATCTTCCTTAATTCTCAGCTAATGGTAACCTGATCTCAAATCAATCTTATAAAATACTATTTCACCCTTGATTTGATCTAATAAATCATCTATCCTTGGTAAAAGATAATGATTATTGATTATGATCTTGCTAAGCATGTGATAATCAACACATAGCCTAAGAATACCATCTTTCTTTTCCACAAACACAATAGGAGCACTCCAAGGAGATACACTTCATCTAATGCTTCTATTTTATAATAGTTCATCTAGCTAAATATAAAGCTCTTTTAAATTATCCACATTCACATGATATGGAGCGTTAGATGTTGGGGCATCTCCCAGCATAACATCAATGGCAAAATCAAATTCATGCTTAGGAGGAAGTCTAGGTAACTTTTTAAATAAAACATTAGAAAATTCATTCAAAAATAGAAAAAAATTATAAGAAATTTCCTTATCCAAGTTCATTTTTTGTATTTGAACAACATAAAGCTTACAACCTTTTCACACAACCTTTTTCAGCTGTAAGGTTGAAAGTAGCTTTCGTACTTTAAGCTTATTAACACTTTAGATTTTAATATTTTTTCCCAAGTCATCACAACAGTGAACTAATTTATTACCATAATCTAATGTGACTTTATGTTTCTAGAGCCAATCCATTCCCATAATAAGGTCATAAGATCATAAAGTTATTAAAAACATATTTATTTTAGTTGAGGAAACTCCTAAATTAAGATTTATTTTCTCTAAGAATTCATAAATAGGCACCCTTTTGCTTGTGCCAAATTCAACCTCCCATATTTTTCTTAAAATAACAGGTTTTTCTTTACATTTATTAAAATTATTAAGATAGACAAATCTATCATTTTCACTAGAATCAATTAGAATCGAAAATAAAAAATGATCTAGATTATCTCTTATTTCAATAGGGGTGGCCAGAAATTTAGCAATTCCTATTATACACAACCATGTACACCATATGGTTAGTTGATTACCCCATTTTTAATTTAGGATGGTCCTTTAGATAGTGACTATCACCACATTCCTATCATGCTACATTTTCCTAAAGTGAAATAGATACAACATTTTCCCCTGTGGTAGGTAAATTCTAATTTTGTTGTGTTTGATTTTTCTTAAATGTTCCAATTTTAGAAGAATTATGAAACTTAAAGTTTTTATTTTGGCCTTGAAACTTATTAAAAGAACTATTTCTCCTTATAATTATATGGTTCTAATCAATTTTTTTGAAGTTATTGAGTGAAGGAGAAATATATTTATCTTTAGATTATTGTCTATTAAGTATGAAATCTTGTCTCACTTTGTACAAAGACCTTTCTTTCTCTTCTACCCTATGAGAAGATTCAATGGTAGCATCCAATTTTTTTGGTTTGGTCATATTGAATTTAGGTATCAATATTTACCTCAATCCAAGATTAAAATTTGTTACCTTGGTTTCCTCATTATGCATATAGTTCACTTGACACAACAAATTTAGGACTTTGGTCTCCTATTTTGTTACAAAATTGTTTTAATAAATGAAAAACTGCTATCTTTTACTCTTTGAAATAGGCACCAAGATGCCTCTTTTTAAATTTCCTCTAAAAAATAGTCTAGGTAAGTGTCAAAGGTTGATAAACCTCTAAAGCACAAAGGTGATTCTACTAAAGAGTAGTATCTATAACTAGCTAATAAGTATCTACCCTTGCCTTTGTATTTGAGGTAATGTTATGTAGATTAGTATTTATATAGGTTGACCAAATATGCATTGAATGCATCAATAAATTCTTCACCTAAAAAATTTAGGGGGTGGAATCTTTTTAATTTCCTTAATGATGGGATCAACCAATAATAAAGGCATCTCTTGGATTGCTTTCTCTCCCACTTGCCCTTCATCTAATTTGGCCAATTCTTCTTGATTAGAAGTAAGACTCCCCTTAACATATATTACACCCATACATTACTACCAACATTTTTAATATTAGTTTATTATCTACCCGAGTTAAGGTTTTAGGCTCCTTGACCCTACCTCTTCCCTTAGTTCTTCCTCTACCTCTACCTCTGTCCTACTTATTTTATCAACTTCTAGGTTTTTATCATCATCTAAACCACCTAATCTAGTTTTCACCATCTTGGGATGAAACAAAACAATAACTTAGGAATTTAGAAGTATTAACATTAGGTTTCAAGATTGCTTTTCCTGGTGGTTGTTAATGCTTTATCTTTTTTGATTTTGTTAAAGGGTTTTGGGGTCCCTTCAAAACCTGCTTTTACCGTAATCTAAAACATTATATTACAAATCTCCCTAAAGCACATAAATATAGATCTAATACCAAAATGTAACAAACATAATTTAAAAAAAAAAAATCAAAAAGTAGTTACTCAACATTTTTTTCAAACCTAATAGAAGAAAACTAATTTTTAAAAAGTGTGATCAAGTCCATCACTATGTTATACAAAACATAAGTATTTGACTAAGGTTAAAATTTACTATTGGTACTAATAATAATTTACTTTAACTAATCAATAAGCATATTAGGGTGTACCAATATACTAAATGTACATTCATACACTCAAATCTAATTACTAAAACTATGGTATTCCTAAAATGACTAATACTAACTTTTAGCCTTAACTGAATGTCTGTACTTGACATAAAAAAATCTTCACTATGACCATGTAGGGAAGATAAAACCTAACCAAGTGTACAAGTCAACATCATGAAAATTCACAACAAACTAAGGCAAAAAAAATTTAATTTATAATAGATGAATAATCATACTAAGCTTCCACAATCAATGATTTATATAACTATGTGAACAAAAAGACTTAGCTTAAAATTTATTTCCAAAATAAATTTAATGAAATTTGTTTGACATTATTTTATAAATACATATTACATGAAGACTCTTGACATCAATTCAAGCTACCTGTATACATAATATTTTCAATTTTTACCACTTACTAACACTTTCTATATTGCAGGAACTCATCAAGTCTCAATCTCTCTGAGTGTACACCTTAAGGGGTGTACCAAGAAAGAGATGGGTAGACCATTAGTGTTCTATATTACTTTTGTCCCTTTTTCTACTTGATTTCTACACAATTATCTCATAAAAACCATTCCCCTAAGCTTTGCCTCTTATTTTCACCCTCTTTTAGTCATTTACCACCTTCATTAGCCATTTCCCTAACCTAAACCCATTTTTGGTAGGTTACATGTCATTTACCACCTTAATTAGCCATTTCCCTAACCTAAACCCATTTTTGGTAGGTTACATGATTATTCTATCCAATTCTATCCTATATTGTTATTTACAAAAGCTTACTAAGTACTAAGTTATCCATGGCCAACATAGTTCATTAACTAGTCAATTCTAGGTCGACTGGGATGAACTTGTCAGCCTAAATTTATGAAAAGGTTTAGGGTTATATCTACCTATATAAACACAATAATTTTGATATTTATAAAATAATAGAATAAGAAGTAATATATATTGAAAATATTCTTATCCACCATTCTACTTGAGGAGCAATCTTAGGGTTTCATACTTTTTTAGGAGATACGGATCTTGTCTTGTGGAGAATTTTTTTAGATGCATTGATAGGATGTATAGCCTAAATTTGATATATCCTTATCATCCTTACATACCACAACAACTTATTGTGAATCACCTTGGCCAAGGGATTGATTGAGGCTCAACAAGTTTGTTTTCAAAGGTAAGTATTCCTTGTGAACTAGGATTGCAATAATGGGAGATTAGTATTATGTTAGTGGATAAAATAGATGTAAACAAAACACAATAATGATAACACCTTAAGTGTATCACAAAGGTATATCTTAGTAACAAAACATACATATGAAATCAATAACTAAAATGTAAAGAAAACCTTTCTTCACCTTCCTTGAATGCTCCAAATAGCTTGTTGAAGTGGCTTGCTCAGTTTGTGCTCATGAAGTCTGCATCAATGAAGTGTGGCTACATCTATCTCTCCTTGGCGCTATTTTTGGATTGTATTGGCTCAATATTTGGATATTATAACACTAATATGTAAATATTTGAATACATTTGGGTGTTATAAGTTTGGTATAAAAGAGCTTACAATTCATGTTCATGGCTCTCCTATTTATAGATTTTCAAAAATGGTTAGAATCAACCTGAACCATCCATCTCAATATGAATATGTGTGGCTAAGGATTAATTTAATTATGTAATTAAAATTCATAAATAGGCTTATGAATATTTGGGATAGAGGGGAAATGAATAGGCATGGAGGGTCTTAATGAGGCATGGGAGGCATAAATCCTAATATTGTATTCATTTATAGCCTAGGGATGCCTTCCCAAGAAATGATGTCATTTGATGATGTAAATATTCAATATTTATTTCCAAAAAGAAATATTCAAAAAGATCCTTGTAATTCTCAACTAGGCTCATGATTATAATTAATTATATTTAAGCATGATTAGTCACGTTGGTGTAAATTTTGGCCCTTTGGTGCACAAACTAATCAAATTGGTCAAAATGTATCATTATTGGCTCAAAATTTTAATAGATTAGAATTAGAACTCAATGTTAGATTTATTAGATCCATTATCTAATTTATGTTGTAGACACCAAATAATAAGGTCACATGTCTCTTGCAAGATATTTGACAAAAAAAGAGCAATCCAGGGCCCCTAGATGCAAAATTAACATTTTGACTTGAAATGATCTGATCAAAGTTAGCTGGCACATAAATTGAATTACCCCATTTAATGATACCCTAGCCAAAATCAGCACTTGAATATATCAATTTCAAATCTTTTAATGTGTTTTAGTGTTTTAGGTCAAATCATGCACTTTGGTAGAAATTGGTCAAAAACCTAGTTAGAGGTTATCAATGGTCAGTTTTAGGTGTCTACAATTTTCCCGTGTTAGGGAAGGCATTGCAAGTCATAGGCATAGTAACATCATCTAAAATAATGAAAAGTTCCTATATGCCTAAAACTTCAATGATGATGTACTAACTATATAATGCCCCCTTAAGGGAATTATTGGTACAAGTAGGTCAACAAATGAGCCCTCAAAAAAAAATCAAAATGAGGGGACCTAAGGAAGGAAGATGATGTGGTGAGAACATAATGATTTAGAAACATTATTCCAAAATCACTGAGAATGTAAATGGGATGATGTACAATGGTTTTCCCAAATGTGGTTATAATCATTATACCTTGATAGTGGTAACATGGTATGATAATATAATGATTTGAACAAAGGTAGTTATAATCATTGAGAAGATGGAGCTATCCTGATTAGGATAGAAAAACAAGACAACAACATGCCCCTATTTGGGTATATAAAAAGTAAATTTTGTGAGAACACAATTATTTTCCCAAGAGTGGTTATAATCATTGAGAAGTGTAGGTGGGATGATGTACAATGATTTTCCCAAAGGTGATTATAAGTATTGAAACTTGATTATGGAAAATATGATTGATTGGTTGATGATGATGGTAACTTAAAACAAAGGGTAATGATGAATTGGAATAACCTACTAGTAGGGAGATGTTCATTTGAACTAAAAAAGTTTGAAACTCTTTCATGGTTAATTACTCTATTTGAGATATGATTAGGATGTTGGTGCTAAGGAGATGTTGATGTTTCCCTTGCTAAGTAGACTTCTTAAAGATGATTTTTTTTTGTATCACTTGATGATGATCCTCATGATAAATCACCATGCGGACTAGGCTGAAATGTGCATAAGTTCTAACTCTCAAGATTGAATACTCAAAGGAAAATAATGCACTAATGATAGAAACCATGATGTCAATACTAGTAGATGAATATAGATAGATTCAAGTATAGGTGCATGTAAGGAATCACCCAATGAATGCACATAGACTAAATCAAGGAAACAATACTTAAAGGAAATAAATAGGCATATAAATAAACAAATAAGCAGAAACAAACAAACAAACAACTCAATATAAACCATATGAACATTACCCCTAGAAAATAGGTGAGAACCTAATAAGCTAAAAAAATGGGGGAATAGAAGAAAAGGAAGGGGGTGGCTGAGTTGTCTCCATATTCACTAGGTAAATGGATAATACCTACATAGTTCTTTGAATGATAAATTGAACAAAATATTTAGGCTAAATGTAGTTCTCTAAGGAAATGGGAAGAAAATGATAATTGATGAAAACAAATAGAATGGATGTGATAGAAAAATAAGAATGGTCTTGCAAAATAACAAGTGCTTATGATAAAAGGCCAAAAGTGATGGGGAAACTAAATGACAAGTGATTTTCTTGTAACTTAGTAAGGGTTCCCAGAATCCTTAAGGCAAAGAAGTGGTCAATGTTTTTGGTTTTTTCTAATGGTTTTACAAATGTTTTAAATTTTTTTGGAGTATCTCAACTCAATCAAGAATGACAAGACACTAAATGGTTCAAGCTCATAAAATGGTGAAATAATTGCTTAGGTTTCTTGAAAAATGGTGAGATCATGGCTTAGGTTGCTCTTAAAATGTGAGATCATGGCTTAGGTTATTCACAAAATGGTGAGAACATGACTTGGATTGCTCGTAAAATGGTGAGAGTGTGGCTTAGGTTTCTCATAAAATGGTGAGAGCATGACTTAGGGTGATTGAGCTGACCTCAAAAAGTATTGAGCACTACTTACATAGTTCCAAAGTAGGACCTTAATTCACTATAGTTTTGCCTTATAGTAGAAGAATCTAACTAATGTAGCAATCAATTCAAACAAAATAGGCCCAGTTGGTATAAAGGCATAGTATGATGTCGAGAATGTATAGTTGGTACAATCAAGGCATAATTAAAAAGTGTTGTCCTTAGTTTACCCATAGGTGGTTATAACTAGGATATAATAACTTAGGTCAATGACACTAATTTACCCATAGGTGGTTATAATTAGTGACAAGATTGGGGAGACACTGATTTGCCCATAGGTAGTTATAATAAAGCACACTTGGTAGAGAGAATGGAATAAGAAATGAAGGATGCAACTTCCAAATGTCTATTATACTGATATAAAATACTACCTCTATATATAATATATGAAATTACTATTGAAATAGAATCTGAATCCTCATGTTAAATGTGGTAATAGAACCAAATAGAATGGAACCAGGGTCATAGTGTTAGGTAGGCAGGGAAAAATTAACTTGGTTGATAGGAAAGGTATGGTAAAATAGACATGTGATATAAAAAGTGATAGGTTGGTAAAAAAAGGTATTATATAAATAAGATTAACAAAATGATATAAATTTAAATGATCCTTATAGACAATAAACCAAGTCACTCAAGTGTAGTACCGCTTGAGGTGGATAATTTTCATTAGCTGATCAAGTTCATGGTCATATAGTATGGAAAGCCTATATGCTTTGGTTCCAAAGTTTAATGTAATGATGAAAGGACCAGCCTAATTGGGTTTGAACTTACCTTTATGATTCTTTTTGGCTGTGGTATTCTTTTGGTTTTTTTAAAGTATAAGATCACCAATTTCAAATTCTTTATGTTTCATGTGTTGATTGTAGTGGCCTCAAAGTCAATTATGATAGGCTTGGAGATTATTCATTGCATCTATGTGTTTCTCATCAAGAAAATCTAGTTATTTCAATTGAGCTACTTGATAGTAATTTTGATCTAGGGCATGTTTAAAATAGATGCATAGAGATGGAAACTCAACCTTAATGAGAAGTATGGATTATGTACCATAAATAAGTGAATATGGAGTGGCTCTTATGGGTGTATGGTGATTGGTACGATATTCCCAAAGGGAAAAAAATATTTTAAGGTGTCAATCATGATTGGCATAATTGATAATATTTTTAAGAATGTTGATAATGGTTTTGTTTGATGCTTTGGCCTAGCCATTACTTTGAGTGTAATATGCCGTAGAAAAATATTTTGTGATATTTTATTTGGCACATAAGTTATTGACATCCCTATTCTTGAATGATCCTCCATACTTAGATATAGTATCAGATGGGATACCATAGTGGAAAATGAGATGGTTGAAGATGAACTTGGAAATTTTCTTTCCAATCACATAAGTGAGGGGTATAGCTTCAACCCACTTAGTAAAATATTTGGTGATGGTAAGGATATGTTTATGGCCATCAGATGAGGTGGGATTGATATTCCCAATGAGGTCAAGGCCCCATGTATAAAATGGCCATGGTGTCAACATTGGTTTCAGAGTCTTTGCTAAGACATGTATCATATTAGCATACCATTGACATTTATCACACTTATTTACATATGCAGCTGCATCCACATCTATCATGGGCCAATATAAACAAGTACGTAAGATAATTTTTTGAAAAAGATAGACCTATTAGTGTGGGATCCACATATTCATTTGTGAACTTCCCATAATATTAGTGTAGATTATATTGATGTTAAATAATGAAGTAGAGTTCCATCAAAACCATGATGGTAAAGGGTTGATCCAAGTAAGGTATAACAAGTGGTTTGGTGGATGAAGGCTTTAGTTTGTTTTTGGGAGAGGTAAAGTGGTATAACTTGGTCATGAAGGTAGTTTTAAAGGTCTAAGTACCAAATAGAACTAGGACCAACAATATTAAAAATCATCATGATGGTTGAAGGCTCATGAGCTAGTGTTATTAAGTTCTTGACAAGGAACTGATACTCTTTAGTTGTGTCTGTTTGTTAAATCAGAGATCCAAAATTGGACATAACATTTGTAGTTCCATTACTTACCCTTGGTATATGCTCAAATTGAATGTCAACAATCTATTATTTGAGAGTGTCGACTATGGCCTTATATGGAACCAACTTGTCATCTTTGGTATGAAAATGGTCTATAACCTAATGGATGATTAACTAAGAATAACCATAAACATTGAGGTGAGATACATTTCATTATACTAATTAGCAAATCTCTACAACAAGTGCTTCATATTTAGCCATGTTTCTGATATAAGGAAAACTGATCCTAAATGACTTAGGGATTAGATCCCCTATGGTGGAATAAATAAAAGGTCTACCCCTAATCCTTATGTCATGAATGATCCATCAAAATACATCTTCTAATGTTTATATTTAAGAGGTATTTTAATGATGTTCATTATGGATTCATCAAAAAATTAGAATGTGAGTGGTTCTATGTTTGTAAAGGGTGCTTCAACAAGTTGTTTTGTAAGGACAT
The DNA here is from genome assembly GCA_037957365.1 of Torreya grandis. Lineage (NCBI taxonomy): Eukaryota > Viridiplantae > Streptophyta > Pinopsida > Cupressales > Taxaceae > Torreya > Torreya grandis. The sequence goes on along the minus strand of JARHVA010001658.1, from coordinate 366,539 downwards.
GTCTCATGATTACCTTCTAATTGACATACTCTATGTCAAACTCACTAAGAAGCATGATCCATTTGGCCATTCTTCCTTGTAAATTTATTTTAGATAGTATATACTTTAGTGAATCTACTTTTTTAATGACCATGGTCTTATTGTTCAACATGTAGTGTTACAATTTTTGAGCTATGAATACCATGCCTAGATAGTCTTTTTCAATAGGAATATAGTTGTGTTCATACTTGAACAATGTACATCTTAAGTAGTATATTGCATGCTCTATTCCATTTTCATCATGTTAAGCTAGAAGTGCCCCCAAGGCAATATTTGTAGTTGATAGGTATAACAAAAATGGTTTTCATAGTATAGGGGGTAACAAAATAGGTAGATTTTCTAGGTAATCTTTTAAATGCTAAAATGCTATTTGGAAGTGACTATCCTAGTGAAATGCAACTCCCTACTTTAGAATATGTGTAAATGTATGACACTTTTCTACTAACTGAGATATGAATCATTAGATTGATTGGATCTTTCCCTAAAAACTATGAAGCTACTTCAAATTAGTTAGTGGTGGCATTTGGCTAGATCAACTTTAATGCCTCTATGAGACATGATGAAGCCAAGTAGGTTTCCTAATGTTACTCGATATACACATTTTTTAGATTTAGTTAGACTTTATACTCATGAAATCTTTTAAATATTCTATGTAACACTATTAGGTGATCGACCCTAGTCTTTGATTTTCCAAAAATGTCATCGACATAGTCTTCAACAATGTCATGCATCATATCTTGAAATATGATGGTCATGACTCTTTGGTAGGTGGTCCATACATTATTAAGACCAAATGGCATAACCTATAATAAAATGTTCCCCATGAAGTGGTGAACATTATTTTATGTTGGTCTTTTGGTATTATTCTGATTTGGTTGTATCTTGAAAATACATCTATTAATGAAAGCATTTCATAGCCTACTGTAGAGTCAATGATCATGTCAATGTTTGGAAATGGAAATTCATCATTAGGGAAATATTTTTTTATATCATGAAAATTAGTAAATATTCTAATTCCTTCTATCTTTTTACTAATTGGTACAACATTGGATATCTACTCTAAGTAGTTAATAGATCAAATACATCCTGCTTCTAAGAGTTTTTCCAACTCTTTCTTTACCAATATAGTAATATAAGGATGCATCTTACTCAACTTTTATTTTACTAGTTTGGCATTAGGATTGACCACAAGTTGGTGTAAAACCAAGGTTGGGTCCAAACCTAGCATGTCAGAATATGCCCATGTAAAAACATCTACAAACTCCCTCAAAAGGGTTGTAAAGACTTCACACTCTTTCTTAGTATGGGAAGTGCCTAGCTTGATCCACTTTGGGTCATCTGGGGACCTGATGTTAACCTCTATCATATCTTCCACTATAAGGGTTGAACCATCTTCAAGGATAGTGGGCAATGATTTGAACTCGTTGGCAATATTAGAGTCCTCTGCTAGGACTAGCTCTTCAAGCTCCCCTAGGCATGATGAATCAGAATCCCTTAATGGAAGGTTTTGACATGTAAAAAAAATTGTTGGAAACTCTTAAATGATTTGATCAAAATCTTATTATTCTTCAAAACTAAACTTAGACTCACAAATAAGTTCATTGTTGGTGGTCTCTTGAGTTATGATTGAAGAAGGTTAAACACTCCTATCTAATGGCACCTAAAATAGGTTTTCACCACTAGACTGACCTTTATCTTTAATTTTTCCTTGGTTAGAAAGTGCCTCAAAGACATTTTCACTTTGGGACCTTAATGTTTTATTTATTAATTTTTGGCTAAGGGTGTTCACCCACTCTCTAAAATAGGCTTCAGGGTCCAATGTGATTGAGAACCCTAATTTATGATATCCCAATGGAACATTGTCCCTAAGGCCTAGAAAATCATAGAATGCCTCATCATTTTAAAACTCATCAATCAATAAACTAGATTCTTGCTTATCCTATTCTATTAGTTGGGAATAATACAATGGTAGTGGGTTGTGATGAATGGCTTGGGTAAGGGTACAAATGGAATGAGGATTAAATAGGCTAGTTTTAGCTAGGTCATCAAAGAGGCTATGATCAGACTCTGATTCATTGTCAGCATCTTCATCACTAGTTGATGGTGATGGAACATGAGTAAGTTATATGGAGTCACCCCTAGGTGGTTTAAATCTAAGTCCATAGTGTCTTTTGTATTTGGTCATGAAAATTGGCTCAAGTATTCCTTGTTAATTAGGTTTGAGGCCTCCTCCTTCAAAGTCTTGATTCTTCATGATCCTATTGGGAATAGAATACTTTTCACTCTTATATCAATTAGATTGGTTTTCATTATACAACCATGATTTGTCCCCTTCAAGAGGGTCTAGTTCTAGGCCAAACACTAGTACAAATATGATAGGTCATTTATGTTTGCTCTTTTTTTACCATTTTGGATGAAGTAGCTTAGCTTTTAGTCTTCCAAATAATTTTGATTATATGGAAGGTTTTCAATATGAAAGGTATAATGGGTCATATACTCCCTTGGGTAGGTGAGATAGTAAAATGATTGGATACTTTAGGAGGTGGCATGTGGGAAAGAGAATCAAGGGTATTAGGATCAATGTAGTTGTCCTTTGATGGATCAAGGAGTATTGATTTTACCTTATCTTGTTTGGCCACTGGATTATGCTAAAGTGATAGATATAACTCTTAAACTCAACCTCTAGGTGCTTTTAGTGCTCGTATGGATGTAAATATCCTAGTATACAAACTTTCATCCCTAAATGGGTGAACTTGATACATTGGTGCAATGTTGATGGGACTACATGAATTTCATGTAACCAAAGTCTTCCCAAAAGCATATTATATGACAAATAAAGATTGAGCACATATCAAAGTGTATCATGGGTCAAAGGCCCAAGGATAACTAGTAAATAGATGGTGCCCTATGATTCTCTTTCCTCATTATCATAAGCTTTGATGGTTATTGTCCCTGCTTAAAGATCTACATTGTGTACTCGAGAATATTGGTGAGCTTAAGAGACACTATATTTAAACATAATCCATTGTCTATAAGGACATGCTTCACTTTGTGTTGTTCTATATATAATTCTATGTATAATGGATTACTATAAAGTGGGTCAAATGATGACATATCACTTTGGTTGAAAGTGATTTGTTGGGTTGGAACTAGGTGTCCAACCAAAACTTGGAATTTATCAAGGGATATGTCACTTGAAATAGTGGATTGACTCAAGAAATCATTTAATATGTTTTTTTGGATTGTTAACATATGAAACAAATCTAAAATGGAGATTCATGTGGGCATATTTTATAATTATTCTACAATGTCAAATTTCTTCTCTTAGATAGTGTTAAATGGTATATTTTAAGGCTAAATGAATGGCTGGATAATGGGTGAAATGGTAGATGGTTGTGGGCCTGGGATGGTAATATTTGACCTCCAAGTTGTGATTTCACAATTAGGATTGAATACAGGACCATAATTGATAATAAATGATGGTTATGGTGTGAGACTAGATAGGACAAGTCTTGATTATTGATGTACTTGTGTTTGGTTATGGGGCAAGGTCAAGTTATTGGTATAAGGTCCAAAAGTGGGAATCCTTATTTATTAGTTTATGTGACTATGTTCCTAATTCAAGGAAGGATTGTTGAAGTGATTGGATTGGTTTGGTATGGGTAGCAATGGTCTCATCTGATTAGAATTTGGTCTAAGATTAATGGAGATGGTATTAAGGCTACCTCTTGCAATATGGCCTATAACTCTATTGTAGTCATGTGCAACTACATGGTAGTTTTGTTGGTTTTTACCATTCTAACCTTTGTTTTATCCATTATTCTAGTGTTGTTAACTCTATTATTTATTCTACTAGTTTTATTGGTTTAGCCTTTGATTTTGATATTGTTTATTTTGTTGTTACACTAGTCGGTGTTGTTGTTACCATTATTGTTGATGTTGTTGTTGCTAGTTATTATGTTGGGGAAAAGGGTTTTGATAATTCCCAAGAGTATAATTAGAGGTGGGAGCACCACCATCCAATGTGATTTCCCTATTCTCTAACATATTCTCAATCAAAGGCTTGATTTGCACACATCTTTATAAATTATGTCTATTGATCCACTGATATTCACAGAGTTCATTTTCATGGTATCAATTAGGATAAGGAATGCCTTGAAGATAGTGAATTAATATAGGCCAACTAATCAGATTAGTATTAATGAGTTTGCAAAATATAGACTCAATAAGCTCTCCAAGGTCACTAAAGACACAGTGAGAAGGTATTGTTCTCCTTAGAGGAGGAACTTACAATGGTAAAGGTTGTTGCATTTATTTCAAAGGCCTAGGATATTGTACTTGGTGTGTTGGATGAAGAGATTATCTTGTAGGAGTAAGTTGAAAAAGTGGTATAGGTTGGGTAAATGGTGTTTACACCATTTGACATGGCATGACTTATTTACTCCATTTCCCATATCATTCTTATTATGGTTGAATTGCTTTGGTCTATCTTGGCTATTGGTTTGTGCCAGTTGTGATGCTTACATTTTGAATTGATTTTGATTTTGGTCATTTCCTTGATTGGTACCTTGATTATAATTATTTGAAGTGATCTTGATGATTTCTTTATTAAAAAGGACTCACTCAATCAACAAACCTTTATCAATGATCTCCTTAAAAGTATGTATACATTGTAGTTCCTGATGATAAGCTATCTCACTATGCAAATTTTTAGTAAACATAGCAAATAATTGTTTATCTAGTAAACTATGGGTGAATTGGCTTGCAAGGGCTCTCCATTACTATAGATAACTCACAAAATTCTCACTAAATTTTTGTTTTACTTGCATCAAGTCAAATACTGAAATCTCATGTTTGATATTGTAGGAAAAGTGCTATACAAACTTTTTAAAGAGGTCATCAAAATATGTTATTGAATTCTTGGGAAACATTAAAAGCCACTCCAAGGCTTATCCTATTATACTCCTTGAGAACAACAATAAAAGGTATATGTCACTATATACCACTGGCTGGCATGCAAAAAATAATTCTGTTAAATGAGCTTTGGGGTCACCTTTCCCCTTATATTTATCAAAATTTGGGGGATGATATCCTAGAGGAAATGGAATATGTAAGTAGTCCATGTTAAAAATATAAGAACAAATATCATCCAACTTAAACTTTTTACCCTATTTCCTAGTTTGGATAGTAGTTTTTGTATCCTTCATCTATTGTAATTCTTTCTCTAGGAAACTTATTAGAATACTGGCCTAGTAGATGGTTAGGCAATCACAAGTAGAGCACTTAGACTGAGGTATAATGGAGATATTTTTTAGGGTATGATGGATTGGTTTAGAAATGGACTAGGAATATGAATACATAGATTAGGGTTTGATTGTTGGAATTATGTGTGTTACGGTGCAATATTCTAGTTAGGGTTGGTTATGACGGTTTGATGTTGAGGATTTTATGGTTGGGATGGAGGGATATAAATATACTATCCCCATTGCGGTTGAAAAGGGATACATTACCAACTAATCAAACCTTACTATTAAGTGGGAACTTGTGAACCAAGACCCTATTTCTAAATTAGTGGTACATTTTGAACAAAAGGCAATTGTTGCCTAGTAGGTACTTGAAAAATATTAGAACCTCCTTGTTACACAAATACTTATTGGGAAGTGAATGCATGTTGAAGATTTCGAATCTATCAATGACCAATATTTATACATTGTTGGTTAGACATCATTTGGTATTGAATTGGCATACTAACCTACGACTAAAGAGGTATGTTTGCTACTACCTAACATGGTGAAACAATAGTTACACTCTATTGAGGTGGCAACATATTCAGCCTTTTTTATGTTGGTATACTAGATTGTGCTTGTTGTTGTGGAATATCACTCATCACTTGTTGAGGAGGAGTAAGTTTCTTCACATTTTTTTTATTGAGGTATGGCATTAGTTACTAGTTGGCTACTTAATCTTGTTGGTTGTGTGCTTGAAGAAGTGGTTGGTTGAGATTGGGATGTAGAAAATCCTACTCCATAATTTTGAGAACCACTTGTGGTGTTAACTAAAAGCACACTTTTTTGGCTAATTATTTGCGTATTAACACAACTTTGGTTTGGATGGGATTTTACGTGCACATTATCCACTATGTTTTAGCCACTATTTTATGTAGAAGAAAAATATACTTCTTTGATGGTTTACATATGAAATAAGTTATCGATTAAAGTATTCTAAATGAATAGGTCTACATCTTTATTGTCTTGACTAGTCAACTATATTAACATTCCATTTGAGGGAACTAAATCTATGAGAGGCCTACTTGACATGGTCATTTGGTTAAAATTACATGCTAAGTTTAAGTAGGTTTGGTATGCTATTTATATCTATAAAAACTGATCCTCCATGGGGTCCTTGCCTTTGATAAGCATATTAGGGTCCTGATATGTTGTTTGGAATATAGCTAAATGATTTCTAAAAGAAGCCTATTGATTTTATAATATTTTATGAGGCACTCTTACTAAACTTGGTAAATTCTCATGGGGAAAATCTGCCATAAACATGTCCCTTACCTCCATTACTCTAACTAAAATCTCATATTTGTTCTCTAATAAATGATGCTAAAAAAAATAAGGATCATATGTGGAAGGTGTGTTAATAGAATATGGTTGTTGATAAAAAGGCTCTTCAATAGTAGGTATCATAGCTAGGTATTGTGTAGTTTGATCTTGATCTTAGTCTAAATATGATGGTTTATTAACTAAATATTTAACCAATAGATCTTGGTTTTGTGCCCCTATTTGAGTGTTATGAGGGATATAAGGATCCATCTTATAAACAACATTATATATGTAGGGGTCTTACACCATTTATTCTTATGCAATCACATTACTAATCCCTAGATTGTACATCAGTCCAGTATGAGTGTATGAATACATGTTAGGATCCATAGTGAATGTTTTGTGATAGAAAGGGAAGAGAGTTCTACAAAATCTATAAAGACAATGTCTAAAAGATGATGTTAAAACTTGGTCTAGATTCATCAAAAGGATGGAAAGGTTTATGTAATGATTTGAGATAAATCAAGATAATGCTAAATATCTAACATTACACCTCTTATACAAAAAATATTAAGTAAATGAACTAAAAATAGAAATACCAAAATCTAAGGTCAAAGTGTTTCAAATCAATCTAATCTAGAAAATAAACCATTACTAGGTCTTTTAGATAAGTGAGACATCAAAAGATAGGCTCAAATAAGGAATGTGCTTGACTCTTTGCCAAATGGAATCAAAATATAGACTTTGAAATAGATGAGATTTTAATCTAATGGATTTGAAACACTTATAACAAAAACTAGGCATTTCACTCTTAGAGATGAACTTGATCAAATAGGTATAAGTTATGACACAAAAGATACTTTAGAGATAATTTGTTTTCTCACAAATAATGGTATGAAACTTGGTTCTTTTGATAAATAGGATACAAAAATGTGAATGGTGAAACTATGCTAGATAAATATTCACAAAGGTATACTTGGATTGGCTTGAAAAATGTGTATAAACTTGAACTCTATAAAAAAAGGTCTAAGAAAAAATGTTTGAAATGTTTTAGGTAGTGTAAAAATTCTAAAATACTCAAAAATATGTAACAAAATGTTTATTTCAAAAACTCTAAGGCAAATATGTTTCATAAATTTTGGTAGCATAACACTACTCTAAGGCAAAGATGTTTTACAAATGATATACACACTCTCAAAAGTTTGACAATTTTTCTAAGGCAAAGAGGTTTGCATCAAATAGACTCAAGGAAAACTGGGATAAGAAAAGTTTGCTCATAGACTTAAAGTGCAAGTGTTTTCACAAGATGATTTAAGTCTATGAAGTGGTGACAATGATTATCAGTCTTAAATGAACTTCAATTCAAATAGAAATTTGAACCTAATTTAAAGCAAGTTTAATGTGAAAATGGTGAACCCACTTAACACATCAACCCTTAGAATTTATAAAGGTTCAAATTTGAATGTAAATTATAAATGAAGGAAATAAACAAAATTTGGTAAAAGGTCTAGACTCAATTGGGTAGTATAATTGCACTAAAGTGAATGCTATGATTCCAAGTTTTGATAAGATTTGAACAAGGAAAATTGATGATTCACATGGTTAGCATAGCACCACTTTTTTCAAATAAAAATGAGGACTATGTTTTGGTTTGTATCATTTGTTCATACTAATTTTTGACTCTAAACAAGACTTTAGTCTAAGACAAAACCAACTAATTAATCGCTCTTAGGTTCTAAACTGACAAGGTTGCTTTGGTTTTGTTAAAATCCATCAATATAAATCATTTGAGTGACTTTTTTAGTGTTTATCAAAAAAATAAATTACACATTATATAGTATGGTTTTTATACCTGCCCCCTTCTCTCAAATAATAATACTATGACATAGACCTTGAGGTGCACGTTACACCAACAATACTTTCATGAAAAGTGTGGATTTGTCCAATATATACAAGTTTTTGAACATCTAGATGGATTAATTTCCCAATGAATTTCACATCATTTTGAAAAATCAACACACTAAAATTGGGTGTCTGTGGTACTTGGCTTGTTGTAAAAAGGTCCAGTCCTTTTTGCAACCACTACATCCTTCACTTGTTCAGTATAGTACGATGTCCAAAGTGTATATACATCCCATGTGCAACTCTAATACTAGAAGGTGGTTTAACTACTCAAACCTCTGATCTTAATTGGAGTGGTTAAAGTGAGTAACAAAAGATGAAACCTTGAGTCAAAGCTTCCCTATAGAACTTATGAGAGGTAATGAAGTCCCCCATGTAAGCCAAGATACAATAGAATAAATGACTAATAGAAAGAATTAATGGTCATTTCAAAATCATCCAAACTATTATGAGTTTTTTGGTAGTGCTTTAGATGACATTCTTTCTATGCTTTGGACTAGCCATGTTTGTAATAAGGATGATGCTTTTGATTCTAAAAGTTCCCTAAAGGGAATGGATGGAAGAGCATACACGTAACATCCTTCTTTTTTCCAATCAAATTCTAAGTTTTAAAAAATATTGAATACAAAATTTGACAAGTGAGTTCAATTTTAAGCACCAAATAAAAGATTAGGTGGTGTTCTTTTGACTCCTTGGTCTTAAGTTGTGACTTTGAAAGCATAATTTGTCAAAACATTCACTTAAGCACCCTAGTTTTTCATTAACCACCAAATTTTAAAGTGTGTTAGGTTAAATGTAATCAAAATAACTTTTAATATACTCCCTCAACCTAAAAAAAAAATTATAAGGGCCTACTTTGAATCACTTAAGAGTTTGAGAAAACAACATTAAAAATTTCAACTCTCTATTGCAATCCTACTGTTACATAATCACTATCATTTTTTCGTGTAAAATCAAAATTTTATAACATAATAGCATTGTTATGGATTATTTCAATAGAAATCACATTATCATTATTTTTCTATGAAATCACTACTAAACAAAATTGTTGGCCAAATCAATGATATCACTACCCAAAAAAAATATCATTGTTTTGGTCATAAATATTATTGTTACCAAATAGAAAAAATAAAATATCTATTTTATTGACAAAATTAATGTTATCAAATACAAAATCACTGCACAGGGTAAATAATATCATTATTTTGAGATAAAATTTCTGTTTTGGTGAAATCATTACCCATACAAATGAAATCACAATTCCAATGAATTATATCATTACCTAAGGCTATGAAATCACTTTTTAGCAAACAACAATTTTGTTACAAAATTTCTACTATGATAGCAATGATATTACAATAAAGAGCAAAATCGATGTTCCAGGAATAAAAATGCAATTATCAAAAAAATAGAATTTTAACTTAAAATTTCACTCTTTTGACTCCTCCACTCCAATATTTTGCATAACATTGGTTATTAGGTTTATTAAAAGAGCCTTTGTGAGAAAATTTGAGGGTCTAAGGTCCCACTAAGCATGCCATTATGTGAACTAGGATTTTAATAAGGGGAGATTAGTATTGTGTTAGTGAATAAAACAAATCCACATAAAATACACTAATGCTAACACCTTAAGCCTATCACCAAGGGGGAGCTTAGTAACAAACATACATATGAAAACATCAACTACAATGCAAAATAAACCTTTCGTCACCTTCCTTGAATGTTCTAAATAGATTGTTGAAGTGGCTTGCTTGGTTTGTGCTCATGAAGTTTGCATCAATGAAGTATGGCTACCTCCATCTCTCCTTGGCACCATGTTTAGTTTTAACTTAGATTGGCTTGGCTCAATATTTTGGAATTATAAAAAAACAATTAATTATTTTGAATGCATTTGGGCCTTATGAGTTTGGCATACAAGAGCTTAAAATTTATGTTCATGGCTCTCCTATTTATAGATTTTCATAAATAGTTAGAATCAACCTTAATAATCCATCTCAAGATGAAGATGTGTGGCTAAATATTAATTCAATTATTTAATTAAAATTCATAAATAGTCTCATCAATATTTGGTATAAAGGGTCAATAATAGGCATGGATGGTTTTAATGAGGCATGGGGAGCATAAATCTTGATATTTTATGCATATATGGCCTAGGGATGCCTTCACAAGAAATGATGTCATTTTATGATGTGGATATTCAATATTCATTTCCAAAAATAAATATTCAAAATTATCCACATAATTCTCAATTAGGCTCATGATTTGAATTAATTATCTTTAAGCATGATTAGTCACTTTGGTGCAAATTTTGGCCCTTTGGTGCACAAAGTAATCAAAATGATTAAAATATCTCGTTATTAGCTCAAAATTTGACTAGATTGGAATTAAAAGTTGAAGTTAGATTTATTTGATCCATTATCCCATTTAGGATGTTGTCAACACAAAATAACAAGGGCACATGTCTTGTGCAAGATATTTGATAGAAAAGAGCAATCAAGGGCACTTAGGTGTAAAATTGGTATTTTGACTCAAAATGATCTAGTCAAAGTTAGTTGGCCCATAAACTACATTGCCCCATTTAATGATACCCTAGCCAAAATTGGCACTTGAATATATAAATTTCAAATATTTTAATGTGTTTTAGTGTTTTAGGCCAAATTGTGCTCTTTGGTGGAAATTGGTCAAAACCTTGGTTAGAGGTTATCGGTGACCAGTTTTAGGTTTCTATAATCCTAAATTTATTCCTCATTTTTAAGAGTATATAGATATGCATATTCACTTTTATTCCATGCATTAGGATTCTATATACATTGACATGAGTATATATCTCCTGTGCATGTTTAATTTTATTATTTATTATCCCCCACTTTGTGCCACAAACTTTAGTGAAAACTAGATTAGATTTTTTCTTTAATTGTTATTAGTTTAGTGAATATGAAAACATATAACCTAGTTAGGGTTACTACATAGTTTTTCTTGACTAGACGCATTAGAACCCTCCCTAGTGATATTATTTATGGTAAGAGATTGATTGATTAGGTCTACAAGATCCATATTGGTCATGACCTTGATTATCTAATGTATCCCTAATTGGAAGTGTAAGTAGGATCTGTCTTCTCCTAGATAGAATTGATTTGTATATTTATTACATTTATCATTGAATACACTACCTTCTTATGTCATCATGACTTTAACTAGGATCATTGCCCTCATGGATTTAAAATTTATAACATTCAACAAATTTATCCATATAATTTGAACTAAGCAAAAGTAAATTGTTGATCTTTTTTATTGAAAAACATTACCACATATTACATCAATTCAAATCACCTCTAATTTTTACATCACACAATAATTAAATCCACACCATTTTATTAAGTGTATGTATTCAACCATCTTATAGTGTCATATAGTAATAACTTAATATATATATATATATATATATATATATATATATATATATATATATATATATATATATAACATATGTTAGTCATATGATCTATTTATATCAAGATAAAAAATGAATAATAATGAAACATTCCATTAAGAATTAATCATGATATTGATGTTTCAATAAACATGCTTATATTTTACATATTTTTGACCTAAATAATTTTATGAATGCCTTTATTTCTTCAACTTTGTTAAATCAAACATTAATAATTTTGTTATAACTTATATAATAAACTTGTCCTTTTATTTAACAAAATATAAAGTCATACAAACTTTTCTTATTTATTAAAGTTCCAACTTATGACATATTATAAATTTAGTCCTTAGTCTGTTATGACTTAATATACAAATTGAACATATAATAATAATAATAATAATAATAATAATAATAATAATAATAATAATAATAATAATAATAATAATAATAATAATAATAATAATAATAATAATAATAATAATAATAACAACAACTCAACATCAAGGATTATTTTCAATAATTTTTTTGGAAGACTTATAATAACTCAATGATATTGAGATCAATCAACAATATAAATATCATTAATAAAATTATTAATGAACTTGTTACAACTAAAATTCACAATAGATTTGAATCCTTTGCATGATTTAAAATATCAATCCAAATATCAAGAAAATTCTAAATTGAGTATACAACTTCTAACTCCCATGCTTAGTTACAAAATAATTATAACTTCATTTCAATGAACCCAAAAAAAATTGAAAACTAAATTAAGATATGATTTTCACATTTAGGTAGTACCATTCTATAACTCATAAAACTATTTCAAGATTGATATACTTTAATATACATAATATAACCTCATTCTATTTTGTAATGAATACAAAACCTGAAGGATAAGAACATCATAGTTATAGTTTATATTAGTTACATTTTAAAAATACAACTCTTTATAAAATATAATAATCAAACAAAAGTGCCTTATCAACATATTATATTAACTTTTAATTCATTGATGAAAATAATGAATGAATATCATTTCTCATAATTCAATACTAGAGTACTAAATATATTCTCCTTAAAGACAAAAAATTACTTATTATCTCCAATTTAAGTAGTATTTTATATTTTAAAATATTATAGATAAATTAATATTTGAACAAATTAAAAGATCAAAAACAATCTTAAATCACTTATCAAATGACTATCATTACATTTGTACTTACATAAAAAGAGAAACAACACACACACACACACACACACACACACACACACACACACACACACACAACAACAACAACAACAACAACAACAACAACAACAACAACAACAATAATAATAATAATAATAATAATAATAATAATAATAATAATAATAATAATAAATAATGTTATATCCACTTTATAACTAATCAACATAGCAACTTATTATTTCCATATTCAAATAACAACTCATTACACTCAATAACAAGACTATATAAAGAATTGTATTTACTATCATGAAATAAGACATTAATTTATATCACGTCTTTACAATAAATAAAAATATAATAGGAAACCAAATACATGAAGATACCAAGCACTCAAAACATCTTTTGAAGAGAAACATGCAAACATCTCACCCATCCTACCCAATGAGCCCCCCATCAGTGGCACTAGACCACCCCATCTATCTATTAGATATGGAGTTCAACAACATGGTTTATATTAGGTTGAATCAATATATGAGATTATGAGATTTAAAATCAAGAGCATAAAAGATTGAAAATTAAATGGCTTAACATTAAGCATATGAAGTAAAAGTGCTTATGATTACTGTTACTACTATCATTCAACCATGTGAACAAATCCATTTGAATTCCTCAGATCAAATAATGACCTTTTTATCTATTGAATTTAAATGAGATATCCATGTATATACCATATAGGTGTTTAATAATGAAATAGTTCTAAAGATATTCACAACTACTTATTTTCTTAGTATTTATCCTCCAAAAAGAATAGACATCAATATTCTGAATCATAATGACACTAAAAAGAGTCATGACACCAAAAAGAGTCACCAAAATGTACACAAAATGAGAAAGAAACCAACTTAGATTTTACATATTAGCCTTCATAAAATGAAATGAAATTCCAACATCATACAAACTCGATTTAAACTTTGCATGAAACCCTATACTCATATAAGCCATTCAAATCAAACATAGGTTACCAAAACCCTAATGAAAATACAAAATAAACACTTACATCCAACTTATAACTACATATAATGACTATCAACAATAATATAATATAATATTTTCCATAACCACAGTATACAACCATTCTTAAAAAATAATCCAAATAGCAAAAAATAATACAAATAACCTAAATCTATTCTTTCAAAAACAATGGTAATAACATACTCAGTGTAAATAAGCATATGGCTTAACCACACTAAAATCATTAGACCATTCAATCATATTCCACAATAATATTTAATAGAAAAAAATCTACACAACTGAGTACCCAAACCATACTTTGAATCAAAAGAAAAACAACTCCAAAGTATATCCACAATAATATATTCTACTATACATTGACCATATCATTGTGGGTTCATCATGAAGTCTACAATGGTTCACTCTTCTTCTGGTTATACTCCATTTCCAAAGAGTTAAAAATAACTATTGTATTATACTCCAACTTAAAGATAGGGCACCAATAATGTAAAAAAAATTGTGGCCTTTAGAGAAATAAGTTTTTTCCCTCTTTACACCTAGTCAAGCCTTCAATAACTCTATTGACTACAATTAAATCCCATGATGTTCCTACATTATTACTATGAATAACTAACAATGTGACCAAATAAAACACCATAATTTCTATCCAAAATACAATTGAAAAATTGAACTAACAGTCACAAACCAATCCCACTAGGCCTTCAATGGCCTTTACCAAAACTTTTGGGAGAGTTCAGCTAGGGTTTGTCCAACTTATATTGCCACATATCCATATGACCAAATAAAAAGACTTCAAATATAATCAATAAGTTGATATTGGGATTTGGGTCATCATGGCCTAATTTCTAATGAAGTCAAAACCAAAAGTTCAAACTGCCATGATTAAAACAAATCAAAACTAATGAATAACATATAACCTAGTCATGGTTTCCCTCAAGAACTACACATTAAAGCCACCAAAATGGTTAAAACACCAAGTCAAATCCATAATAAACAAAAAAAACTCAAATCATCCACTTAAATCCAATGCATAATTTCCAAGCATAAACTATATTTTAAAGCTTTATATAGTCTCTAGACTTTTAAAAAAATTCTTATAAAGATTGGTTTCTTCAATTACTAATCAAGAGAACCATATTCAATTGGTTACATAGTGGACAAGAAGTCAGTCCAAGAAAAAAATACATGGTTAAAGGCTTAATATAACACAACTTTAGTCATCAATTAACTAAATAAGCAAAAAAAAATAGTCAAGAAGGACCTAATCAAAATAAAGCTTAGAATCTCTCATCTCAAAATATTAATAAATCAATGTTTACCCTTATTATACCTCTGATACTAAGAATAGATCTAACCTATCTCTTTTTTTATTTTTATTGAAATCATCATAATGATACATTAGTAGTATCTAAATGGAAAACCAATGTCAAATATGACAAATAATATCAATTTGAATAACTTCAATCAATTTTATAATGAACTAAATTTAATCATCTATGTGTCATCATAAACATGTCAAATAACAACATATCATCATAATATCTTGAAACAAGGTATACATAAGATCCAAGTAACCATTTAATAGCCACTAACATAGATAAAAATATGATAAGTAGTAAACAAATGTGCAACCAATGGTGTTATAGACATAAAGTAGAACATGTAAAATGAGGTCATGATAATGGGTTGAAAATTATCATTTAAATAGAAATAATAAAATATATTTATTTTATTATCATTATTTAGTTCCTTAGGGAGAGTTTGGACCCATTAGTTATAATGGTCCACCTCAATACCCAATATAAAAAGGTTTTAGCCCTTTGGTAAATTATTCACATTTTTGTGATAATTGATTATCTTGACATTCTAATATTTGCATGTGGAAAATATCATTACAAAGATTTTATGAAAATTATTCATAGGATAAGTGAGAAGAGAAAGGATTATGTATTGGGTTCTAATTTTTCAAATATATTGAATATATCAACCACTATCTTTTTACCTCTATGAGGTTTTCAATTTTAAGTATCTATGTCAACCTTTCTCTATATCTTTCTCTATTTGTTATTTTATCTATATTTATTAATTATACTACATTACATATGTACATTTCATGTTCTTTCATTAATGTTGACTAGCACATAAAGACAAAATATCTTGATATCTCCAAAATTTTCAATGTGATAGGTGCACATAAAAATCATAATAAAATTCTTAAGTAAGAGTGCCTAATATGTCACTTAAATATAAAATTCAAGTTGAAAAATATTACCCTATGGGTCAACCAAGATAAAATATGTAGCTAAACATAGGGTCTAAAAAGTTGCCATGATGTACTACAAATACTCAAAATCTAGTCCTAAAAACATGCTCAATGAGCTAAAGAGGTTTTTTTCCTTCTCATTTCCCCTTTAAATTCTCTAGATATGCATGAAACATTATCTACAAGCCTCGATAAATGAGCTCATGGTTTGAAATTTAGGTGAAAATAAAGTTAAAACTAACTTTGGCACTCAAAACATAATGGAAATGTTTGATACACACCCGAAACACTAAAATAAAATTTAGATGAAAATATTTTCCATATAACTCTATATGTAGATCTACAACTGGTACACAAATCCCACCAAAAGAATGAATTGGATCTAAGCAAAATAGATGGGACATATCAATAAATTCTCATAGAAGTTGATGAAGAGAGAAAATTTATCCTTGTCACTTAAATATGTTTTAAGGATTGAACCTTTGTATTTCATGAGACTCATCCTCTATTCTCACTCCTCTTGATCTTCATAACTACCAATCTGTGATAATTATATGTATTTCCTCTCAAAAAATCTCACTAATCTTATCATGAAATCCTATTCAGATACCATATTATAAATTAAAATATAGCCCATGGACATTCAACATATACACATTCAATAAAGACAAATTGTATCAACTATGTGTATTATAAAATGTATGTTTCGACCTAGCAATTGTTTCACTATAAAAAGACACTCTGAAAGACTACATATCTAATAACTCAAGAGATGACTCTGAGATCCATTAATTTTCACAAGAACACAAAGGTTCCTTATATACGAAAATTAAGAGGTGATAAATATATTATTATTGGAGTAAAATATGGTATTATTCCCTAGGTTACATCTAACCATTTTCAAACATGTGAAGATATCTACCAATTTAATTATTAATTTAATAATTGTGTGCATGTAATAAATCATAGATTTGTAACACATATACATAAGGTGTACTTTACATCAAGTGTGAATATATGATACACTCTAACACACAATTGGAGATTTATACCAAATAAAAAGTGTTTCTACACACTTATATACACATTTTTATTTCACTTTATCTATTCCATTATGAGAATAAAAGGGTGGCATTTGTATATACTAAAATATGGTATTAGTTAATTAACACTAACAAGTTTATCATACATTTACTGATTAAATCACTGCGAGATCTCTAAATGTCACAGATTATATGCAAACCCTAGGATATGTGAGAGCAAGATGCAAATCAAAATTGAATATTGAAGAAGCACCATCTGCATCAAATAATGTTTCTTCCCTTTATCAAAGGAAGCATAAAAATGGTGTAGTGGAATTTTTCCCATTTCACAGTGGAAGATGAAGGAGGTATAAATACAAATAACTTTGAGTAAATCCAAAATAGAAGTGTGTCATAGGTCTAGCAAGATAATGTACAATAATTGAATGTAATGGCACTGAAGTAAACCTTTCATAGGTAGGTGAAATGAAGAGTGTATTACCTTGGAATAGTGCATGGATCCACCAAGTTCCTGATAGAAGTCCAACCAAGGAACTATGATCCTCATACATAGTAAGAGGGCCAACTATGTTATTATTGACCAAATTTGACTTTTAGATCAAATTGTGGTACCTCTAGGTAAAAAATTGAATTTATAGGTCTATAGGGGGTGTAATATCATGTCATGAGGTGTTTTATAGGTCATTTTATGCCATTAAATGTTATATTAGCCTTGGTCACTTATTTCATTAGTATCTCATGTCATTTTGGGCCATTTTAAGGGTTAAAATAGTGCATTTAATGCTTTATATGGGTTACTTGGGAAATATGAAGGTAAAAATATATTATGTCATACCCCATGTGTCTAATTAAGTTTTAATTAACTGAAAAAACTAAAATATGGCATGTTATACAAAAGAAAGGTAGTACATGGAATAGGGTTAGGGGATGTAATTTAATATTAATAAGATTAAAGAAACATTTTTAATGATCTGAAGGTTCCATTTATAATCCAAAACCATTCTCCTCCATTTTTGTCTTTCTTGGCATACAAAAGTGACTTGCAAGTTTGTATTTGGTACGGCCAGTAGAAAGAGTTTCAAGTAGAATTATTTTGGGAGGTTATTTTAAACTTAGATAGCTAAATTTACATATAAATATTTTTTATAATTATCAACTTTAATTTATTAATCATTTATTTGAAGTTGATTATTCAAAGCTGCCTATCAATTTGTGTACCCTTCAAGTTTTGCCTTGGTTTGGAGAAGTCTGTATAATATAGCTATTGAGATTGATTCCATAGGATTTTTAATCATTTTTATCATTTTATCCATGATTTTTTTCACATTTGGAGTTGAAATTATAGTCCAATTAACTCACTTTGCAAGATGAGGTCACTATGTGTAGTTTAAGCCATTTTCACTACTTTCATAAAGCTGTATTCTCTACATAGGATTAATTTGAATGGTAAATTTTGTATTATATGTTTTAATTCCATTATGGTCATCTCATTATATGTTTTTTCTCACAAACCCATAGTTTGATAATAAAACCATGTCTCCATCATGTTAGAACAGTCATTCAACATGTTGCCTGCCTTGTTCTAAGTGCTTGGAAGATAGTTTCAAATTAAATGGGATGTTTTAATAATTTTTAATACCCTTATAATATATATGATATTAATTTAACATTTTAAATAAGTACCATGCCAAGTTTAGGACTCATACAACACACATATTTCTTCAATTCTTCCCTACTACCTACATATGATAATGTCCACCTATAGGTGATCTGAACAAAGGATAGAGGTATTTGTGTTGGAAATATGAAGCATGATAAAATTACTTTGAAACCATATAATTTGGTTTTGAATCATGATAGACTCATTTAAGTGTGTCAATTGACAAGGTGAAAGCATATAACACCTTCTAGCATGAGTTGACTGTTTCAGGTTTCCAATCCTTAAAAAGGGAAAATAGAGGCCCAAAGGGTTTTTTAAATGTCCTATGATAGGTTTTCCATGACATCTTGGGTATCTATCTAAGTGGACTTTGTATACACTATAATAAAGAGGAAACATTCCAAAAATGGATGTCAAGGAGTGAGTGAAAGTTAGAGGTTTGGAACCTCAAATGTGCCCTTAAAAACATTGAATTTAGATATTGTCATCTACAGGTCTGAGGCTAAAAATTATATTTTTCTTCCAAGGTTTCACACGATGTCTATACCTATATATGAGTGGTTCCAAAGGTTCTGATTTAATTTTATGGTTAAAAAGATAATCAAGAGGGATGATAAAATTTTTTTAGACCCTTATACCCATCTTCAGTCTATGTACATGGCCTAAATGCACACCTACAACTAGTCAATAGGTAGTAACATAAGTGAGTATTGTTTAAGAATTGGAAATACATTAGAGATGATTCATTTAAATCTTAAAAATCATGAATGAGCCTGAATAATATCAAGAGGTTGCTAATGTATTTTTAGCATGGGTTTCAAGGATAGAGGTCACCTATAGTACCCCCTATAGTCACATGTAGGTGACTGTGGGCATACAATCAATTGAGAGTTATGTTTTGAGGGTGTTTCAGCTAGGCCCAATTATGAATACAATTCATAACAACATCAAATTAATCTAGGTAAACTAGAGTATATTGTGAGCATTATTTTCAAGGCCTATTTCATGTATTAATACCTACATGAGTCATTCCCAAGTAAGAACATAGTCAGCTATAACTGTAGGGGATAGTGAGTTGAGAAATCTCTTTTGTTGATTAGTATTATCCATGCATAAATGAAATACAAATATTTTACAATGACCTAAGAAGGTTTCAAAAGGTCTATTTCAATGTTTCAAAGCTGACCTAATGTCATAAACACCTATAGGACCTTCTAAAGCAAGAAACACATATAGGATACAATTAGGAAGAGACTCAATCTTTTGAATCCATGAGTATGAGTGATCAATGAGATGTAAAAGTGAGGAAAAAAGGATATAACACATCCATCATGATGATTATAACATATATAGGTTTTTGATAATATAAATCAATCAAGACGAGAGTCCCTAATGGAATAAACTCAGTCCATGTACTAAAAAACCTTGCATAGTCTATCTTGTT
Organism: Torreya grandis; assembly: GCA_037957365.1. Lineage (NCBI taxonomy): Eukaryota > Viridiplantae > Streptophyta > Pinopsida > Cupressales > Taxaceae > Torreya > Torreya grandis. Next base: position 345,983 of record JARHVA010001658.1, on the reverse strand, counting down.
AAGAGACTAGTTTTGGAATTTGAAGGTTTGTAAGGTCATATGAGATGACCAAGTGATCAAATTTTGTGAAAATAATCCTAAATATTTGAGTAATCCCATGATATATTAAAATAATTAGAGAGAATAGGGGAAGTGCACCCTATTTTGTCTCAGATAAGGGGTATTTCCCTTTGAGCATAAATCTATAGTTTTGGACAAAAGGGTTGAAATGGTGATTCAAGGAGTTTAATGACCTCTCAATAAGGTTTATTAAGTTAAAATATGTATATTAATACATGAATAATCAATAAATAATGAGTGAAACCATATAGGGTGTCCCAGACCATCAAGTTTGTAGTCAAACCTACATGACCATGACTAGCCCTAGTTTTCAAATGATGAGTCATTTTCATTTATAAAATTTAGAAATAATTATAATGGATTTTAGGATTCACATGGGATGATATAATATGTAACAAATCTCTTGTAATGTAATGAAGTTCAGTTGGAAGGTCTCAAATACCAAAAAGTTATAGGCAAGATTATGAAACAAGGTCTAGGCTAGGGCCAAAGGGGAGTCATCTTCATTTATATTTTTTGAGAGGTTATCTAGATGATTTAAAAATGTTTATGAGATGGATATAGATTTTTTTGATCTCTTGGAGTGCATGGGAAACCTTTAAGAATCCATTTTTAGCTCAAAAACCAATCAAGCCTATTATAATGAAGGAAACAAGCTTGATAAGGAATTTTTAGAAGCTCACATATCCCATGAGGATTTTCATGGAGACCACATGAGTTTATGGAGGTTATTAGGGTCATTTAATATCATACTTAGATAATTTTTATTAGGATGGAAGTCCAAACTTTATGAACCAACCTTAAGACCAAAAATAGGCCTAAAACCTACTAAACCCTTAGCCAAGACCAATTTGAGAAAATGGAGTTGGAGATGCAATAGAATGGAATGGTTATACCATGAAACCTATTGGATTTTTAAAAATAATCCATCAATATACTTCACATGCTAACTAGTTGTATGGAACTATATAAGCATGGTACAAAATAATGTTTTTCTCACTATTTTGTGTGTTTTATAGGTTCTATAAGGATTTAAGAGATGAAAAAAAGTTTTGGGGAAAGATTAGGAATTTTACTAACCTCTTATGGACATATAATTCATTGAAAAAATTCATGTTTGAAAAATATTTGCTTCATTTCAGTCAGTCAAAATTGGCATATTAAACAAGCTAGGGAGAAGTGTGAGAACTTTAAGTGAATGGATTTTTAAGGTGTCCCTAATGCTTATAAGGAAATGGAGGGCCTTGAAACATTTAATTCACTGACTCAAATGTATTTTCATGGAAAATTGAATACAAATTTGAGGCCAAGTGTGCAGAGTGCATGAAAGGAGTTCTTTTTAGTCTATAGATGATAATGGTTCCTTTCTAGTTAATTCCAAAAGACTAGGTATGAAATGAATGCATGGAGAGGAATGTTTTTTTACATACCCTCATTCCAATAGTCCTAATAATTTATGATACATTCAAATAGAGGTAATCATGAAGGCAGTGTTTTTGTGTAAAATGAGGAGTTTTATGCCACTTTTCATGAAGTTTATGACTTGAATTGACACTTGTGCTTCAAAACCTTGCATTGTTTGTTCCATATCCTTATAAAATTAAAAATTAAATACTTATCTCATCTTATCAAGGGTCATTATGACCATTTGACTTCTCTCTTCCTCTCCCTCTCTCAAGTTCTATAAGAACTAGCCATTTTGGCCATTATATTCTATGTTCCACATGAGTATGGTGAATCAATACTCATTTGTATACATTTTGATCAATAAAATGACTAATTTTTACCTCTTAAATTAATTTTCATAGTGTTCTTTACTTGAATGTTAAATTTTCATAGTAAAGACTATGGATTCCTTAACAAATTGTCACATTCTCTCAACTATTTATAGCTTTTTCTTATAGAGAATGTGATGTGTTACATTAAATTTCAAAGTTTAAGTAGGATATTATATTCATTTTTTCCATTAAAGGCCTATTTTCAAATCCTAAAATCTTTCCAAATTCATCCATAACCCCACAATGCAACATTAATGCAAGAAGACATAGATTGGAGAGTGTATGTTTAGTTTGTCCTTTGATTTCAAGTGTAATATGCATATGGTTGGACATCATAAATATTTTTGGTGTATCACCTCCATTATTTTAGTTTAATTTTAGTTATCTCTCTCACTTTTCACCCCCCAAAGTTAGTAGTAGTTGTAATCCTAAGTGGTACATCAAGGGAGATAGCCCTATCTAGAGACTCACCTCATCCCTTAAGCTGCCCACAATCCTAGAGGTGATTCCATTATTCAAATTGGATGAGAATATATTTTAATCTTATCAAAGTGTGCATATCCAAGTGAAAATATTTTTTGGCATGCCTGGTGGGACTCTTTTTTTAAGAGATTGAGAGATTTTTTGTGTTGTCTCTCAACAGTCAACCTTTGGAGGCATTTATCAAAGCACCAATGGTGAATCCAAAGATATATAATATATTAAAGCATAAAAATTTATAATTTTAATATTTATGGTAACATTATTTCTTTTTTTTCTTTCTTTTAATGAATTTTCATGGCTGACTTTGGTGTTGAGTTTTGTTCTCTACAAGTTGGTGAGACATTACAAGCTTGTGTCATTCCATATCAATATGAACAAGTCCTTGGTAAATATTTTCATGATCCTTACCATACTCAATATAAATTTAATGATCTAAAATATTATCTTTATCATCCCATGCATTAATAATATCAGTCCTATAACCAACCTCATCAATGTTTTGCTCCTCCTAGTCATCCTATCCACTCCTCAAGCCAACCCATTTCCACCTTCAAGAAGACACTCTTGGGATATGAGAGATATATGTTATATATTTATAATAAAATAGGATTTTTTATATAGGTTCATAATCATGTTATTAATAAAGTGATATAATCTTTAGAGTTAGTCAAGAAAGAGTGGGCACCTATTGAGAGAGCCAATTAGCAAAATTGCACAAGTGAGATGATAGATGTGAGTGGTATAGTTTCTTCCTTAGAGTATAGGATAGGATTTCATGAAATGAAACCTCACCATACATATCATCCTTCATATCCACTATCATAAGTTTCTTACCATCCATATATGACCCCTACTCATGATCCAAATCAAGCCTATCAAAGTCATCATTTTCCCAATCAATTGGAGGAGATAATTGAAAATAAAAACTTTGTGTTTAAAGCTAATCTTGATATGAAAATTAAATTGTAAAATATTTATATTCAAAATTATATGTTGGAAATAAAGGAATTAGAGTTTAAGCCCTCATTTCCTTCTCACAATGTATCCCCACCACCTCAAAAGGAGACTTATAATCCTAATGTCTTAAGTTAGAACAAGATAGTAGAGTCTTGGGGAAAGAAAGAGGATAATAGTCTTGACAAAAAGTGTGAAGTTGAGAAGACTCTTGATCCTATAAAAATTCATCATACCATCCCTCAATAAAAGGATTCTAATCCTAACATCCTAAGATGGAGTAAGATAGTGGAATCATGGGGAAAGAAAGAAGATAAAAGCATTGTCAAGGAGTGTGAAATGGACAATGGATTTGATCATTTACAATCCCCTCCCACACTTCCTCAAGAAGATTATTTTGTTCCATGTTATCCCTCATGTATTCCTCATACTCATGATGATTTATATGATATTCAAGAAATAATTTTCCAAGAGAACCTAGCCAAAAAAATTGAAGAGTTAGAGGCAAAGATGAGATTGCTAAGTCAAGGTGAGATAGATGGTTTAAACCCAAAAGAATATCCTATGCCTAAACACACCCCATATACCCTTCCTCAAGATATTTCTCAATAAAAATTAGATGTGAATTAAGTGGTTGTTAAGTGGAAGGAAAAAAAGCAAGTGTTTTTAGTCCAAGGTATACCTCCCCTTCCTCAAGAGATTCCAAAAAAGTTCCAAAATTTGCATTCTCAATTTGATTTTGATCCCTATGTTCTACCTCCTCCAACTATTTCATCTTTTCCTCATCCCATAAACCTTTGCATTGATGTAACTATGGTGTGGAAACCTAAATAATAGTAAGTGGTTGAGGAAAATTTAGAACTTTTACTTGAAGAAAGTTTAACTCCTTAGCAACCTTATTGGGCTAGGTTACTGTGTTTCAAGATTCTTAGTCTTGGCATCACTAAGAAGGAGTTTGAAGATATTTCATCCCTTGAAAAATAAGATCAAATTATGATATTTGAGGTGAAATTTTAAAAATCTCTAGAGGTCGTAAGTGATGAAGAAGAGGTGAGTTCTTAAGTTAGATCTCCTTGTTTGGCTGATGATGAAGCATACACTCCTTGTGTTGAAGAAGAAATCTTGGAAGAGGTCCTTTTGGAATATAAAAAAGAAGTTTAAGGAGTCTCTCTTGTTATTCCCCTTCATGATGGTGATCAAAATGAAGATGATGACTTATGGGAGATATTTGAGGATGTTTTCAAAGAATTTGAGTCTCTCAAGGGGTCTACAACTCCTTTAAGGCTGGTTACAAGTGATGGTAAGAAAAATTACATTATCCAAGATGTCATAAATGAGAAAGATGACATTGTCAAATATGTCATAAGTGAGCAAGAGTAGAGTTAAAATCAGCCTTTGGATGTCAATACAAACATCTATTATCCTCCATCTTTCAAAGAATAAGAGATCATTCCTTTTTAGACCATGCCTACAAAGAAGATGAAAGTTGATCATAAGAAAGAGAGTGGGCAGAAATATGAGGTATTTGCACAAGGTCAAAATGAATATGTCTACATTAGAGACCCATTTGAAGATGATATATTTGAGAAAAAGTCAAGTGAAGTGCCAAGGAATAGGTTTAGTACATCAAGTTTTCAATCTAAAGAGAAACATGCTTGGCAATCTCATACATCTCATGTAAAATGAGACTCAATAAACTTTCCTTTCAATCCTATAAATGGAGGTATGATTGATTATTAGATATATATAATAGTTATTGTTATATTATCCTAAGCACATTGATCACATCTGTGTGTGTGTGTGTGTGTGTGTGTGTGTGTGTGTGTGTGTGTGTGTGTGTGTGTGTGTGTGTGTGTGTGTGTGTGTGTGTGCGTGTGTGTGTACACCCTAAGTTGGTCAAATAAACAAAAATATTATGTCTTTTCATAGACATTTCATAGGAGACTCTGACTAGAGAATATGAGTTTTTATTCACATTTAGTTAGGTCCTTTTATCTGACTTGTCTTGGTCTTACTTCATTTCCTAGACATATCTTTGCTTATTCCATGTCATCCATAGCTTTTTTAACTTAACCATTTTAGGCCCAAGCACCTTTTTTATACCTAGACCCATCCCCCAAGGTCCCACACCCCTTAGACAATAGCACCCAAATAGGAATATAGTTCTAAAACCCAAGGTGTCCATTTTTGATGCTATTGTCCAAGCGCAAATTTGGTTATAATGGTTAGTTTATTCTATAGTATAAGTCTTACCCCTTTTCTTTGATTCATTTATAAGTTTTCTAAAGTTATCCAAATTCAAATAAACCTCCCAAATTTGAAATAATGAGTCTACTATATAAAGGACTAGATAAGGCATTTTATATCTAACACTTATTATTTTGGCACATTAGACTTAATAAAAATTAGTCAATAATATAGCTCAGCTTCTTTACAACACACATAGATTTTCATGCTTGATCAAGGAAGGACCTAAGTGAAATTCATTCTTACATCAATTGTGTATGTTGATTATGTGTGTTCCCTAAGGGAGAACTACATCAGATCTGAGACCCTAGCTTGAGGGTTAATGTAGACATCAATCAAAATAGTAGGGGTTCCTGATTGTGCAATCATTCTTACTACAACCCAATTTTTCCCCTTTTTACTTTTATTCTATTTGATGTTTCCATGTGTGCAGACTAATATAGGTACTAAATATTAAAATAGACCTATAATAGGCTCTAGTGACTTATAAGACCTAAAATTTGGTACACAAGGTCATACTAAGTAAACAAATAGAACCTAGAAATCTTTTAGCCTCAGGACAATAACATTTGGAAAGTACTATAGTATTACACACTAGGGTGTCCTATTTTTTTCACTCTTGTCCAATAAAAAATTAGAGACCAAATCTTGAATTTAGACACTGTGTTAGTCCTACTCCTCTAATTTTAGGTTCATAATCATCAATTTCAACTTAAAACTAGATAAGTTAATATTTATTTGTATTCTCTTTCCTATGTAAGTTAAGTTGATCAAATTAGCATAAACCTATATTTTATAGCATAAAACTAGAATTCTCACCATATTCTAGACCTTTGTTAATCAAGAATATAACTCCAATATTTAGAAAAGAATAAAACATTTGGTGAACCCTAGATTTTAATACTATGTCATCAAACATCAAGCCTTGCCTCCTTGCCAATTTTAGAAAACTATTTTGAATTTTTTCAAATTAATTACCTTGTCAAAAATTACTTCAAAATTTCAAAATCAATAGTTTCTTATGCAAAAATTTAATTTTCAAAATTTTGATTTTTGTATTAATTTTTGTGCATATTCCTATTTTCAAATAATCTTTAGAATTCAAAATTATTTCATAATTTTCAAAAATTCTAAAACCCTAGACTTCTAAACTAAGTTCTAAAACCTCATATTTCCCTCCCTTACAATTTTTAGAAAAATAATTTGAATTTATTTCAAATTGTTTAGGCTATCAAAAGTAGTTTTCAAAATTCAATGTTAGTAGTTCTTTGTGCATCTATTTGCTTCATAGTAATTTTAAAAATTCTCTTTGGTGATAAAATGGCCACAAAGGTAATTCCTTCTTCTCATCCCTTATTTAAATTTTTTAAATTTTCTTACAAATATGACAATGATTGGACAAATTTACAAAATTGCACATTAGCTAAAACTATAGAAAATGATTTCATTTATAGTGAAGATAATGACTATTATTGTAATGAAGAATATGATGATGTACGTAATGATGAGGGTGAATAATAAATATACGAATCTTTTTCTCTTAAACCCATCTCTTTTATTCCTTCTTCTAATGAAAATAATTTTGATAAATGGGAAAGATACTTCTCACCTAATTCTCCTAGGCATAATTTACAAAATGCATGAATTAATCATGCACTTCCAAGTGAACCTATTATTGGTGATGATTTTCTTCCATGTGAACCTGATTTCTCTTTGCCTTTTGCTACTACTATGTTCAAAATACAAAAATATAGATGTAATAGAATCAAATTACCAAAGCACGGTTCAAATGATGCATTAGGTGTTCCTAAATCTACTCTTCAAAAGAATTTTAAAATGATAACTTTTCTACTCTCACTTCTCATGTTTAAATTGAAAAAAATTCATATACTCCATCCATGGATAGCATAGATACACTTGTTATTCAAAATTCCAATGATAACTTATTTCATATTAGAAAGAAATTAGCTCTTTTCTTACACATCTCCCTAGAAATGATGGAAGTGATGATGAATATGATAGTGAACATGCAAATTAATATGAGAATGCAAGTGAATATGAAAATGATACTTTAAATTATTCTATTTTAGATGCACAAAATGCATATTGTGATAATGCATGGATTAATAATGACTACTATGCATATATTGAAGAAGAAAATGCATCTCATGATTCTAACCCTTCTCTCACCCCTCTCAAACTTAATGCAATTCCAAATGATATTTCTACTTATATTAATTATTCTATGTCAGATGATGCACATGTTATTGATAATAGTACATCTTCTACTAAATTAGAATGTGATTTACTAAAACATAAAGATACCAATGAATCTCCCAAGCCACCCCTCATGACAACATAGCCTAGTTCTCAGTCCTCACCTAAAAAGAATGGTAGCTCACATCCCTCTAGTAAGTTCCAAGTTACCATTACTCCAAAGGTGCAAGTGAGCACACCCTTTCTTTATGATCCATTTTCTAAATGTAGCATTGCCATGGTTAAAATTAACAATCAAATTCAAAGATTAAATGGACTACTTCAAGATAATAATGTACCATCTCAGGAGATCATCTATTTGATGCATGTAGTTGGTGAACTACAACATCAATTACATCTCCTTACCTTAGAAAACAAAGCTTATAAATCTTGGATGGATGCCAATGACCTACATGGTAACCTTGATCCAAAGAAATTCATAAAAGTTGCATTGTCGAAGAATTTCTAGACACCATCATTACCTCACTTTGATGGAACTGGATATCTATTCCCACATACTCAATCCTTTCAGAAGGATTTTCCACCTCATGCAATCCATTTGATTTTACTCAAGTTGTTTCAACTAACATTAGTGGGGGAAACATATAATTGGTTTTTTCATCTACTCCCCATTGGTTCATTACACACATATGATGACTTATAGGATGACATATTATAAACAATGGCCCTCATGTTACATATAAGAAACTTACCAAACTACATCAGAATTCTTTAGAGCTAGTCAACAAGTATATATTATGATTCAAGGATCATTTGTTAAGACTAATATACAAACTAGTAGATATAGAGATGTTAAGCACAGAATATACTAAGAGGGGGGGGTGAATCATTATATTATATATCTTATAAATCTTTCCTTTAACCAAATTCCACTTAATCAAACATTCAAGATATGTAATAAAACTCAAACAATAAACATCACACAAGATAGAGAGAGACACCAGATATAACATGGAAACCCAATGTGGGAAAAACCACAGAGAATCAATCTCAAATATATTCATGAGAACAACCCCATACGAGCACCATACCCCTTTTCCAAGTACAAACCTCAACTATAATTCATGAGCACCAACATATAGGAGCTTTAAACCCCTTTGCCAAGCACCAACCCAGCACTTATTCATGAGCACCAACCCACAGGAGCACCAACCCCTTTGCCAAGCACCAACTCAATAACAATTCATGAGCACCAACCCACAGGAGCACCAACCCTTTGTGTATACCACACACCTATCTCTCAATGTTGCTATCTCAACAAATGATAGATCAATACATCATCTTCTTCCTCTCTCTCACTCTCACCTTTTCTCTTCTAAGCTAGATATAACAAATACAAATCATAGTCATCTCTCACAATTGCTCTTCTAAGCTAGATATTACAATATCAAATCAACTTCTCACTACCACATTACAAATGGCTACTCAAGCCTTTATTTATAGCTTTCCAAATGACCTTTGGCCTTCCCCCTTTGTGACCTTTCAATCCTCATGGAAAATGGTGCCAATCTTGGATGACCCTTCATATCCAAGCATTTGAAAAGTCATGTGGTGACCCTTCATGACCAAAAATGTCTTTCCCACTTTTGTCCTTATCTTTGGTGACTTTTTGTATTCCTCAAAGTGTCCCTTCATAAGAAATTTGCCCTTTACTCTTTTGTCTTCACTTGGTGACTCTTGGTACTCCCCAAGATGACTCTTCATGGGAAAATGCATCCCATCCTTCTTTTGTCTTTATCCTGTGACTCTTCGACTTCTCCATGGGCCCTTATTTTGTCTCATATGAAACCAAAAATATATTTGTTAATGTTAAATAAATATTAACTCATATTAGCCAAGATAAACAACATTAAATGCAATGGGGAATTTATCACCAATAATACTAAAACTTTGAAATAAATGACAATATTTCCAACAATCTCCCCCTTTGTCATTGATGGTAACCTCAATCCTAAAACTGCCACATCCTGTCACCTGTACATCCTATCATTTGAAAACATACAGTAACTCTCCCTTACTGTAGTAACTTGTGCCTATTCCCTATACCTATTTTCTACACCTATACTTATACCTATTATTCTCCCCCTTTGACATCAATGGCAAAGGGCCTACGTAGAGCTAACACTTAGCTCCCCCTCACTTGATGCTAAACATCAATGGTAGGAAGTAATAGAAATTACTCCCAACTCCTCTCGCTGATCTTTGAATGTATCTTTTGATCGTGCCTTTGAGAAGATATCTGATAATACATACACATTTTCCTTGTCCTTTGAGCATCTGCAATCAACTCATTTGAATCTTTTCTTCTAATCTCACAACCTTCAGCATGAAACCTTAATGTGTATCCTTAATCACAAATTTGACTAACACTCAACAGATTATGCTTAGACCTTTTACATACAAAACATTTTTAGTCTTAGTTCTACCATAATCCAAACTCAAAGTACCTTTTCTGGCTATCTTGGCAGTGGTTTTATCTCTAAATATCACTATGCCACCATTTATCTTCTTTAGAGAAATGAACTTACTTTTATCACCTGTCATATGCCTCAAAAATCTGCTATCAATTAACCATGGCTGATCTTTACCTCCCACATGTAGAGCTGTCTGCACCATCATAGAATCTTCATGTTATTTCTTCTGGCATGAACATGTTTGAACCTTCTCCCTGATGAATGGAGCTTTGAAACTCTGATTCTTCTTCTTGATGAATGGAGCTTTGAAACTCTTATCCTTTTTGACTGACTCAAACATGCTTTTGCAATACCAAGCTATGTGTCTGAAGTTGTTGCACTTATAGCATACTATGGTCTCTTCATCAAAGCTTGATAGAAGAGCAAAAGAGTTGTGGCTTCTACTTGACTCTACTTGTCTTTCCTTCTCCTTATTTCTAAAATTGTTAGCTCTTTTTCTACATTCTAATTTCTTATGACCATATCCATTACAATAAAAATAATAGCCATAAAAATAAGACCTGTCTATATATCTCTGACCTGATTGCCTTTTATAGCTTCGTTCCTTCCAGTGTTCTCTATTTGGAATGTCCTCTATATTCTTATCTTCTCCCCTTTTTATTTCCTCTTATATAAGAGCCTCAACATAGCTCTTTTTCTTTTCAAATCCAATTCCTATCTTATCTGAATATGGTTTTTGACTTTCCAATATCTTATTTAGCATGTTAGTGCTATCCTCAAATTTTGAATCACTAACTACTTTTTCATTGACTGCTTTCTAAATATCTTCTTTTAAAGAGGCAATTTCAATAACATACCTTTCACATTTTTTTCTTGTTATTTCCAATTGTGCTTTGAGATCTTCTTCATTCTTCTTGGCTTCTTCAAAGTGTGCTTGTAGATATTCAATCATTTCCTTTGACTCTTGTTCATTTTTCTTGATTTGGCACTTTAACCTTCATTTCTTCTTATGAATAGCTTCTAACTCTTCTAGGGCACAATTAAGTTCTCCTTCCATATCTACTTTAGCTTCCTCTTCTTCTTCTTGATCATCATGTATGGCCATGAATAGAATCTCTTCTTCTTCTGAATTGCTAACTCCACTATCTTCACCTAAACTAGGATCCTTAGAATATAGGCTCTTCTTCTTGAAACTCTTCTTAGATTTGCATTTAAAATTCTTTTTGTATGTAGCCTTTTCTTCTTCATCATATTTAACTTTATCTAGGCATTTAGCTAAAAAATGTCTAATCTTCCCACAATTAAAACATTTAAAAGGTAATTTTCCTTGATATTTACCTATTCCTCTTTTAAGCCTACAAATGAAAAGTGCTTCATTGTCATCTTCATCATCACTGGAACTATCACTTGATTCTTGAATCTTAGCTTTCTCCTTCTTTGATGTCTTAAAATTTGCTTCTCTCTTTGAGGGTTTATCTTGTTCTATCTGCATCTCATATGCTGTGAGAATACCATGAAGCTCATCCATCTTTAGCTTGGCCAAATTCTTCATCTCCTCGATTGCTAAAACCTTTGCATCATATCTCATTGGTAGAGATCTCAAAACCTTTTGCACCACCATTGACTCATCCAATGTTTCTCTAAGACCTTGAATCTAATTTATGACTTGATCAACTCGCAAAAGATAACTTGTTATATCTTCTTCTTCTTCCATCTTCAAACTTTCAAACTGCCTTCTAAAAGTCTGCAACTTAACTTGTTGAACCTTTCCATCACCTTTGTAAATATTCTCAAGTTTTACACAAGTTTTATGAGCATATTTACATTACATAACTTTAACAAATTTATATTCACATAAACCACATAAAATAGCATTTAAATCTTTAGCATTAAATAATCTTGCCTTCTTTTCTACTGGAGTAATTGTAGATGTTTATGGCTCTTCAAATTCCTCCACCACTGATTTCCATATGTCAAATCCAAGGGCCATAAAATAAACATTCATTCTCATGCTCCAAAAAGCATAATTCATCCCATCAAATAAAGGTGCCTTATTTGTAGAAAATCCTTCTTGTGATCCAGCCATCATTCTTTCCTGATCTACCTTCAAGCTGTAAAACTTTTCAAAAAGAAACCTGCTTTGATACCAATTGTTAAACAAAGAATACACTGAGAGGGGGGTGAATTAGTATATTATATATCTTATAAATCTTTCCTTTAACCAAATTCCACTTAATCAAACATTCAAGATATGCAATAAAACTCAAACAATAAACATCACACAAGACAGAGAGAGACACTAGATATAACGTGGAAACCCAATGTGGGAAAAACCATGGAGAATCAAACTCAAATATATTCATGAGGACAACCCCACATGAACACCATACTCCTTTTCCAAGTACAAACCTCAGCTATAATTCATGAGCACCACAACCTATAAGAGCTTCAAACCCCTTTGCCGAGCACCAACCCAACACCTATTCATGAGCACCAACCCACATGAGCACCAACCCCTTTGCCAAGCACCAACCCAGCAACAATTCATGAGCACCAACCCACAAGAGCACCAACCCCTTTGCCAAGCACTAACTTAGCAACAATTTGTGAGCACCAACCCATAGGAGCACCAACCCCTTTGTATATACCACACACCTATCTCTCAATGTTGCTATCTCAACAGATGATAGATCAATACAACATCTTCTTCCTCTCTCACACTCTCACCTTTGCTCTTCTAAGCTAGATATAACAAATACAAATCATATTCATCTCTCACAATTGCTCTTCTAAGCTAGATATTACAATATCACATCAACTTCTCACTACCACATTACAAATGGCTACTCAAGCCTTTATTTATAGCTTTCCAAATGACCTTTAGCCTTCCCCCTTTGTGACCTTTCAATCCTCATAGAAAATGGCACCAATCTTGGATGACCCTTCATATCCAAGCATTTGAAAAGTCATGTGGTGACCCTTCATGACCAAAAATGTCTTTCCCACTTTTGTCCTTATCTTTGGTGACTTTTCGTATTCCTCAGAGTGTCCCTTCATGAGAAATTTGCCCTTTACTCTTTTGTCTTCACTTGGTGACTCTTGGTATTCCCCAAGATGACTCTTCATGGGAAAATGCGTCCCATCCTTCTTTTGTCTTTATCCCATGACTCTTTGACTTCTCCATGGGCCCTTATTTTGTCTCATATGCAACCAAAAATATATTCATTAATATTAAATAAATATTAACTCATATTAGCCAAGATAAACAACATTAAATGCAATGGGGCCTTTATCACCAATAATACTAAACCTTTGACATCAATGACAATATTTCCAACAATATTCAACATATCTTCATCAAGGGCCTTCACCAACCTCTCCTCGAGCATCTACTATATCAGATAGAGCCTTGTTTCAAACATTTGTGTTACATATTTCTAGATTTGGAAAATAAATTGGGATTAATTAAGGCAAATTTAATTGATCAAATTAATTTAGACTTCACAATAGCACCTTTAGATCCATCTCATACTAATCAGCATCCACCATGTCCTAAACAAGATAGGATACCATAACTAGAAAAGTAATTAGTCAAGAACAAAGAGCAAGTTTTTAGAACACAACCTATAATATGAACTATAGAGAACTACCAAAAATCACCACTATAGTTTGATTCAGAGTGGGATAACCCATTTGTAATTTTATCAGCACTACTAGATAAGAGGTTAATCACATTACGTTCTATTCACTGATAAGATCCACATCTCTTACATAGATAGCCACATCAGCCTTTTTGTAATTATCATCATACTCATGGACATAATTATGATAACTATTTTGGACTCCAATATTGCATTTCTAGATGTGTTGATGATGATATTATAGCATTCACACATGGAACATAGAGATATCATCCATTATGGAACCCTATACCTCATTCCTCCATGGCTGAGTCATCTTAAGACATTCCTTTATAGGAATCATTAGTCACTCATCATGAGCATAATGTAGGTTTTAGGATAGAATTTCATAGGATATCTCCTATTCCAACTATTGAAAAAGGTTGACAACCAATATAGCAAAAATAGGCCACATATAGCAGTGTAGTCTATGGTATATATAGTGTATTTCCATATACATATCCAACAGAGTCATGGGGACCATAAAATATTACTATTCCATAGAGATATTCATTATATCCAGGTTTTCAAGGTCCTATCTCATGTAGTAATCTACTATGATTAAGACTAGTTAAACCCACATTATAGAAAAATACTTCAGAGAGATATTCATTACATCTATGTTTTTAGGGTCCTATCTCATGTAAAAATCCATTATGATTAAGATTAAATGAGACATAAACATAGGTTTCATCTCCATCTCAACATATTACACATTCATATACATCACAATAGAGGCCATATGGTATTTGGTTATACACAGATGAGCTTTATTCACAGTAGATAGTATTAACTACAAAGCACATTCCTACATAGCATGAGTAGTATGGGCACTTGTTTACTTGGTCCATAGGGTTCAAATATTGATATATAATAGTGTCATATAGTATACATTCATTTTAGCATTAGTTCATAGCTTCACTTAGCATGAAAATGATGGAATTAAAGATCTAGCCAACCTTTTTTATTCTTGAGCCACTCTCAAGGAAGTAATATCCACATCATGCTATATTAGATCCCCACCTACTAATAGCTAACATTATTGATTCTAGATAACCATCCCTAACTAAAATTAGACTATTGAATCCACATATTACCAAATCAAACTTATCCAAACCCTTCTAACAATCTCACATAAACTTCTCTAAACAATTTTACCAATTTAAAAAACCAATAATTTTTTTCTTACATATAATCACAAATCAAACCTAAACAACATATCCAAACATATCATGAATAATCAAATTGCATCCCAAATTTTATCTTTCTAGACATACCCAAACAATCACATCACATATCACATGTACCAATTTCCAAGCATACATGAATTCAACATCAACATTAAATCAACTATTTCAAAACCAAAATATTAAAATACTAGTACATTCTATAATCCAAAACACAAATACACATAAGTTCAAAATCAAATCAGCATCCATATATATAACTAGGTTTTCAAGTACATAACATATCAAAATATAGTTAATCATGAATAGGGGTCATGCGCTCATTCTTAGTCTCACTCTCTCCTCTAGTAATAGTCCCATAATCATATCTATCACTTGATAGATCTACACCTCCTCGAGATCCTAAATGCCTCTTACACCAATTATCTCACTCCAACAAACAACCATATGCCTCACACAAGTCTACATGTCATTGTTGAAGATCCATATAAACATCCATAATATTTTAACTCATTGATCCATAATCAGGGGGAGGCATCCTATGCCTATCTCGCTTAGCCCTCAACTCATCTCTCTCTTGTTTCCTTAACATATGAAGCTATAGTTATAACATCTTGGTCAAACAAATGAGCATAAACACTAGTCATAATGGTCACTCTCTCTATTAAACCCTCCTCCACAGCATTATCATGAACATGCTTTGTAAGCTCACATAGTGTAGACTCAATTATAGTCTCCTAGAATACGTCATCCCCACTACTAACCCTAGTAGGTGCCTCACCCTGTACACCTCCCATCCCACCTACACACATAAGAAGTATAACATTACATTAGATACATATTTTCAAATCCAATCTAAAGCACAAACATAGGTACAATGCAAAATCCATATCATTGATTACCTCTTATAATCTGGATTGGCTTAAGATCCTCATATATAAGAACATCCACTCCATCTACAAGATATAATAGAGCCCATTGATGTCTAGCCCACCATAAAATATATCCCTTAGTACATCACACGTCATCTAAATTAGGAACATCTATCACCATATCTCATGCATCCATAGGTAATGGTGTTAACTCAGCCTTAGTAGGTCTCGCATGAGCCCTTGCTCTCAATAGTACCTATGAATTCCTCAACCACACCCATGCTACAGGAAGAACATCCTATCAAACTCCAAACTACCTAGTCATGTGCTCATACTAAAAGTGTTCATAAAATCTAGACCAATGATTATGTAACCAAAAATTCACTCTCATGTACCAAAACTTCTCTCCATCCTCTAGTCATCCAATAAATCCTCTATAGGGCCTCCATCTAATATCATCAACCACCAATCTATCTACCAAATATCTTATAATGATCTATCCTAGGAAATCAAATAGTCAAATTTCTCATCCATCACTCATAAAATGGTTGTGTATATGCCTAACTCACCCTTGGCAATCCAATTAGCCACACAACTGCTACATGCTCATAATCCCAATAATGTAATAAATTGGTTGCACCCACACCACCATTGAATAAATCTTGTGTGAATCTATATGTCTCTATATAAATGGGAAAGCATAGTCCTGCCTCATGAAAATATAGTACCATACATCTCAATGATCCAAACCACTCTATGCATCCTATAAGAAATAGATAATCCACTACCATCCATAGCAATAAAAGAAGCCAATAATACAACCAACCACTTCCATAGATGTAGAACACTTGACTGCATAATAACCAATAGTAATATATCATTGTCACTACCTCTCTAATGTACTCATGTGGGCATCCTTGAAAAGTATCTAGATGCATGATCAATGGCACCTGCACCCATGTCTTCCTATAAAGACACTCATCACCCACTGATAAATAAATGTGGAATCTAATACACATCCTTTAAGTTCATAGTAATCTTCTGTATAGGAAGCTAGATTGTATACATACCACCATTCCACCTCTCACATAGGGTGGTGATCAAATATCTATCCCACTACACTGTACCAAGATCACATACATGAATCAACCCATATATATCCATCATATACCTCTCATCAACTAATAAAGGAAATAAACTCAGATTCCCCATTACTTGGCCTCTACATAACTCTCTCATATGTACCTCATCCTACACAACAACAAAACACAACATGTATCAGCGAACTAGTCCAAATAAACATCCAAGCTAAAAAATAATAGGTTACAAGTCAAAAATCCTAATAAATAACAACTACATTATCTCACCAAGCCAAAACAAATTGCTAATCAATAATACAACATCTAAACCAATCTTTAGCCTAAAAAATCTAACCTCTAGGACATCAGTGCTAGACAAGAGCATTGAAACCTGAATAGGAGTGCTGGATCCTAGACAACAACATTAGATGTAGGACAAAAGCATTGAGTCTAGTCAAAATTTCTTAAAATTCTTAAAAATAGCTCAAAATCAAAAAAAATGGGTTCCCAAACAAGCGTAAAATACACATTTAGGCACTTACTAGGGTAATCTCTCCCTTAGCCTTAATTTGGGCTACCAACTGCTCAAACTGGGTCATGACAGGTGCTTGTCTCCTTGGCATGTCTTCCACTCTAGAGCTCTAACTCTCAAACTAGTCAATGCACAAATGAATCAAGATTCAGTCAAATTTTCCTATATCAAACCACCTTCTCATTCAAAGTAAAATACTATTTTTCCCATAACTTAAGCTCTATAACTCCATTTTACAAACTGTTTTGTTCTTCAAAATCATGACAATGATACCTTCAACATCACACAACCCTTGTTCTCTTACTACATCATTTGCCTACCATGGCACACACATCTCTACACCTATCTTATACCTAGATATGTAAATTGGTCCCTATCAATCCACACATTCAAATTTCATACAACTTGGTCCTCACCATTCAAAATTTGGTCAAAGCATTCAAACAACCCAACCTATTCAGTCAATCAATTTTTCACTCCACTAAATCTATTACTATCTCATTTTATTACCACAACACAAACATTTATATACCTCTACTATACCTAGATACAAGATTTGATCCTAATCAATAAAATATATCTTTCAATCCTAGTAATTCAATCTCACCAATTCAACAATAGACTTTCAATCTATTCAATACATATCAACTGAGTTCCTATACGTTCCACCACTAGTCATCACTTTTGGCTTAATGTCCTCTATCATAGATTTCATCCTTCTTCCCAAAAGGGGGGCACCATTACTACTATTCCTATTCCTTCACTTATCCAACACACCTATCCACTCTCATATATGGATACACCATAGTTCTCACACCTCTAGTAGTCAAATTATCAAATTTAGCTTAGATCAATCAAAATATACAATGATTCAGACTACATGGGTCACTCATCATGGTTTTTACACCTACAGTATTTAGATTACTAGCATTACTCAGTACATTTTGGTTAATATTATATATTGCTTCATATTATATGGGTCATTTAGCATTACTCAGCTCAGATTGGTCAAGATTATACAGTGGTTCATACTATATGGGTCATTTAGAATCACTCAACTCATATTGGTCAAGATTATATAGTGACTCAAATTTTAGTGGGTCACTCAATATTACTTAGGACATTTAGAGGGATACACCTTCATTTTAAATAAATAAAAAACTATTCAGATACCAAATTTAGGGGCATATACATTACTACACATCTCACACATACAACTTCATACAACATGACACAATTATAAAATAGATAGTAGATTATAAGCGTAGTGCAGAGCACATTATTTTTGATCTCTAATTTTGCACATAAGGCATGACATAGATGTTCATATCTTCCATCTTCTAGGATTATATAGATTAGTATGGTAGGACATGCCATCTTCTTCTTACACATTTTACCAGTATTTTCAATTTACACATAGGCATTACTCAAGTTGTCACTAGGCTAGACCATACGATCGTCTATAGTGATTGGCCCATTATATTACTCAAATTCAAAGCCAAGAGTTTATGTGAGATAAAGGATAGACATTGGTTTTGGAACTTTGAGCACTCCTCAAATTTGGTTTAGATTATTTAGATTCAGTATAGGGGGCATCTATTATAGGGATTCCTTCTTTCTCCAGGCACTATTTAGATTCAGTATAGGGGGCATCTATTATAGGGATTCCTTCTTTTTCTAGGCACTATTTAGATTCAATATATGGGCATTTTTTATAGGGATTCCTTATTTCTTCAAGCACTATTTAGATTTAGTATAAGGGGTATCTATTATAAGGATTCTTTATTTTTACAAGCATTATTTCAATTCTACATCCACTTCTTTAACCAAGAAGTTAGCCCCTTTTTAGCACACTTATCTTCACACAGGTAAGTTCAGGTATGCATCTTCTTTCTTTCTTTTACTCTAGTACTTCATTTTAGTGCATCACTAGATTAAAATGGTGGAAAATGTATACACCCTAAATTGGTCAAGTAAACACACATATTATGTATTTTCATAGTCCTTTCATGGGAGACTCTGACTTGAGAATATGAGTTTTTATTCACATTTAGCTAGGTCCTTTATTTGACTTGTCTTGGTCTTACTACATTCCCTAAACATATCTTTACTTATTCTCAGTCATCCATAGTTTTTTAGACTTAACTCTCTTAATCCTAATAACTTCTTTTAGACCCACAACCATCTCCCTAGGTCCCACACCCCTTGGACAATAGCACCTAAATAGGACTACAACACTGAAACCTACAGTGTCTAGTTTCTGATGCTATTGTCTAAGCATAATTTTGGTTCTAACGGTCATTTTATTTCATAAGATGAGTCTTACCCCTTTTCTTTGATTTATTCCTAAGTTTTCAAATGTTGTCAAAATGAAAATAAAGCTCCCAAATTTGAAATAATGAGTCTCCTATATAGAGGACTACACAAGGAATTTTATATCTAGCACTTACTATTTTGGTACATTAGACATAATAAAAATTAGTTAAGAGTATAACTTAGCTTCTTTGCATCACACATAGATTTACATGCTTGATAAAGGAAGGGCCTAGGTGAAATTCATTCTTTCATCAATCATGTGTGTTAATTATGCACATTTCCTAAGGGAGAACTACATTAGATCTAAGACCCTAGCTTGAGGGTTAATGTAGGCAACAATCAGAAGAGTAGGGGTTCTTGATTATGTGGTCATTATTCCCACAACATAATTTTCCATCATTTTACTTTGATTCTATTTTTTGTTTCCATGTCTATAGACTAATATAGGTATTGAAGATTGAAACAAACCTACAAGAAGCTCCAATGACTTCCAAGACCTAAAATTTAGTACATAGGGTCATACTAAGCATATGAATAGAACCCAAAAATATTTTATCCTTAGGATCATAGCACCAAAAAATGACTATAGTACTAGACACTAGGGTGTCTTATTTTTGGCACTCCTATCCAATAAAAAAATAAAGACTAGATCTAGAATTTAAACACTATCTTAGTCTTGCTCCTCCAATTTTAGGTTTAGAATCATCAATTTTAGCATAAAACCACTAAGTTAATCTTCCTTTGTCTTCTCTTTCATATGCAATTTATTTTGATCAAATTAGCATTAACTTGTGTTTTATAGTATAAAACTAGAATTCTCCCCATATTTTAGACCTTTATTACTTAAGAATATAACTCCAATATTTCCAAAAGTAATAAAATAGATTTTTTTCTTTGTTGTGTGTCCTTTGCTTTGTGTGGTTGAGGTAGTCATTAGTGCCTTATCTTGATAAAAATTTTGTGTTCAATGTTCAAAGTGTTATTGTTTGTGTCAGTCCTTAGATGACTCCATAAGCCTAATGGACTGATATGGCTAATGGTCTAGTTAGTATAGAAGGTATACTACCCCTATGAGTTACCAATTTATTGAAAAAAATTGACTTTATAGGTATATAGGGGCTGTAATATCATGTCATTAGGTGTTTTATATGTCATTTTATAACATTCAATGTTATGTTAGCCTTGGTCACTTATTTCATTAGCCTCTCATGTCATTTTGCATCATTTTAAGGGTCAAGATAGTGCATTTAATGCTATGTACGGGTTTATTGGGAAATGTTAAGGCAAAAATAGATTATTTAATACCCTATTTGTCCACTTAAATCTTAATTAACTTAAAAAACTGAAATATGGCAGGTTATGCAAAAGAAAGGGTAGTTTTCTTGAGCAAAAGAGAGAAAATGACACTTGTACAACTTCCAAGGGAAGTGTGACATGTGGGATAGGGTCAAGGGATGTAAATTAATCTTAATAAACTCAAACACATATTTTTAATGATCTAAAATTTTCATTTCTAATCCAAAACCATTCTGCTCCATTTTTGTCTTTCTTAGCATACAAAAGTGAATTACAAGTTTATATTTGGTACAGCCAATAGAAAGAGTTTCAGGTAGAATTATATTGGGAGGTTGTTGTAAAATAATTTACCTACATTTACATAGAATTTTTTTATAATGATCAACTATAATTTATGAATCATCTATTTGAAGTTGACTATGCAAATTTGCCTATCACTCTATGCACCCTTCAGGATTCGCCTTAGTTTGGATAAGTCTATATAACATAGATAATAATATTTATTTAAGAGGATTTTTAATCATTTTTATAATTTTATCCTTGAATTTTTTCACATTTTTATTTGATTTGATGGTCCAATTAACTCACTTTGCAAGCTGAGGTCACTATGTGTAGTTTTAACCATTTTCACTATTTTTGGAAAGTTGTATTCTTTGCATATGATTAATTTAAATGGAAAATGGTGTATTATATGTTTAGATTAAATTAGGGTCACATAATTACATATTTTGGTCTCAAAAAACCATAGTTTGATAAGAAAACCATGTCTCCACCATGCTAAATCAATCATTCAACATGTTGCCTACCTTGTTCCAAGTGCTTGGAATATAATTTCACATTGAATGGGATGTTTTAATACTTGTTTCATTAAATTATAAGTTAAAGTATATTAATTTAATAAATTTAAATAAGTACTATGCCAAGTTGAGGACTCATACAATACACATATTACTTCAATTCTTCCCTACTGCCTACATATGATAATGTCCACCTATAGGTGGTCTAAATAAAGGACAAAGGTATTTATGTTGGAAAGTTAAAGCATGATAAAATTAAATTTAAACCATATAATTTGGTTTTTAAGCATGATATATTATTTAAGAGTGTCAATTGACAAGGTGAAAGCATATAACACCTTCTAGCATAAGTTGACTGTTTTAGGTTTCCAATCCCTAAAAAGGGAAAACAGAGCCTCCAAGGGTTTTGTGAACATCCTATGATAGGTTTTAAAAGAGAGTTGGGGCATATATATAATTGTATTATATATCCCCTAACATAAATAATAACCATGCCAGAAATGGAATTCAAGGAGTGAGTGAAAGTTAGAGGTTTGGAACCTCAAATGTGCCCTTAAAAACACTAAATTTAGACATTGTCATCTACAAGTCTGAGGCTAAAAATGATATTTTTATTCCAAGGTTACAAATTAGGTATATAACCATATATGAGTGGTTAAAAAGGGTTCAAGTGAATTTTATGGTTAAAAATATCATCAATAGGGATGACAATTTTTGCTTAGACCCCTATACCCATCTTTAGTCCATATAGGTGGCCTAAATGCACACATATAACTGATCAAAAGGTAGTAACAGAAGTGATTATTGTTTGAGAATTGTAAATACATTAGATATGATTTATTTGAATGATAAAAAGCATTAATGAATACAAATAAAATCAAGAGGTTGATAATGGTTTGTTATCATGGGTTTTGAGGATAGAGGTCACCTATAGTAACCCCTATAGTCACTTGTAGGTGACTGTGGGCAAATAGTCAATTGACAGTTATGTTTTAAGGATGTTTAGGCTAGGCCAAAGTATGTATAAAATAATAAATACATAAAATGAATCTATGTATGATAAATTATATTGTGAGAATTATTTTCAAGGCCTATTTCATGTTTTAATACCTACAGGGGTCCTTCCCAAGTAAGAACATAGTCATCTATGACTGTGGGGGGTAGTGAGTTGAGAAAGGTCCTTTGTTGATTAGTATGATCCAAGAATTAATGTAATAAAAACACTTTAAAATAACCTATGAATTTTTTAAAATTTATATTTAAATGTTTTAAATCTAACTTCAAGCCATAAACACCTACAGGACCTCCTAAAGTAAAAAACACATACATGATACAATCAAGAATAGACTCAATCTTGTGAATCCATGAGTATGAGTGATCAATGAGAGGTTAGAGTGAGGAAAAAATGATAGAACACATATATGATGATTATTATAAGCTATATAGTTTTTTTACAATGGAAATCAAGCAAGAGGAGAGTCCCCAATGGAATAAATTTAGTCCAAGTAGTTAAAAAACCCTGCACAGTCTATCTTATTAAGAGACTAGTTTTGGAATTTGAAGGTTTGGAAGGTCATATGGGATGACCAGGTGATAAATTTTTTTGATAATATTCATAAATTTTTTATTAATCCCATTATATATTAAAATTTTTGTATATAATAGGGGAAGTACACCCTATTTTGTCTTAGACAAGGGGTACTTCCTTTTGAGCATAAACCTATAATTTTGGACAAAAGGAGTGAAATGGTGATTCAAGGAGATGAAAGAAATATTATGAAGGTGTATTAAGTTTAAATATGTATATTAATACATTAATAACCAATATATAATGAGTGAAACCATAAAAGGTGTCTCAAACCATCAAGTTTGCAGTCAAACCTACATGACCATGACTAGGCCTAGTTTTCAAATGATGAGTCATTTTCATTTATAAAATTAGTAAAGAATTATAATGGATTGTATGATGTATATGGGATGATATAAGATGTAACCAAGCTATTTTAATGTAATGAATCTCAGTTGGAAGGTCTCAAACACCAAAACATTATAGGCAGGCTTATAAAATAAGGTCTAAACTAAGGCCAAAGGGGAGTCATCTTCATTTCTATCTTTTGAGAGTCTATCCAGATGATTTAAACATGTTTATTAGCTGTATATATAAGTTTTGGATCTCTTTGAGTTCATGGGAAACCTTGGTGAATCCATTTTTGGTTCAAAAACCCATTGGCCTATTGGAATGAAGGAAACAAGCTTGGTAAGGCCTTTTTAGAAGCTCACATCTCCCATGAGGATTTACATGGAGACAAAATGAGTTTATGGAGGTTATTAGGGTTCCTAAATATAATCCTTGGAGAAAAATTTAGTATGTTGGATGCCCAATCTTTATGAACCAACCTTAAGACAAAAAATAGGCCTAAAACACTACTAAACCCTTAGCCAGGACTAGTTTGTGAAAATGGAGTTGGATATGAAATCAAATGGAATTTTTGTACCATGAAAAATATTTTAATTTTAAAATTAATCCATCAATCTGCTTCAAATGCAAACTAGGTGTATGAAACTATACAAACATGGTATGAAATAAGTTTTTTCTCACTATTTTATGTGGTTTTTAGGTTCTATAAGGAGTCAAGAGATGAAAAAAAATTTGGGGGAAATATTATTAGTTTTAATAACATATTGTGGAAAAATAATTATTTTAAAATTTTCATAATTATGCAAACCATCTGATTCATTTCAACTAGTCAAAAGTAGCATATTAAACAAGCTAGGGAGAAGCATGAGAACTTCAAGTGGATGGATTTTTAAAGTGTACCTAATGATTATAAGGAAATTTAGGGAATCTAAACATGTAATTAAATCCATAACATAAATTTTCATGTAAAATTGAAGCGAAATTTGAGGCCAAGTGTGTAGGGTGCATAGAAGGAGTTCTTTTTAGATTACATATGATGATGGTTCATTTCTAGTTGATTCTAAAAGACCAGGTATGTAATCAATGCATGGATAGTAATTTTTTATGTCCATAACATTAATTAAAATAATATTACCTCATCATAATTATTCATGGAATGTTCAAATAGAGGCAATCATGAAGGCAATTTTTTTGTGCAAAACAAAGAGTTTTATGCCACTTTTCATGAAGTTTATGCCTTGAATTGACACTTTTACTTATAAAAATTTCATTTTTCATCCCATATACTTCTAAAATTTAAAATTAATTTATTCTCTTAGCTTGAAAAGTGTCCTTGTGACTCTTGGAGTTCTCTTTTATTTTCCTTCTCTCAAGTTCTATAAGAAGTAGACATTTTGGCCATTGTATTCTATGCTCCACCTGAGTATGGAGATGCCTTCATCATTTTTATAAATTTTGATAAATAAAATTACTAAGTTTTACCTATTTCATGGATATTCATAGTGTGCTTTACTTGAATGTTGAATTTACTTAGTGAAGACTATGGATTCCTTAGTAAGTTGTCACATTCTCTCACCAATTTATAACTTCTTCTTGTAGGGAATGTGATGTGTTGTAAGAAATGCCAAAGTTTAGGTGAGTTATTCTATTCATTATTTTAATTCAAGGCCTCTTTTATAATCTTCTTAGCTTTTCACATTTATCCATAACCCCACAATGTAGCATTGATGCAAGAAGACATAGATTGGAGAGTGTATGCTTAGTTTGCACTTTGATTTCAAGTGTAATATGAATATGGTTGGATGTCATCAATATATTTGGTGTATCACCTCCCTTAGGTTAGTTTTATTTCAATTATATCTCTCCCTTTTCACCCCCAAAGTTATTAGTAGTTGAAATCCTAAGTGGTGCATCAAGGGAGCTAGCCCTATTTAGAGACTCATCTCATCCACTTAGGTTACTCATAAGCCTAGAGGTGATTCCATTGTGACACTTAGATGAGGGGAGATTTTCATCTCCTCAAATGTTACATATCTAAGTGATAATAGTTATATAACGATGGTGTAATAGAATCATAGGATGAATTAGACTATAAAATACCCTATACTATCTAGCAAATTACATGATGTTTGATGAGTTGTGGATCAATATACATATACCTTATAATGTCAAAAGTGGACTAGAGTGTTTAGGCCTAAGAAAAAAGTAATAATCATATAAATTTATTCAATGTTTAATGTAGATTTATTTTTTTACATCCAAAAGCTTTTAAAAATCTTGCTCAAGTTGGTTAGAAAGAAACCAAGGGGTTTTAACCAACCTGACAATTAACCAAAACAATTAAATAATTAAATAACATATTTAGATCATAAAATGACCCAAAAAACTTCCCCTTTATCCAAATGGTTATGCAAGTTGAAATAATAGGAGCAATGACTATGAATTCATCAAAGAAACTATGAAATAACTACATCTAATGTACTATACACCCTAATACTGACCAAAATCAATGTCACTCCATATAGAATATTTCCCTGAGTTGTGGCATAAAAGGCTGATGAACATGATCAATTCCTACTAATACCCTATGATCATCATATCATATTATAATAGGACATGTATTTGAAATATGTCCAATACTACCACATTTAAAACATCTAGTGTCTTTCTTGTGTTGATGAGATCCAAAAGAAGATGAATGACTAGGAAGAACATAGGATTGAGAACAATTCTTATGGTGATATTTGAATTTTTAAGATCTTGAAGAGTGTTGATGACAATGCTATGGACACAGTCTAAAATGGTGTGGAGAGTGTCTTAGAGAATGACTTGGAGAGTGTCGATAACAATGACTTAGAGAGTGTCTCAAAGAGTGTTTTAGATAATGCTTCTAAAACTATCACTATACATGGTGATGATCTCTATGATGGGAATTTTTATTTATATAGTGAGCTTCTTTAGTAATTGTACTCTTCTTCTTTGTAAACTATTGCTCATGTTGAGTCAAAAACTCACAAATAGAGTCAAATGTGGAGCCATTAAGCTTATCACTAAGCTATAGAATTTCAACAAAATTGGTGTATGTATAACTAATGCCATTCATTATGATAGAAATAAACATGTTGTCATCTATTTTCTACCAATTGTATAATATTCTTATTGTAATATTTTCATGTGAGAGAGGTATTTAGATACATCTTCATCAATACTAAGCTTTTTATTAAGCAACTGCATTAAGAGATTAATCTTCTTATAGGTAGGTTTTTTGTCATATAAAAGACTTTCCAATATTTCCATGTATTAAATTTAATGGATTCAATATGGATAATTACCTGAGTGGAACACAATGATTTCAACAAATTAAGGGCATGTTTATCATGCCTTTGAAACTCAAGTAATTTGGCATCTTCAGTTGGTGATGTGGTTTTTTTCTATTATTTCCAATAAATCAATAAAAATAAGTGTGTTTTCCATATTCATCATCCATTCCTTATATTTTTTCATTTTTAAGCATCTATTTCAAATATTAATCTCATAATTTTTGCCATGGTGCTATCAAAATAAGTAAACTTATTGGAGTTTGGCTTTAACCCATCAGATAGATTTCAATTATACATATTTATATACTATTAAAAATAAAATATTTACACCCTTATTTCACCAAAAATTAACATTTCCACCATTTATAAATCCCTTTATACAAATAAATAAGATCAAAAAATAATCTTGATCAAAAGATACACCGATGGGTTTTGAACCCCTAACCTTTCTTCTATGAATATGACCCAAAAAATTAAATAACCACCTCACATTTAATTGATTTGAATACATAAAGAAAATAAATAATAGATATATTTGGTTTTTTCAATGAAAGATAATAAATATATAAGAAACATATATGATAAAAAACTTTCACTGAATGTGGTTACTATGCATTTTTTTTGGTGGAGCCCATAATGAGTTTAGGACTTTGAAAGGCTAGAATTTTTTTTCACACACTAAACCTAATGCTAAAAATCCATTCTTCTAAACTACATTCAAAAATTTAAAAAATTAGTTGAATACATTCTCATCATAACCATTATGTATAAAAACATGGAGTTGCTTTGTGCAGAAGTTAGGAAAAGTGACACAAAAAGAAGTGCTTCAATGCTATCACTATTGCCTCAAACTAATTTTAAGAATCCTCAACTTCCATTCACATTTTGTGTTGATTAATTCTCCTTTTATTTGAGTATCTTGAGGTGGGTGAATGTTGTACCACTTTTATTTTATTTTGAATTTTAAAAATGTCAATAATTAGATCCAAAAAATTGAGTAAACTATATATTTTCTTAGTGGTGATGCTTAGAAGTCACCAAAAACAAATAATTAAGTCTTTCATGTTTCTAGCTACCACCATACAAATCTCTCTACTAATTTTCTTTAGCTAAATTGATATGTAACAAAATCCCTAAGCATTGATATCCTTTTACGTTTAGTAAAAAATATGATACCACTATTAAGGCCTAGGAAGGGAGAAATAATTATATAAATATATTAAATGCTCAACTTAGATTTATTTTTGTACATCTACAAGATCTTAAAAAACTTGCTCAAGTTGGTTACAAAGAAATTAACTAATTAGTTTTAACCAACCCAACAACTAACCAAAATAATTAAATAAATAAATAACATCTTTGGATCATAAAATGACCCACAGATGACCTAGGGGAAAAAGATAAATAAATATGAAATTACATTGATAATAAAGTATTTGACAATAATATTATATTCTATTATGTTGATTTGGATATTTATAAATAGGGTAAAGCTTTTACAAGTGGTTACGGGATCTAACATAGACTAAAATAAACTAAGAACCTATGTATAATCATTAATCTAACATAGAGGTAGGTGGATAAAGAACTAACTCCTCAATATATAGAAGGTGACAAGGATATGGTGAAGGTATGTCCTCGTCACTACAGTAGTCATCTATGTTAGAAGAAGATTCATAATCTCATAGATGTGTTCATGCTTAGAACTATCATTAAGTATAGGTGAGTCTGATGAATAAGAATGGCATGGAGAATTCAAGAAAGAATTTCCATTTGAAGTGGAGAGCACAAATTAAAAACCCTCAATGTTGAAGAAGAGACTACAAATGAATCACATAGATCCATAGGATGAGGATACTCATAAATACTCTCACAAGGTATACTATCACTGTAAATAATGAAGTCTTATGAATTATCAATCTATGATGGCTCTATAAGAATAGCATCATACACAAAAAAAATTTATAGTGGTGTAACTAAGTCCAGGTAAAATCTCTTCCTATAGTGATGGATTGAAATATGGAAGAGCACTATCCACCATGGATGTATTGGCATAGGAAAAATGAGTAGGAGGAGAGAGAACACTAATCTCTGAAGATATGATTAGAAGAGGATGAGTATGAGTGATATAAATCTCAATAGGATATTCTATCATAGATTGAAGGATTCTTTAAATAGTTTTGGGACACTTGGTGAGTTACACATGATGATGTAGATCCCATGAAACATGTAGTAGCAAGGTACCATTAAATTTTTCATAAGTGTTAGCCCACTTAATATAATTTTTAAAATTAGTAGGTGTATGAATCAATCCATATAGGAATGAAATATGATTCTTTTCCTTTTTTTGAATAAGTATTATATATGAGCATGCCAAGAAGCATAGTTTCTCTTTCCAAACAGAACTATTGGTATAAAATCAACTTTATTTTGTAGGAATCTCTCAAGTGAAGTTAACATGATTGAGAGAAGACACCAAAGAAGTATAAAACTAAAAAAAATAACTATAATGACACCTAGTTAAAATAATAATCCATTCTTATGAAGAGGATGTCAGGCACAACTGAGAATGCATCCAAATGAGCAGTAAGTGAAAGAATCATAACAATGCAAAAAATGAGAATGTGTAAAAGTGACACTGAAGAATGCATATCACCACAAAATACCCCCTTAGAATAATTAGGTAGATAACCCCCTTAATTTTTTTAAATACAATCATGCTCATATAAACATTATAGATAGTCAAAAATGTGTCTTGAGCAATTAGTTCATAAGTATAAAGAATTGGAGGGATGTTAGACTCATTTACTAATGCATACAAGAGGTATAATATTTGAATTTTAAAGGAGATATATTTGACTCAATATTACCACCATTGTGTATATCATGAAAAAATAATCACTTTTGAAGAATATGACACTCAAATGTAAGTAACCAATCAAAAGTTATAAATGTTTGAAAATATGAGCTCACATGAAAAATTTAGGCAAAAGTAGTGGTGGAAAATTTTGAATCAACTTCCTCAAAACAAAATTTTAGCACAATCAAAGCAAAAGATTGAAATTTTTTTGAATCAATTTCTTCAAAAAAATCTAAGGCCTTTTTTAGCAAAAGTGAAGCATTTTTGGGTTGAAAGTGACTAGAGGATTATTTCCCATATGACTAGGGGCTACGATCTATTTTGGGTGTTTCCTTATCACTTTTACTGATGTGATATATGTGGGAGTGACATCATACAAAAAATTCCTCCTTTTTGAAAATTAATAGTGTCATTTTACACTATCTTAAATTTTTTGACCTCCTAAACGTTACAATGTGCCAAAAGGGGTGGTAGAACTTGTAAGATGTTTTTTTGGTGGTCAAAGTTTGATTAGGGTGTTTACACATTGATCAGAGCCCATGGTGTGTTTATATTATAGGTAAAAACCATTAATTTCCTTTATATTTGGTAGAGTCCAAGTCATGCCCATATAGGAATCATAACCCATATGGTGTTTGAACATAGGTTAGAACCAGATGGGTGTCTGCACATAAGCCAAATACCAATAGGTGTTTGAATAGGCTTTAGAACCTAGTGGTGTTCAATGTAGTCTTGAATCTTGAGGAAGTGCTTGGAGGGGCTAATTTTTTTCCAAAGCTTGTAAACCTACCATCAAATGTATGATTCCTAGTAAATGTCTACCAAATTTAAAATGTCTAATGAGCCTTATTTTTTTATGCCAAAAGTCTAATAAAGTATAGAAAACCACCAAAACTATCTATAAGGGTTGGAAACTCCATAAAAATTATAAAAATAAAAAAATATAAAATTTTTGTATGGCTTCTCTAAAAACTAAGAGAGGCCCATTTAAGAACTTGAAAAACCTAAAAATCCCTAAAACAATTCTTGATTTGAGAATCCCATTATATGGATATGTGTGAAATGACTAAAAAAGTCCCAAAACCCTCTAAAAATGGTTATAAATTCTTATCATGAATATATATTATGTTTATAGTTGATTTTAAGGTTTTGATGCCTTCCAAATATAATATGTTTTTTTTACAATTGGAGACTTTAGCTATATAGTTTGCATGGATTTTCCTTGTAATCCCACTAAACCTATAAAACCATTAAAAATCAAGAAAACTAACAAGAATTTTAGTAGGTAAGATCTCACTAAGGATTTTAGAAGTGACAAAGCGACTATTAGATCAAATCTCTGATACCATGTTTGATCACTATAATATCTTCGAACATCATCGTTTACATGAAAACCCTAGCATTAGGTAATAAAAAGATGCAAATGAGCTTCATTAACTAATTAATTAAAAAATACAAAAGAGGTACATTGTATAGTGAGATATTAGGTCACCTTAAAGGTAACAACTCAAATCATAATTAGAAAACACATTGAGTGTATTTCCCCTATTGGCTTTAACAACCCTAAGAAAGATGACTAGCAGCCATGTGGGTAAAACAAAAAGTAGTAAAAAGACTACACTAATATTACCAAACATTACTTGAGCACATAAAAATGGTCCTAATCTGCCATTCTCTCACACTTACATGTTATCTTATGAGTTTGAACCTTATATTTTTTCACTACACACCTATATGAACCTTAATATCTATCTCAATCCTACTTAATATCATACAAAAACATCTCTAGACCTTTAGTTTAGTCTACCTATACATAGGTTGGTACATTAGGGTTTGATAAATATCACTAGTCAAACCCTCTTCTATAAAAAACTAATTTTTAAAATCAAACCTTTCCATAGGGTTGGTCCATATACATAGTGTGTTAGTGGTGTGATAAATTACCCAATTTGACTCATATATAAATAAATCAAGGTCTCATTTAATAGTAACTTGGAACTTATCTAATACATATATATATAGTATTGCACTTGATCAAATATGCATTATTATTTCAATTTTGAATATAGCAGTAGGAACAATCAAAAGACAACTTTGTAGCATACCAAACCCAATTCAAATAAAATAATTTAAAGTATCAAATCCAAATCATTAGTTGAATCCATATAACAAAGAAGCATAGTTATGTAAACACACTAGGTGTAAGGACTATGTGTGGATTTATTTCCATCCTTAAAGTATTGGATACATACATAGTAGTCAATCATAAAATTGGGGTGATTGGGGTCAGTTTAACCCATTATACTTTCCAAATTTTTGTAGGTTCATAACCCTCACAAGCACATATAGGGTTTTAAGGTGAAGGTGATTTTTGGAGTTGCATGCACTGTCAAAGTTATGCATCATGCATACAAAGCTTACAAATATAGGTTAAAGTTACTGTATGGTCATAGCCCATCATCTATTCACAAGTCAATACCAACCAACATATTCTAATATAATATAAAAAATAGTTCTTGACCCAAACAAATCATAAGCCTGCTTTAGTTTATTTCCCACTACAAAAATACAATCACAGTCAGATAATAAACTAGAAAATCTAATTATTTGTGTACCCAATATACCCCAATTCCATTTTTGAGAATAGGGACCCACCATCTTTCGAAAATGGTCTATATTCCTATCTTAAAAATATTCTAAAGGGAAAGGCTTTATGTATTATGTTAACTTCATTATTTGATAGACATATGAACATGTTTTATTTTTTGGTCTAACTTACTAATGATTTTTAGAAGTTGTGTATATGTAGGTCTCAACTGATCTTGTTCACAAAAATCATTGGTGAAACTACTTAGCACAAAAGGGTCTTTGAAAATTTTGTTTGGAATTCTCATTTGGTGAACTCATTCATAAGTATGCTTAGAAAAATTGGTTATCATGAACTTTTGTTTAAAGGCCTATCTTTGATAGTTTTTAGTGTTTTACATTTATATGTACCTCCACAATAATATACTCTTTGTATTTTCCCTTTAGAGGAATTATTTGGAAAATATATTCAAAATTATTATTTGTAGGAACTCCAAAGCTTTATTTACCCTGTATCAAAGCACTTTTACATTTACTCGTTGGGACTTATTCTTTGAGAACCAAGTTTTTAAAGTTTTACACTTCAAATTATCTACGTCTTTAGAGGATTTTTTTAGTAAAACCCTTAGGAAAAATTACTTAACATGAAAAGGGTATTTAGCGAAAGTGTTTGGTGATTTTATTTGGCAAATTTATCTAACTCATTTTGGTCTTCAATGATTTTGTTTGGCAACATGGTTTAGTAAGAGCAAACCACATTTTGGTCTTCAATAAAAGTGTTTGAATCATCAAGGTATTCATCATTTTTTTTGGGTATTTCCTCCTCTGACTCATTTAGATATTCAACAAAAGTGTTCAAAACTTTTTCTCAAGATACTCATCCTCCTTACAAATGCTTTTATATACCAACTTCTGACTCCAAACTACCAAAAGACTTGTGGCACAGTAAACCAAAGAAAAATAAGTGATAAAATGACACTTATAAAAAGGCAATATGTGATACTCTTACTAAGAATCAATAGTGCTTATGTGGCATACCCACTAAATGAAGTGGTAAAGTTTGAATTGAACAAACAAACCAAATATATAGATGTTGGACATTAATGGCACATGAACTAGAAATGAATGCTAAA
Organism: Torreya grandis; assembly: GCA_037957365.1. Lineage (NCBI taxonomy): Eukaryota > Viridiplantae > Streptophyta > Pinopsida > Cupressales > Taxaceae > Torreya > Torreya grandis. The sequence continues at coordinate 312,194 of JARHVA010001658.1, read as the reverse complement.
TTTATATCAAATTAGTTTAAACAATAACATGCCCATTGATCAATCTAAATTTTGAACCTAATTATTCCCCTATGATCAAGTCCTAACTACCAGTGTTTCCAGCCTAATAGTATACTTAGGAGAGCTGAGTGGTTAACTTGAAAACCAAAAAATTATCAACATAATCAAATAATAATGCCATCATCATCTAGAGAATTCTATGGAATTCCAGCCCCTTTAAGGTTTTTTTATCAAAGATTTAACTAAATACAAGGATACATTAATTGAACTTTTAGTATTCAATAATGATTATAACAACTACTCAACACTGTGGGAGGTGATAGACCAGGTTGATGTGTATATACATGAAGAAAATTTGACTCCAACTCAATGTAAATTGGATGGATACATCCTCCTATTAAAGTTTCAAGGGTTACACTTTTTAGAAGTAAATTTGGAGGTCATGCCTTGCATTGACCTCCTATAAGACTTACTCTTCACTAGGAATATAACTAGAGAAGCGTTACTGCACCATTTAGAGCATAAAAAGGTCATTGCATGCATATCATGTGATGCATTTCAAAAGTATATCTTGCTCCCTAATTTATATTTCACTTATGATTTTCATAATGTATTATCATGGAAGAAATAAAAACTGATTGAGAAGATAATCAATAGTTGGATGCTCCTTAGGGGAACCATGAACTTGAAGGATAAGTATCCAGTACCAGTGACCAAATTTAGGATGGGAATTTGAATTGGAATGACCCACTTGAATAGGATATTTTTATATATAATCATCAAATTACTCCACTTAGAGAGGGTTTAATTTCTTGATTTACTAATGACCTCAAATTTGACATTTTCTCTAGGTGAAGTAATTGGAGCAAGGATGCGAGAGAAGATATTACATAAGGAGAAGATATCTTAGGGAGGTCATTTCTACATGATGTCCTACCTCCTTGATGTAGTCCTTAGCATATCCTACATTCATAATGGGTTATTATAAAATCCTAATCTAGACTACATCAAGAATCTTATATGTGATTTTTATTCTTTCATACACATATATGTATACATTAATAACATTATGCACATTTTTTAGGATGTCTACCCAGGTATGGATGGATATCCATGATTCCCCCTACCTAGGATATCAAAGATAATTACAAAGACATTGTTTATTAGGGGATACTATTGGTTTTAACAAGATTACACTATCATCATGGTTATAGACCATAAGGTATAACCTATATGCCTACCCAAGTATATCCATGACAAACTAGTGGAGAAAGAAATTTATTACTAATTATGGTGGGGTATTGATGAAGACATGCATAACATAAAGAAAGCTTACTTTCATGAATCCCACCTTATGATTGGGAGGATGTGATACACAAACTAAAATCACTTCTATAAAGAAGGTAAGTATAAATAATATTATTCATTGGCCACATTACAACATAGGGACAAGGATCCTCATGATTAGGTGTAGAAACATATAAAGGGACTTAAAATCGACTATTAGCATGATCCCTATGACCATGATTTATTATTATTAAATTATAAGAATGATGACTAAGTTAAGGAAAGGGCACAATAAATCACTTGAAAGGAAGACCTCTTGAAAATTATTCAAAGGAATCCATCTATTTCTATAGCAGATGCCCAAACTAGACTCCCACTAGATGGAGGATGTGATTCATTATAATTTTGGATTAATATATCCTTTCAACTAATAAAGGATCAAGGGAAAACATCATAGAAACCCCTTATGTCACTCAAAGTAGTAAATAAGGAGCCAAGGGTGCCTAAGAGCTCATTGGGAGGAAAACAAAATGAACCTATTTGTCTTCACTCTTTATGTTCTAAGGGGCCTACCCTGCCATATGTTGTATTAGTCTCAAAGGTTGTTTTTGTGGTCACATCAACCATAACCATAAAATAATCACCTTTTACATCTATAAATGAATGCATATGCTACATAATAAATCCATGGGTGCATCCCCCTCCATAGATCCCAAATATTGAAGCACTATTAGTAGAGGCATCCACACAAAAGGTAGTTAGAGGTGAATTTGATGAGGAGACATAACTTTAGAGAGCCAATATCTTGAGCCTCTAAGACATAAAGAGGAAATCACCACTACATAATTATCCATTAGGTGAGAAAGTAGCCTATTTAATTTCCACTACCCCTACTATATCACATGTTTCACTTTCTACTATGAGTACATTTGATCATGTTTCACTCAATCCTACTAGTCCTCCTACCCTCTTAGTCCCCAAGGTGGATGTTGTTCCTACACAACCAATTTTCCAATTGACCATGCTAGTTCAAAAGGTAAATTATCCTTCATCTACCCTTGGTATTCATACTTCCCTAGTTAGTCTTAATCTAATTGAATATTCTACATCCATTCCTACTATTCCTACTATTATTACTTACACTATTGTCCCACCCCTATAGAAACAAAGAAAAAGGCAACAAAGAAGGCTAGGGGAGTAGTAGCAAGTCCTCAACTCCATGTGTCATCTTCTCGTCTAGGACTACCAATGCCTCCCCCTAGTTTTTCATAGCATACTATGGTGATAATGATAAAGAAGGATAAGAATAAGAAGCCAGTTTACATAGTTCACCCACTACCTCAATATGGTGGAGTGGACTAGTATAAAATCATATCGCCTCCACTTCTTGATCTTCTAATAAATTAAAATCTAAGATAGACATTATGAGGAATATTGGGTGAGACTACATTTTTAGAAAATTAACCCATGGATTTAGCCCATCTACTCCTCCCATAGTGGGTAATAAATATGTAATTAGAGGCTTCTTATAGGTCTAATTTTATATTCATAGAACTACCCACTGTAAGTTCTTTATTTAAAAAATCTACCAAGAGTGTGTAAAGGTTTAGGAAGAGGAAACTCAAAGATGAGATTGGGAGAGGGGTCATAGTGGAAGAGAGGTAAAAAAAAATTACCTTGTCCAAGAGGAAAGACATAAAACTAGGGTATTTCTCATACATATAATATTTTAAATCCTATATTGAAACTCATAAAGATGCTCTAGTGGAAATACTTGAAGGAACTAGGATGGTAAAAAGAGGGTTAGAGAAAGAGATAGAAAAAATGAGGGAATAATATTAAACTATGCATGTTCTAGTACAAATAGAGACATGTGTTCATAATGTTACATCAAGGTTGTATAATATCCTTGAAGTTATTGGTGTAATGAGGATAGAATTGGCACCTCACATAATATAAACTACTAAATTGTATAATTCTTTGAAAATAGATGAGAATAAATTGAAATTTATTATTATTTTTACAATTTGTAAAGCATATGCACACCTAAATATGATTCCACTATTAGATTCTACCAATAACCTCAATTTGGTAGTCATTAGGACACAAGAGGCTAGACAGTGGATCAATGCAGATGAGGTAGTAATGCCTAAATACTCAGAATATGAAACTCTCATTTGGTAGATTTTGGAAAAGCTAAAGCTTTCAAAGGCCATATATTTCATAGGTAGGATTATCAATAAGACCTATGTTGATCAATTATTACAATAGGCTTTATAAATCTTAAAATAAAATATATAAGTAAAAACATTACAAGAAATAAAATCCAAGCTCAATTTTTCCTAAAAAAGTGTTACAAAAGTTCAGATCTCAATAAATAAATTTAAAATTTCAAAGACCAAGCATGTAAGGCTCCTTGAACAAGTCAGTATGGTGAAAAGACCTCCATTCATTGATATGGATATAATCAAATATCAACATGACATTGGCCATAAGCACTATCAAGTGTCAGAAGAAAATAAGAAATTTGATGCTTCAACTTCTAGTTTGACACAAGCTATGACTTTAATGCCTTCAATAACCTCCACCACCATGAAAACACCTAGTTATCCTTAATTTTAATTCTAATTTTATATGTACACTTGCATAGAATACTTATCTTTGCACTTATAATTAGAGCATAAATGTAATGTTACCTGAACTATTTGTGAAAATGCATACGTTGCATTACATTGTACAATGCAACTAATCTTAATGTAGTTTTAATTAGCTATGAGTATATACACATGCAATTTTTATGCTAAAATTAGAACTAAGGTTATAAATGTGTAATGTAACCATGAGTTCACATGCACTTGGAGGATGAGGCATCCTTGCCCCAAGTGTATATATTTATGTAATTACACATTCCAAAGGGTCTGAATTTTTTATTAATATAAGAAGAAATAAATTTTTATTATAATGCAACTAGGTTGGTGTTTTCTCCTTCAATTTTTTTGTTATTAAGGTTTTTCCTTCCTAGTGTTAATTCATTAATTTGAAGTGTGCAAAATCTACGAATAATTTTGATTATTTTCATTGATGTAAGCTAACATTACATGTGAAAAACCTATTAAACTTTTATAAATTTCATTGATTAGTAAGAAATTAGTTTAAACTATGTTAATATTCTTAGTGTTTAGGAATTCTTTCTTTCTAGTATAATTTTCTAAATGTGTGCAATAACAACCTTAGATGTCTTCCTAGTTTGAATTGTAATCTTCTAATTAAGGGTGTGTAATAACAACTCTAAATTGAGAAATATTTAGTTGAGACCAACAATTATACTATAACATTTTCCCCATGACTTCATAACTATGTTTTACTATGATTTTTATATAGCTACAAGCATCAATCATTAGTTATGTAAATACTTGTCCACCTAAAAACCAACCTAGGAAGTTGGCTCTTGAAATCACAAAACCTTATTTTCTACTCTACCCTTCCCTCCTTTTAAATTTTGTTTGATTAAGACATACCCACTCTATATTAGATATCACCCATATATACCACTAACTTAGGTTTTATTTCTTTATTAGGATTCGTTTCATTCCAAGCAAACCTAGTTAACAACCTACATGATTATCTTACTATTCTACCACTAGGTTATTTAACCCATACCTACAACTCGTGCCTTGGAGTGGATTTTACCTCCATTGAGATATTAAAATGTTATAGTCTACCTTTTTTTTATTTCATAATGTGCACAAGATCCACATCAAAAATAAAGAAAGTTATTTCTAAGAGGGCCACTTGGATGCCTTAGTGAGCGGTTATTCCCTACATTGAGTTACACTGGGCATGCCAAAGAGAGTTACCAGGTCTATAGACTAAACTAATCCTTTGGTTTCACACTTATGGCTAGAACATTATCTCAATATGAAATATCCATTCCATCAATCATCTTATGGCCCAAAAACCACATTGGTTAGTTGTATTTCCCTTTATCATATCAAAAGACATACATAATTTTCCTAGGAAACAAGAGAAATATCTTTCTTATTTCTCCCCTTCAAGAAAAAGAAATATAGAGGAACTCATTAAGTATTTTAAGGCTAGTTTAAGATTAATGAATGTTACTGATGAAGATTTTGTATTCAAGATTTTCCCTTTTACCTAGTAAGATGTGGCCTATGATTGGTACCTCAATCTTCAAGAGATCTTGGTCACTTATTTAAAATCATGTCAAAGCATGTTTCTTTCCCAATTTGGACAAGTTACTATCCTTATATTAGTGTATCAACATTTCACCAACATGAAGAGGGAGCCTAATGATCCAATTTAGGCTTTCAACACTAGATTCTAGAAGATGTACACCTAGATTAATCTAGAATATAGACCAGATAGACCATTAGCATTGGAAATTTATATAAATTCCCTATAACCAATAATTTTAGTGTTCCTATGAAGATATTCTATTACCACCACTCTAGTTTTATCATATGAAAAAGTTATCAAAACTAATAGACAACTGAACCCTCAACTACCTATCAATCCCAATATCAATGTTGGTTTTCCATCCATGAATCTAATTCCTCACATTAATAAAAATGTCCTTAATTTCAACCAAAATCAACTATGTGCCTTTTATGAAACAAATTCTCAATTAAACTTATGGTTATATGAACAACTAGGTATAAAAGAATAGTCATCAATAGAATAAACATTTAATGCCCTCTAACACTACAGTTTCACAAAGAACTAGTTCTATCAAATTAGAGTTATATTCCATCCAAATAATGGTCTATATAGTGAGCAATGATTTTTTAAACATTCAAAATAATATGGGAAACACCACTAGACATAATAACAACCAAAATTCTAGGTTTCAAAGATACAACATGCCCTTAAATAGGCATATGAAGAAAATAGAGTAGTAACTCAATAAGTTATAAAAGATAAATGTAGTAGAAATGACTCTACCCAATTGGTGTAAAGTCAATAATACATCACAACATGGTGAATTTTAATGTGTGGAATTATGTGCAGCATTTGAGATCTTCTAGAGGGGTATGGTAAGGTATGACTTGATAATTAACTAGAGGATAAATATGATGAAGTGAAATATTTACAACAATATCAAAAGGGCAATTATAATCTATGGAACAATCAACCCTTTACAATGTCTACTCTTATAAACAACACTACTATTCCACTGAATCCAAGAGCCAAAAACAATCCACCTCACCCAAAAAGGAATAAACAACTATAGAATAAAGAGGATCAAGGAAAAGGAGAGTATAATATTATTGAAGAAATGAATAATATTAAATCTAACATTATTCTTCATGAACTAGCTTATATCATTAAACAAAAGTATCTCCTATGAAGGTCTATTATAGGGAAGGCAACTACAAAGAAGAAAAAGGCTACTTACACCAATGTCATATATAAAAGCAAACCAAAATTTATACCTTTCTTGTTGAATATCTAAGCATTTGGAAAGAACATCTACAATTATTTATTTGATTTTGGATCTTCATCTATGGTGATTCCTACTTCAATTTATCAAATGTTGGGTTTGAATCCAAGCCCATTAGAGATAATGGTTTAATATTTTTAATAATATAGTGGTCCCTATAATAGGAGAGCTAAATGATGTACACATCCAATTAGAATCTAAACCATGAGTATAAATGATGATTGACATACTATTAGTGCATGTTATAGAAAGATACAAACTCCTCCTTATCATAAACTAGTTTAAAATGTTGAACAACTATGTAACAATAGAATTATCTCATATTTGGTTACCATGGAGAGGAATTTCAAACTAGATTTGAATCAATTGAGAGCCAAGGATGAAGCACTCAATTAATAAATATAATACAAATAATGAAGTAACTTATAAATATCCTAATCCAGGGATCTATACCTTTACTACAACACATGAGATGTTAGAACCAAAAGTCTAGGGGCATTCCCAATTGTGGACTCTCCAATTTGATGGTGTAAGATCCAAGTAAAGATTAGGTAATAGAATTGAATTAGTTGACACATAGGGTAATAAATACTAAGAAGCATATACATTACAATTAAATTTCACCAATAAAAGAGTATAATATGAGACACTAATTTTAGGTTTATATTTTGCTCTCAAAAATAATGTCAAACAACTATTACTTTATGGACATTTATAACTAGTAGTTAATCAGGTCAAGAACAAATACTAATGCAAGCTATCTTATCTAAAAAGGTAAAAACATAGAGCCTATAATTTGATTGAGTCTTTTAAGTCATTCAACATAGTGGCTATTCCTATAGAACAAAATCAATTTTTTTATTTATTAGCTACTCCAAGTGCTAATTTCACACCCCTATAGGAATCCAAGGTACAAATATTCTCCATTGAGTTAGTACCTTATCCATTAGTTCCAAAAAATGTGGAAATTTTCCAAGTCTTTAATGATGATCATTAGATAATCTATTTTTTGAATAACTCAGGGCATTTTTAGTCTCAAATAATTGATGACAAGGAAATTAGTTACCTATGCCAAGAGGAGTTGAGGGAAGAAGGAATCATTAAGCTAAAGTAAAACTGACTCCCTCTAGGAATGGTTTTAGTGAAAAATACATTTTATTTGTATTCTCAAGGTAAAAAATAAATGTGTCCAAAAGTAAATGCATCTAAATTCAAAATGGAAAATCTAGGAGATGAGTATTACCCATGCTATATTAACACTAGTCTCAACTGCACTTTAGAGGAAAAGCAAAGGGTGAATAATTTACTCCTTCAATACAAGAATATGATCGCATGGTTGTATGAAGACTTAAATATTTTTAACCTAAGGATCATCACCCATAAAATCCCATTAAATGTAGATCACAAACCATTTATTCAAAATTAAAATCTAGTAAATTCTATCCTAAAACCTCTTATTCAAAAGGAAGTGGAAAATTTGATGAGTGTAAAAATAATTTTTCCTATCAAACATTATACTTGGGTGGCTAATTTAGTTCTAGTCAGAAAGAAGAGTGGATAGATTAGGATTTGTGTTGATTTTATAAACTTAAATAAAGATTATAATAAAGATAATTATCCATTGCCTTCAATAGATGAAGTAATACATTTAGTGAGTAGTTCAAGAATGATGTCCTTATTGGATGGATTATAAAGATTAACTACGTGTTGGTTAAAAAAAAAATAGAATAAAGACAATATTTATCATGAAGTGGGGTACTTATGCATATAAAAGGATGCCATTTGTCCTAATTAACACAAGTGACACATTTTAGTGAGATATGGACCATGCCTTCTATAGGTTGATAGTTAAATGTATAATTATTTACATGGATGACTTCATAATTTTTATCAAAAACAAGGATTGGTCAGGTAGGTCACTAAAAATAAATCTTTGAAAGATGAAAAAGGTTTGGTATTTTATTGAACACTAAAAAAATCAAGTTTTATGTCATGAAAGGCAATATCTTGGGTCACATCATCACCAAATATGGAATTATGATTGACCTAGCTAGAATTCAAGGGATATCAAAAATTGCCTTCCTAAATAGCAAGAAGGAACTCAAATATGTATTTGGGAAGATAAACTTCATGAGAAAGTTTATATCAAGATTTTTAGAAATTATTAGATATTTGAATGAAATGATTAAGAAAATTGATAAATTATAATGGATAGTAGAGGCTCAAAAGTATTTTCAAGACATTAAAGATGCAATATCTTAGGCCCTTGTACTGATAATCCCAAACTTTACCAAATACTTATTATTGTATTCATTCACCTCAAGACATACTATTACTATCGTGGTTACCCAAAAGAAAGAGGAAATCAAGAATCTTATCATGTTCATGAGCATAAACTTGAAATAATTATAACTCATGTATTATATGATAGATAATAGAATCATTTCCCTTGTCAAAATGGTAAATAAATTTTGACATTACATTCTGAGGAATAAGACCATTTCTATTGTATCGGATCTTGTTGTTAATCTCACTTTCGTACAAAATGAATTGGGAGGATGCAGAGGAAAATGGATGGAAAAATTATAGGAGTTAGACATAGAAATCAAGCTTACCAATATCATTATAGGTCAAATCATCATTCATCTCATGTTTGAGCCTAACCCATGTATCACCATTGAAGATGTTGTTGAAAACCAAGTATCTAAAAGAGACTAGTATATTGAAATTATTCAATACTTGTTCATAAGTACATGTTCCCTAGAGCTCAAATAAGAATAGAGGAGATATTTGAGACTCAAATAAACTCATTACATGATCATAAAAGGGATATTATATATAAGGAATTATGAAGACATCTACCTGATATGCATATCATGAGAGGAAGCTTAATAAATTTTGGAAAATTTGCACTAGAATATAGTCAGTGGTCATCCCTCTGGAAACACCATAGCCCATAAAATACTTAGAATGGGTTATTATTGGCCAATAATATTCAAGGACACAAATGTTCACATTATAACATGCCATGAATTTCAAGTCTTGGTGAAAAGATAAATATGCATAGTAATGCCTCTATAACCAATGATTGAATGAAGACCATTCATTGAATGGGGCTTGGACTTCATAGGGATCATTAATCCTAATTCTTTAGATATCCATAAGTTTATACTCACTGATATATACTATTGCACATGATAGATTTATGTTGTAGATATAAAACATTCAAGAGCATAAGATGTGATCAACTTTATAGAAGAAAATATCAAAACTAGATTTGGTACTCCCATCTCTCTAGTTTGGGACAATGGGTTAGCATTCCAATTATCAAAATTTATTGAATGGGACCATGATAATTGAATCACCATAAGGTTATAATCCAACCATGACCCATAAGGAAATAGATTGGCTTAATAAATAAATAAGAACTTGATTTACACCATTAAAAAATATGCAGTAGATAAACCTATAAATTGGCATAATCTACTGAAGTATGCACTATGGGATGATCTAACAGGATACAAGGAAGCCTCAAGGCCTCACCTTACTTATTAGTCTATGGGAGACAACATTTTTTTAGTCATGATTAGGTTGTGAATATATCATTTTATGTAGGAGTACATAGAACCAAGTGAGAAAATGGATTCATGATTACTAGACATAATAAATATGGAAGACTTAAGGACTAAAGCCTTACAAAATTTTAGTTAGCATCAAGATATAGTGAAAAGATGATTTGATAAAATATCAAAATTTAGAGCATTTATAATATCTGAATTGGTGCTTAAATGGGACAAAGCCCATGAAAAGAGGGGATAAAATGACAAGTTTACCCCATTATGGATTAGACCTTATTAGATTTCATAGATCCTGTTAACAATGCTTTCCATTTGAGGGACATCTAAGGCAATGAGATGAGATATCCAATCAATGGATTTTTTTGAAGCATTACTTCATAGAATAACCATCTAGGGATGTCCATAAGTAACACAAGACATGGTGGGAAGTTTTTATCAATACACGAAGAAATCAGTTTTGATTGTCATAAAACTACATTGGTATTCTCTCCTTCCATTTTTGTGTTATTAAGTTTTTGGTTTCCTGGTTGTGTCAATACATTAATATGAAGTGTGAAAAAGCAATGTATAATTATTATTATTTTCATTTATTTATGCTAACCTTATATTTGAAAAATATATTAAAAGTTAGTAGATTTTATTGATTATTAAGTAATTTATTTAAATTGTGTTAATATTCTTAGTGTGAAAGAGTGTCTTATTTATGGTATAGTATCAAAAGCATGTGAAACACCTAACTTAGATTCCTTCCTATTATAAATTTTAATATCCTAATTAAGGGTGTGCAATGAAAACTGTAAATGGAACAACCTTTACTTGATACCATCAAGTTTTCTATACCATTTCCCCCCAGAATTCATAACTATGTTTTCCTGTGAGTGTGCAATAGCTACAAAAAACAAGCATTAGTTTAGGAAACACTTATCCACCTTATAAATTATCTTAGGAAGTTACTTATTGATATCATAGAAACTTATTTTCAGATTTACCCTTCCCTCCTTTAAAATTTTGTTTGATTAAGACCTACCCACTCTAGATTAAATATCACCCATCCATCCCACTCACTTAGGTTTGATTTATTTACTAGGATTCATTTCACTACAAGAATACCCAATTAACAACATACATGTTCTTGTTGTTATTCCAACACAAGGTTGTTTAACCCATACCTGTAACTCATTCTATGGAGTGGAATTTACATCCATTGAGATCCTAAAATGTTAGAGGCTACATAGTTTAAATTTTAGAATGTACATGAGACCCAGTACCTAGCATACCCCCATTCCTTTTTTTAGAGTAGGGACCCACTATATTTTGGAAATGGTCTACAACCCTATCTTGAAATTCTTGTAAAGGGAAAGGCTTTATGTATTGTGTTAAATTTATTATTGAACAGATCTATGAACATGCTTTATTTTTTTGACTAACCTATTATTGATTTTTAGAAGTTGTGCATATGCAAGCCTTAGTTCATTTTCTTTGAAAAAATCCTTGGAAAAAATAATTAAAATAAAAAGGTCTTCGATGATTTTACTTAGAAATATAATTTGATGAACTCATTTATCACTATGCTTAATAGAATTGATTCTCTATAACTTTTGTCTAAAGCCCTATCTTTAATAGTTTTTAGTGTTTCACATTCATATGGACCTCCATAGGAATCTACTCTTCAAATTTTTCCTTTAGAGGAATTATTTTTAAAATTTATTTGAAATTCCTATTTACAGGACCTCTAAATCTTTATTCAACATATATCAAATAACTTTTCCATTTACTCTTCAGGGCTTGTTATTTAGTAACTAGGTTTTCAAATTTTTACACTTTAACTTATTTGGGTCTTCAGAGGATTGATTCAAAAAGACCCTTAGGCAAAATTACTTAACACAAAAAGGTATTTGGTGAAAGTGTTTAGTGATTTCATTCAATGAATATTTCTAACTCATTTTGGTCTTTGGTGATTTTATTTGGTGAAATGGTTTGGTGGGAACACAACACATTTTGGTCTTTAACAAAGGTGTTCTGATCATCAAGGTATTTAATGAAATCATCTAGGGATTTCCTCTAAATCATTTTGGTCTTTAATGAAATTATTCATAACTTTTATTTGGGATACTCATCTACCTCACAAACATTTTTATATCCTAATTCCCAACTCCTAACTATCAAAATCCCCATGGCATAGTAAACCAAAGCCAAAGAAGTGATGAAATAACACTTGTAAAAAGTCAATGATGTGAAAATCCTACTAAGTATCAATAGTGCCTACATGACATACCTACCAAGTGAAGTGGAAAACTTTGAATTAAACAAATAAATAAAATTTATAGACATTAGATGTTAATGGAACATAAACTATAAATGAATGCCAAAGCTATATCAAATCAGTTTGAAGGATGACATTCCCATTGATCTTAATATAAATTGAAAATGTAATTTCTACCATGTAATAAATCATTAGATACTAGTGTTTCCAACCTAATTGTATACTTAAGAGGATTAAGTGGTTAAATTACAAACTAGACTAGTATCAACATAGGCAAATAACAATGGCATCTTCATCTAGAATATTTTGAGGAACTCTATCCCCTTAAAGGTTTTCTTTCAAAGACTCAACTAAATACAATGATACATTATTTAAACCTATAGTATTCAATAGTGATTATAACAACTACTCAACACCATAGGATGTGATATAATAGGTTGGCACACATACACATAAATAAAAATTGACTTTAGCACAATGCCAATTAGTTGTAGACCTCTTCCCATTCAAGTTTCAAGGTTTACACTTCATGATATCAGAGCCAAAGGTCATTCCTTTCATTGAACTCCAACTAGAATTATTATTTGTTTCAAAGATAAATGGAGTGTTCATACACCATTTAGAGCACAACATAGTCTTTATGTGCATCTCAAGTGATGCATTTCAAATGTACCTATCCATCCCTAGCCACTTGTGATTTGCATAGGGTAGTACTATAGAAGATATAAAAACTGATTGAGAATACACTTAGTAGTTAGATGCTCCTTACGGAAACCATCAACTTGAAGGATAAGTAACTAGTACTGGTGACCAAATTTAGGATGGGAATTTAAATTGGGATGACCTCTTGAATAATTTATTTATATTTTTGAGCATTGAATTCCTCCACATAGAGTGGGTTATATTGTTTAATTTAATAATGACCTCAAATTTGACATTCACTCTGGGTGAAGTAATCGAAACAAAGATACAAGAGAAAATATTACACAAGCACAAGAGACCTTAGGAAGGTCATTCCTACATGATTTCCTACCTCCTTGATGCATTCCTTTTCATAATATATATTCCTATCTAGTCACTCTATAACCTTTCTCAAAATTATATTAAGAATCATATATGTGATTCTTAATCTTTCATGTACATATACACGTACACTCAAAATATTTTGTGCATTTTTGAGGATGTCTACCCCCATGTATGGATGGTTATCCATGAGTTCCCCCTACCTAGGATATCAAAGAGAATTATAGATACATTTTTGATTAAGGAGGCTATTGGTTATACTTTTATTATACTATCATCATGGTTATAGGCCAAAAGGTAGCATCTTTATGCCTCCCCAAGTATGTCCCTAACAAATTAGGGGAGTAATAAATTATCTACCAATTATGGTGGTATTAATGAACACATGCATAAGAGAAAGAAAGATTAATTTTATGGATCCTAATTGATGATTAGGAGGATGTGATACACAAATTGAAATCACTTCTATGAAGTAGGTAGGTATATATAATCTTATTCATTAGCCACATTACCACACAGGGATTAATTTTCCCATGATCAGGTGTAGGAACATATCAAAGGAATTGTCATAAAATATTAACATGAGCCCTATTACCATGATTTTTTATTATTTAATGCTAATAATTATGACCAAGTTAGTGAAAGGGCACACTCAATCAATTTGAAAGAAGACCTCTTAAAATTTATTCAAGGGAAACCTTTTATTTCTATAGTGGATGCCCAAACTAGACTACCACTAGTTGGAAGATGGGATTCATCAAAATTTTGGGTTAATAAACCCTCTCAACTAGTAAATGATCACATAAAACCTTCCCAGACACCCCCTATGACATTCAAAGAAGTAAATAAAGAGTTAGGGGTGTTTAACACTTCATTGGGGGGAAAATAAGATGAGTCTATTTGTCTTGACTCTTTAAATTCTGAGGGTCCTACCCAACTAGATGTTGCATTAGTCCCAAAGGTTGATAATGTGGTGAAATCAATCATAACCACATGAAAATCACCTTCTACATCTATAAAATCAACCATTTTATATAAGATAAATCAAAGGTGTTATCCCCCTCCACAAAGCTCAACCATTTAAACACCATTAGTAAAAGAAGCCACACAATAGTCAACTAGAGGTGAATATGATGAGAAGGTAGAACTTTAGAGAGACAAAATCTTAAAACTCTAAGACACAAAGGGGAAGGCACCATTGCATAAGCATCCATTATATGAGTAAGGATCCCCTTAAATTTTCATTACCCCTATTATATCTCATGTGTTTCTTTCTATTATTCGCACATTTGATTCTCTTTCACTTAGTCCTATTAATCCCTCTCCAATATTGGTCCTCAACATGGAGTTTTTTCCTAAATAACTAATTTCATAACAAAACCTATAAGTTTCAAATGTAAAATATCATTCCTCTACCCTTGATGTTGCTACTTCCCTAGTTATTATTCCTCTAATTGCATATTTTGCATCTATTCCTACTACTATTCCTTCCACTACTATCCTAACCCCTAAAAAATAAAGAAAAAGGTAACAAATAAGTCTAAAGGAGTAGTATAAAGTCCTAAAATCCATGTGTCATCTACTTATAAGGTTCTACTAGTGCCTCCCCCTAGTTCCTCTAAGGATACTTTGGCGATAATGATAAATAATGTTGAGAAGAAGAAGCTAGTTTACACAGTTCACCCACTACCTCAATATGGTGGTGTGGACTAGTCTAAAATCATTTGGAATTCACTTATTTATCCCATAATATAAGAAACTATGAGATAAAAATCATGAGAAATATTGGGTGAGACTCTAGTTTTAGATACTCAACCCATGGATCTAGCCTAGCTAGTCCTCCCATAGTGGGCAATAAATATGCAATCAGAGACTTCTTAGAGGCCTAATCTTGTAATCATATAATTTCCCACTGTAAGTTAATTATTTGAAAAATATAATAGGAGTGTTTAAAGGGTCAAGAAGAGGAAAATCAAACATGATACTATGAGAGGGGTCATATTGGATGAGAGGCAAGAAGTATTTACCTTGTCCAAGAAGAAGGATAGAAAATTGGGGTAACCCCCATACATATAATATTTTAAATCCTATATTAAAACTCATAGATATGTTCTAGTGGAAATACATGAAGGAAATGAGATGTAAATAATATATTTAGAATAAGGGCTAGAATAAATATGGGAATAATAAAAAACTATGCATGTTTTAGTACAAATAGACACATGTGTCTAGAATGTTACATCCAAGTTATAAAATATCCTTAAATTTATTGGTAAAATAAGGGAAGAATTGGTACATCACATAATATAAACTACTAAATTGTATAATTCTTTGAAAATATATGAGAATAAATTGATATTTATTATTATTTTTACAATTGGTAAAGAATATGTACACCTAAACATGATGGCACCATTAGAGGCTGCCAATGCCCTCAATTTGGTAGTCATTAGGACACAAGAGGCTAGAGAGTGTATTGATGTAGTGGAGGTATTAATTCCTAAATGATTAGAACATGAAAATCTCATTTTTTATATTTTGGAAAATCTAAATATTTCACATGATAGGGATTCCATAGGTAGGCTTATCAACAAGGCTAATTTTGACCAACTCTTACAACAGGGTTTAAAAAGCTTCAAATAGAATATAAAAGGAAAACAATTAGAAGAAATAGAAGTTGATCTCAATTTTTCTATGAAAAAGGTTATATAAGTTGATATCTTCAAAAGTAACTTTAGAATTACAAATACTAAGCATGCAAGGCTCCTTGATTAAGTTAATAGGGTACATAGAACTATATTACTTAATATGGATATAATAATGTATCAACATAACATTGATAACAAGAACTATAAAGTGTTAAAATAAAATAATAAATCTAATTCTTCAACTTCTAGTTTGGCACAAGCTATGACTTCAATGCCTCTAGTGACCTCCATCTCCATGAAAACACCTGGTTAGCCTTAAGTTGAAGGATATTTTTATATGTACACATGTAGATAATACTTATTTTTGTACTTATATTTAAATTACACTTAGATCATAAATATAAAGTTTTTTGAACTATTTATAAGCATGCACAAGTTACATTGCATTATATAGGCCAGCTAATATTGACGTAGTTTTGATTATATATGAGCATGCATGTATGCAATTTTGATGCTAAAATTAGAATTATGATTATAAAAATGTAATGTAAACATGATTTCATATGCACTTAGAGGATGAGGTGTCCCCTCCCCAATTCTATATATATATGTAATTTCACATTCTAATGGGTTGGAAATTTTTATCAATATATGACTATATCAAGTTTGATTGTCATGCAACTGTGTTGGTGTTCTCTCTTTCCATTTTTGTGGTATTAAGGTTTGCATTTCCTAGTTATGTTAATACATTAATTTGAAGTGTGAAAAATCTATGAATAATTTTTATTATTTTCATTGATGTATGTTAACATTAGATGTTCAAAATCTATTTAACTTTGGAAGGTTTCATTGATTATCAAGCAATGGATTTAAATTGTGTTAATATTCTTAGTGTCTAGGAGTTTTTTATTTCTAGTATAGTTTTCTAATTGTGTGAAATAATTACCTTAGATGCCTTCCTAATCAAAGCTATAATATCCCAATTAAGGGTGTGTAATATAAACTATAAAGGTATCAATATTCAATTGAGACCATCAAGTTTCCTATACCACTTCCCCTAGACTTCATTACTATGTTTTCCTATGAGTGTGTAGTAGTTACAAATATCAATCATTAGTTTTGGAAACACTTGTCCACCCAAAAACTAGCCTAGGAAGTGACCTCTTGAGATCATAGACCTTATTTTCTGCTCTACCCTTACCTCATTTTTAATTTTATTTTATTAAGACATACCCACTCTATATTAGATGTCACCCATCCATCCCACTCAGGTTTTATTTCCTTACTAGGATTCATTTCACTACAAGCAAACTTGGTTAACAACCGGCATACTCTGCTTTATATTCCACCATAAGGTTGTTTAACCCATACCTATAACTCATGCCCTGAATTAGAATTTACCTCCATTTATATAATAAAACATTATAGGATACTTTATTTAAATTTTATAATGTTAAGAAGACCCACATCAATAGTACTTATCCCTTTGTTTTACTTACTATATTTAGCATATTCCACTTATCATATCATTGTAATTCATTTCAAGATTTTACATCCAGATTCATGCTTAAATACCATTTTTAGTAACCTTAATAATTTTATTAGTTTATATCCTATTAGGGTTTCTAAAACTCAATTAGGGTAAATCAAATAAGTCAGCCTAATAAATTGATTCTTCTAAATGTTGAAATTAATACATAGTAGACTATGGAGCAAGTCTAGTGTAATGGAAAGAATTTGTTATCCAAATTTAGCTACCATGGGTGAGTATAATAAAAATAATTGTATTTATCTCATTTTAAACTTTTTTGATAGTCTTGAAAGTGTTTTCTTAGCTCAGATCTTATCTTGTCATGGTAAATTGTCTTGTTGTCCATGTAGTGTTAGAGGTCTCTTATGGTGGCATAGCCAAAATAATGTAGGGAAATCCTATAGGGATGTCACCATGATGTCATTTTTTGTTTAAAATAGGTTATAAAGTGTTATAAAGTTGTTGTAGGTCTTTTAGAGTCATTACTAGGTGTCTAGGATTTTCAAATTTTCAAATCTTGTATTTTCCCACCAAATTATTCTATTTTGAAATTTTGAATGTTTTGAGACTTAAAATATTGTCTAAAGAATTATTATTGTTATAAGTTTTGTGGTTATGGAATAATAATGATTCAATAGTGTGACTAAAAAATATGTGACTCATAGGGTTAGTCATTTATTATGTTTACTGTTGGTTAGGTATATTAAAGACCCTTCCAACATATAATGTAGTTTAATAGGTGGTTAGGTAGTTATAGAAGTCTTGGATATATGTAGGTTCTTGTTTATAATGAATTATTTGAGGTAGGAATTTATTAAGTGTGAATTAAATAATCGTAAAGGATTTTTAAGGGGAAAATGAGGAAAAACTCAGGAAATTAGAAAATATATCAAATAGTGTTTATCATGTAAATATTGTTCAAGAATCCTTCATATAGAAGAGTAAAAGAGTAATATTGAATCTTGTGGATTTTAATTCCATGATTTGAAAATTATAATGTAAGAAAGTTTCAAATATTTCTATGAATGAAGATGGTGAATTAGTTCTATAATAGGAAAGTGTAATCTTGTTTTCTTAATTCTTTCACAAGGTTATAGACTATTATCTATGAGAATAACTATGCAGAGATTAGGGAATGTGTAAAATAGATGTAAAAAGGTGGGTTTTGATTGATGACAAGATAATATTTTAATTCCTAATAAATCAATCAAATAATTCCTCAAATTTGTTGAAAAGACATTGTGTACCTTGTTTTTCCTATGTATGGATATTTGGGATGAATTGTGTATAATGTGTCACAACAAAGAAAGTTCAATCAAGTTAAGTTATGGAACTTGTTAAGACATTGGTGAACATGTAAATTATCCATGAATGTTTAGTAATCATTATGTGTCATGATTCATGTTTATTGATATAAAACCTAACATAGTCTTTTAACAATCAAACAACTCTATATGGATACATTCTATGTTTTGTAAACTAGGAGAAAGTAAAAGAATTGGGATGGATTTTGAATCTAAAAATATGAGAGTAGTTGTTTTGGATTTTTTTCAACATTGGATAGTGTTTCTAATTCTCTTTGGGACATGATATCCTTAAGTCAAAACCTACAAAACCCATAGATTGGGTATGTGCATGTAAAAGAGAAAAGAAGTTATAAAGGAGTCTTGATAAAAAAATAATGCTTTAGATAGTTGTCTAAAGATTAGAACCAAGCCAAAGAGACTTTCAAAAACCTAAGAAATTGTTTATAATTCATGAAACCTTGTAAACCCTCAAGATAGAACCTAGAAGCCCTGTAGATTGAGTCTAAATGTGTAGGTTAAAAAAGACCTTGGTAGAAAACGTGAACAGAGGTTGAAAAATGGAATTATAATGATTTGTATAGTTGTATGAAGGTATTTTGGGTCTCAATAAAGTTTCATAGTTGTGTAAAAGACTTTGAGTTAGTTTAAATAGCTATTTGATCCCTCTCAGGCCTGTAGACCCTGTTAAAACCCTGCATTAGGGTTTGGGTATAAAATTAAACCTACCATGAGTTTTAACCAACCAAATTTCATGAAAATTGGTGAATAGATTAAATAAATTTGTAAATATTTAGAGTGATTTTGTACCCCTATGTTTGAATTAACCCAACTGTGTGTAACTAAGGAGATAAAGAACTAATTAGGCCTATTTTATTAACAAAAGGGCCTGGAAAAGTGAGTTAGATGTTGAACCAAGACACTAAAATTTTAATAAAGATATAAATAAAAAAATGGTTCCTATATCAAATTTTATATTTCATTAGACATCTATACATTTCTATACAAAGGTAAATTCAATAAAAAAGGCTAGTAGACTAATTACCAAGGTGAGTGAGGGTGTGGAAGGAGTAAGTTGGTGTTCTTAGAAAATATGAAAGGTAAATGATGGGTGTTTAGGGTTTGTAAATAGATTTTTTAAGGTGTTAATGAATTCAAACTAATCAAGTGAACATTTGAATAATCTCATGAAGAATGCACTAGTGAGTGATTATCCATTATATAGAGAGTGTATCTTAGTACAAATAAAGAGTGATAAGATTTGGTAACATCTACATCAAAAAACATGATTTCATTGTCCTAAAGTGATTTTATAGTGGTTATATCTTTACTTATGCATGTTTAGCAAATGTTAAGGTAACTTAGCATATTTTAAGTATTTTGCATGTTAAGAATCTCATTTTTTTTGGCTCAAGCAAGTCAATTTCTCATGATAACACTTATAATTAATGTATAAAATTCTAAATTAAATATATTAGACCTTTATATAGACAATATATCATTTGAATGGGTCATAAAATTTGATATATTTCTTCAAGTTAAATTATAAAGAAATAACTCTTCAAGTCACCCTCATGACTAGTTTAATGTGATACAAGGTGGTGGGTTAGTCTAAAGGCCAAAAGAGTATATTTTATATGATTTCACAATTAAAAGGATATTTATAAGTTTATTTAAATGTAATATGGCAATTATAAGGTCATAAATGCATTTACATATTAGAAAATTGGTTAGATGTTATAGGTTCAATGTGTAAAGGAGCATAATCACACTTGAGATGGTAGTTTAGTCACTTATACATATTGGGGGATCACATTCAAGTGTAAATGATTAAAATTGTGAATCTTAATCTTCCTTAAGTCAAATAAACTTTCAATAAGCTTTCAAATATCCAAAAAAACAAAAAAAACAATTTCATTCTTCCATTGAGTTCTTGGCAAGCTCATAATGGTCACTTTTAGATGCTCATTCCATATAGGACAAATAGTCAACACCTAAGCTCATATAAATATATGAGAACCATTTTACCCTTCCAAATCATGGTCATATTCAATATTTTTATTCTCTAAGATTTTTGAACAATTGATAAGAAGGTGGGGTGATCTTAAACTTTGCAAAACCTCTACCAACTCAAGTTTCTCTTTGTGATTGCATTTTTTAAGTTCATTGAAAGCATGAAAGAAATGGTAGAGGATATAGTAAGTCTAAAAAATAATTATATATGATATTTAAATCCTCAATTGTCATGTTTGATATAAAATAGACAAGGAATATTCATTTTGGATTAGGTTATAGGTTGAAGATAATGGAGTTCTTGATATTTTAGGGTTTCCAATAGTTGACTGCATGTTGGTGAAGATCTCAAAACTCCTCCACACCTCCATGATTATATACAATTTAATTAAAGATTTATTAAATGCCTAAATGGACCTAAAAAATCAAAACATGATGATGAACTATAGATTTTGACAAATATGTAGCATAGATCAAGCTTGTAGGTAGAATCCTATTAATATGAGGGCCTCCAATGCATGAAAGGAATGAAAAGTAGACCGTTGATGTATGTTGAGTTTATTTAAATGAATTTATAACTTATAAAATAACTTTTATATCAAAAAATGGGAAGATAGGTTATGTTCTCATGTATACCAAGGGACTATGTACAACTTGCAGGTGTAGGAGGTTAATATGGTCATGAGTTTGAGCCTCAAGAAACTAATGATGGAATTGGTTTCCTAATACTATAATTATATAATAGACATTTAATAATTAAAATATAATTTTTTACCACAAAAAAAACTCTTATAAGTTAAACCTATAATTATCTCAAATTTGAAACTATGTGCAAATCTGCCTATGCAAGGTGAACTGAAGAGATAAATCTTACACTGCATGAGAGGTATATAGGTTTAAAGCCTCATGAGGACTATTTTGAGGAAATACATAGATAAATTCAGGAATAAAGTGACCAATAAAATTATTTTTAAGTGCTTAAATAAAATAAAATGCATACCTATAGGTCTGCATAACTACAAGTTTGCAAAGTTATAGGTCTACATTTTTAAGCATATGAGATGAGCCTTGCATAGAATATGGATGGTTTGAGGAATTAATGAAGAATGAAGACCATTAATATAATTTAGGAAGGTATTTTGGAGTAAATAAAATATGATCAATTAATTAAAAATCATTCCTAAACCTCAATAAGCAACAAACACAAAGATCACCTTACAAACTTGCTAAGAAGCTTCTTTTCCAAGCCTATTTTCAAGAATTTAGGAGAATAAGTAGTTTTTTACTTGAATTTGTGATTTTAATTGATTTAATATAATTTTTGGGAATAATAAAAATCCTTGGTATGTGTTTAATAAGTTTTAATATTGATCAAAGGAGCAAAATAACCTACAACCATGCTTGATAGTCTTAAGCATGCACAAAATTGTAGAAATTGGTGGTCTTATGAGAATTTAAGGTTGACCAAGGAAAAATAATGATTAGAAGAGATAATTAATGTTTATTTATAATAAATAGGATTTATTTTTCCTTAAAACAACCCAAAACTCAAAATATGGATTTTTATTAGCCATCGGCCTCCTCATGCCTACACTTTTGGGCAACTAGGGCTGGAAAGTTGGAAACTTGTCTAATTTGAGTATTATATAATTAAATGAATTTATAATTGTAAAAAATGAATAATTATATGTCCCCTAAATTATTTTTTATTTTTTGGAGGGGTATTGTATGGCCTTGTATGGTGTTTAGTACTATGGGCTTGCATTAGGCCTAATTAGGCCCAATTGGGACAAATGAAGCTTGAAAAAGTAGGTATACCTTGGGTTTTAGATCATAAAAAATTGGTTAAAACTTTAAGATGATAATGGGTGCCCAAAAATGTATTTTTTTCCTATAGGTGATTTGTATCTCTCAAACCAAGCAGCTTTGCACTAAAATAATGTTACAAAAAATTGGCTTGCCTAGATAAAACACATGATAATGATGAGAGAGATCATGAAAAAATGTATAAATATGATTGGATTGAGAATTAAACATATTTATAATTTAATTCAATAAGTTATATTATAGTAATGTGACTTGTCAATTTATAATGACTCCAAGTGGGCGGTTTCGAAATAAATGGATGAGTCACCAAGGTAAAGAAGTAACTCCTATACTACCTTGAGAGGAATGTCATCAAAATAAGTAAACACATATTTAAGAGGGAGTTTACTACTATTTATTAACATTCGTTATTTATTTTAACTCACTTCTTCATGAAGTTCCACTTGTCATATGTAATTCATATGCTTCTCCTCTCTCTCTTTCTTACACTCTTCTATATATATGCCTAATTTTGGCATTTTAAAGATCCTTACGCTTGTATTATGACATATCCATACTAATTTTTATGCCTAATGATCAATAATATGATTTATTTACTGTTGGGGAAGATCAAAGTAGAATAAACATAGAAGACATGCAAAGCATTTTCATTGACTATAGAATAGGAAGATGTACATATAAATAGGCATTTGGATTTCCTCAAAAAAAGGAATCCTATGATATCTTAAACCCTT
This sequence comes from Torreya grandis, assembly GCA_037957365.1. Taxonomy (NCBI): domain Eukaryota; kingdom Viridiplantae; phylum Streptophyta; class Pinopsida; order Cupressales; family Taxaceae; genus Torreya; species Torreya grandis. The sequence continues at coordinate 288,525 of JARHVA010001658.1, read as the reverse complement.
TAATATTGATTCTATTAGACTCATGTAGAAACCATATATAAATAACTTATCATTCCCTCTCCTAGTGTGAAAATACATCAAAGATTCACACTAATGAACTATATCATGTAGTCACAGGACTTGCACATAGCAATGATAGAGATAGAGACTGTGGGAACTACATTTGACATGAATAGGGGCCCATCAAAATATTCATGTGAATACATGTTTTATGACTTGGGACCCATCAACCAATTCATATAAACACTTTAACCATTCAATCAAACCTCTTACATTCTTGCTACATCAAACATGATTCTTCACACTATTATCACAATAGAGAGATACAATGTATTATTATTTTCACACCACACATGTGAACATGAATATTATTATATTATTATTCAAACACACACACATTCAGAAGATATAGTCTTAATCACTATGTTGAGAGGAATCTTCACCACTAGTGTAGGGAAGATATTCATCCCAATTAGTCTCTTCAATAACAAAACCTTTTTGTTCCACTTTATCATCTATGAGATCTTGAGCTCATTTCTTGTATTACATAATAAATGACCTAGCTACTTACAATAATGAAAAAAATATTTCTTATTGAATTCTTGTACATATTACCTAATGAGATGGCCTTATTTTTTCTATTACTACACTTTCCTCTTTAATGTCTTCACTTATTATCTTTTATTTATCTAGAAGAGTTGAAATCATGTCTTTATAAGATGGCATCTATCCAAGAGTAAAAAATACATTTTTTATTTAAAATACAAACTATTTAACATGAATAATTTAGCATCTTCATCTTTTACTGTAGCTTTGACTTCTACTAGTTGTCTAATGAAAGACCTTAAATTATTTATATGACTTTTTATAGAATATCCATCACCCATTTTGAACCTAAATAATTGGAGTTTTAGTGAAAATTTCACATTTAATACTTTAACTCCAAATAATTAATTTAGATTATCCCAAATTCTTATGGATGTCTTTTCTAAGTCTACATAATGTAGCTTAGAGTCTGAGAGGGCAAGACTAATAATGGCATTTTCTTTATCGTCCTTATTTTTCAATTATAATAGCATATTATGATTTGTAGGTGGTTTTCATTTTCCACTTACAATTCCCCATAAATTATTATTCATCAATTGCATCTGGATTTTCACCTTCCAAGTGTGAAAATTGAGACCATAATACTTTTCCAGTGAAATGTCCATATTATTCAGACAATGATGACACAGGAAGTTAGTTTATACTGATAATACCTCCTTTACAATAATTATTTTATGCATGATCTAGTTTTGACTCTTTTATACATACACAATGATAAAGATTTTTAACAAAATAAAACTAATTCACCTAGACAAGACTCATAAACAAATTTGACTATAATCGATAACATGATATATAATGAATCTATTCTAAGAAATTTATAAACATTCAATTTGTGATATTAACCAAAATAAAATAACTATTGACATAAATTACTAAACAAAATATTAAATGACATAGAAAATCATTTAAATATTAAACCAAACTAAATTAAGATGAAACTAAAACTATAAACCTAAACAAAATATATAATTTTTACTCACACTAAATTAAACTAATTTCAAAATATCATACCACATGAATTACCAATTTTAGAATGACTTTGAATTTTGCCTGACTATGCATGGATTGGTTTTCATAAGCATGGATGACATCAGGTAGGTTACAAAAGGATATGTGTAGACTCTCATAACATCGATCCAAATATAATTTTACTAAAAAATTCAAATTGAATCTACTTCCATTTAAATTTTTTTAAACTGAAACAAATTATCCCAAATTTAATTTTGATATGGATCTATATTTAGGATATTTAACATGTATCAACTCACAATTAGTGATACCAATAAATGTAGTGAAGAGTATGGGAAGATAGAGTAATTATGATGATAAAAAATAATGTTATCAATGTAATAGATTCATATAGGCATGTGGTATAAAAATATTAGGTCTTTTTCAATGCATTCAAATAATTTCTATCCACTTCCAAATAGTCATCAACAGGTCAAGTGCATAAGTATGATGACTATAAAATCTACATATAGGTCAAACAGTGATTCTAAACATGTCACCTATTACAGATCAAGGATGATCAATGTAGGTTGAAATAAATCATTGACATATAAACCACATACTACAATTCTCCTATAAACTTATCACTTAAAATATTTTCTCCATCACAGGGGACAACCAAAAAGTAACATTTGACAGTTTGCCTTGGATTAATATTTAGAAAATCATACCCCCTATAATACTAGATCTTGGGGAAGATCAGAGTAGAATAAACATAGAAGACATGCAAAGCATTTTCATTAACTATAGAATAGGAATATGTAAATATAAATAGGCATTTGGATTTCCTCAAAATAAGGAATCCTGTGCTATCTTAAAGCCTATAATAGTGATTATGTTAGACTCACGTAATAACCATATGCAAATACCTTATCATTTACCTCCTTATATGGTTGTTTTTAGTATAAATCTTTGAATGGTTAATTTAATCAAGTGTATACTTAGCTCACATTTTATTATTATCCTATTCTTCTTGCCTTCTTGTAACTTGGTTCTATATTGTAGGTTATGAAGAGTGTCATCAAGAGTTTTAAGTGGATTATAAGTGAAAAACATCTTCCCTTATATCCTCACATTGCTTCACCTCTTTACAAATCATTGATGTGATAGGTTATTTTAGGAGAAGTGTATGCTTATAAAATTCCTATAGGTATTAGTGGGCATTAAAATCAATGGTTGTGTTCTTAACATTTGGTGCATCACCTCCCTTTCAATTTATAGTTTATCTAACCCTTTTCCTTTGTAAATAATAGGTATAGTAGTAATTTTAGGGTGATATCATCAAGGGAGCTATCCCTATCTAGAGATTAACCTCACCAATTAGGCCACCCACAACATAGAGGTGTCTCAATATTATCACTTATATGAGGAGGATTGAACAACCAAATAAATGGTGAAACTTTTGATGATAACAAGAACTAGAACATTCAATGCAATTAGTTTCAATGGCTATTTATAGAGAGTTGTTACCTACCATTCAACACATACATTAATGTAATGTAATTACAAGGTGGTACTTGAGGTCTATAAAATCCCACCTTACCTTACTAATAAGGACATATAAAATAGGGTGCAATTTTATTTTTCTAAAATTTATAATCCATTATTACTTATAGATATTATAAGAACTTATGTATTATTCTATGAAATTGAATGGAATATTTATAACCTTTATCAATTCATCATGTACTCTTTTTTTTTATAAAATCACTCCTATCATAGTCTAGAAATGGATTATAAATTTCAAAATGCTTGGAATCTTTTTATTTCATAAGGTAAAAACTAGGTTTTACAGGGACCTAAAACCACCAGAGTGTAGTATAATAGAGTCAACAGGCCAACAATAGGGTTGAGAAGCCAAAAATGAAAAATTTATAGTACTTAAAATGAAAACAAAAATAGGAAACTAAAAAAAAACTAGGAGGAGAGTCCCTCTTGAGGGTCTTTAGTGTCTACAGTGTCCTTCATAAGGATGATTTAGTTTTCCTTTGAAATTGTAGCTTGAGTAAGGTTCTCAGGGCCTTCATTCGCTTCTCTAGGGAAGATCATTTTTGGGTACTTTTTACCTTTTACCTACAAGGGGGATTTCTTAGGGGGGACCCCCTTAGGGGAGCCTTGAGGGGAAATTTTAAAACCTTTGGTGATTTAAAATTAAGGGACTGAGGTGGTTGCGCATAAAGGATGAAATCCTAAACTATTACTTTGACCTATTTATGGAGTGCATTCTAGTCCTAAATGAGTTTGGCCAGACCCAAACTTGCTTGTTGGAACTTTGTATTAAAATTCTCAAGTTGTATTTTGTTCTTTTCTAGATCTTATGTAATAATGGATTTTCATTTCCAATCTATCTTCATAGGGCTTCTCGGTTCTAAACAAATGGGTTTTAGGATAAACAGTTTAAGTGTAAGGTCATCAAGGGGGATTTTGATAGACTACCCTAAGGGATGTGACCAGAGAGCTAGTGGGATCCCCTAATAGGATCCTCCACCATGGAGTCCTCTTGAGATTCCTCCCTAAATGAGAAACCCCCAAGGGGGACCTCCCAACCATAGATAACTTGGATATGTTTAAACATAAGGATAATCAATCCTTGATGAAGTATGGGATTTGTGTCATTCACTTGGTATAGTAGGATGGTACTCTCAAGGGACTTAATAAGAAAGTAGGGAAAATTGATTTTATACCCAATAAAATGATTTAAAAGCATAAAGTGGTGAGATAAAATGTGTATTTACCTTCTAATGTCATGTACCACATGATTTGAAGGAAAATGTTAGTATAGTAACATGGAAGATCAACTCAAGGAAAGCCTTTTTTATTTATTTACATAGTCACTTTTTCTAAAAAAGTGCTATAGTGACTCTTGATTTTTTGACTGGTCTTTAAAGGCCTTAGTGCATGTACATGTAATTTTAGTGACTTCACCTATGAACTCCTCTAAGACATTAATGATGATGCCATAGATGGTCACTTTTTGCTTGTTCTAAGAAACCACAAAATCATGGGAAATCTTAGAATTATGTTTCATAACCTATTCCATGAATATTGTGAGTCCCATTTTTTTTAGATTCTTGGAAACTTTCTTTTATTCATGGACCTCCTTAGAATAAGTAGGCACCAACCTATCCCTGCCACCTCCCATGGAGACTATGTGCATAGAGCCAAAATAGGTGGGATGAATTTTCTAGAAGCGACAAATTCAAAAATAACATATGTGGTTTGGAATTCCTATTGAAGGCTCATAGAATTAATTAAAGCCCATTTATTTGTAATGATTATGGATATAACTAATTAATATTTTTCCCTCTGAGTTGAGGTCATATATGTGCTAATACATCATTTTTTAAACTTGTGTTGGTACCTTCAACATGTATATCATTTAGAAAATTAGATGGGACATTACTTGCATCATGATAGTTAGTTAAAAGGAGGAGACCAACTCTAAATTTGGTGAGGAGGTTGGCCACCCCATTTCATTCCTTATAGGTGTGTGTGAGTTGGATGTGAGGTACTCCTTTTAGGATATGTTTAGCTTCATCAATGATGCAATTAATGATATGAGAGGGTGTAGTATTTCCTTATAAATTATTTAGGATTTTCAATGAATCACTCTAAATAATGATCTTCTTATGGTTGATGTTTGTCACAATATATAGACCCCATAAGGTAGCCTTGGCCTTAGTTAGGTGATTCATTTGGGTTCACATTAGACTTGCATATTCAGCCAACATCTCCCCTTTATAGTTCTTTATAATAGCTTCACCCCTTGTAGGACCTAGGTTGCCCTTGGAGGTGCCATCAAAATTTAGTTTCACCTATCCTCCTAGAGGAGCCTTCCATTTGGTATGTTTGCAGACTAAATCTTTTGAGGGAGAGCAAAAGACTTTTTAGATGCCCTAGTTTTTTATAATAAGCAATATTAGTGGGGAAAGATATTTATCCTCGGGAGGGAAAGATTTCCTATTTATTGAAATGCTATGGTAGAGGTAGGGGAATACACTTTTTATTTGATATCTTTTATTGATAAAAATACTATCATTGCAAATTTTCCAAATACACCAGAACCAATGGGAGAGGACTAAGCACTAAAGGAATACTAGGGAAGGGAAATTCCATGGGTAATTCCATTGTAAAATTAGGTCCAATACATTGGTTGGTTTAACCCAAAACAAGTTAAGTTAATCTATTAAGTCATTAAAAATAGACACATTGAAAGGGCATTTGAGGAAAAGGTGGCAAATAAAATCTTCTACACTTTAACAAATTGGGCACCCAAAAGTTTTTCAACATGCTTGGAATAATTTTGACATAAATTTATGAATGAATTATGTTTTATTAAATAATTATGAATAGTTTATAAGTAATGATCTATGCTTTCAATGGGTTGAGTTATATAGTTTATATGAGTGATATATATACACACACCAACCCAACTAAGACCTCATGTACTCTCTCTACACCTAAAGTGAGATCACTATTCCATTGCATGATATGTTAGAGTAGTGAAGTTTCTAATGTTTGGGTAATATCTAGTGGTACAAAACTCATGAATGTCACAAATTTCAAGCCAAAATTTTGGTTTCATTGGTAGGATTAGTTTAATGATTTGCTAAGATGGTGAGCAGAGATTGTTTATAGAATCTCCTTAGAAAATATTGAATAGTGGATAGAGTAAGTATATTTTGACTTTTTGTTTCATCATCATATCCTTAAAAATTAGTCTTGTGAGAAGTGGGCATATTATATTTTACACAACCCTATTTATGAAGTTTTCTTCTATGAATTTATAATACACATGCATGAATGAATCTTTGAATGTGTAATGGGCAAGAATAGAAAATATGGACATCATAAGTCTTATAAAAATGATTAGATTGAGGAGTTAAAATGTGTGTAAATTATGTGGACAAGATAATTTGATGTGTGGTAGCATATAAAATTTAAAAACTACGTTTTATAATTTACATTATCTATGTATTCCTATCTAGAAGAGGTTGAGTATCAATTACTATGTGAACCACTAGGTTCATACATATCTAATTGTACACTATAAGTTAATAAATTAATATTATAATGTGGGATTAATAATATCCACATGGCCATATAAGTTTCTTTTTTACATGGGCTACATAGACTATAGATGGTGAACATTGGGCATGGTTTCTATGCATTGGTTAAAAGGATAGTTATACTTTAGCATGAAAATCTTAGATTACTATGTAGTTACGTAATAAAAATCTCCCATAAAATTTTTATTACCACTAAGGACTCTATAAAAATGGAATATAAAATTCTATAGGATTCCATGAGGACCCTCTCACAATGAATATGCCATGGGGATAACTCTTGTGTAGAGGAGATGTACCACATTTAAAGTGAAGCACATACCATCAAGCTATCAGAAACATGTGAATGGGAATATAAGGATGTTTGGATCCCTAAATGAATATTTATTATTGAAGTATAAAGAGTGTCCATCTAAGATCTAATTGAAGCATAAGCCCATGTGTCTCTTGATCAAATAGTAAATAGTGTAGATTGTGTTAGTTTGCCTTAGATTTGAGAGTTTTATAGGGAGGATTTAAAAAAGAGTGTGTTACAAAAATTAGTGTTATATAAATTGTTAATTTCAATTTTACAAAAATCCATGAATAAAAAGATTTTAATAATGTACACGATGCCAAAAATAGGGGATGTAAATATAATTTCACCTACAAGTGGTAATATTTTTGTAGGTGCATTAGAAATGTATTCAGAAATGATTACACCATAAACACAAAGATATAATCCTACAATGGTACAACCTAGTGTGGGAACTAGTTAATTTTCACCCAAAATAAGAGGTAACATGGGTAACCTAGGTAGAAACCTTGGAGAGATCTAAATATCAAGTGAAAAAGCAACATCAAGTGCACCAACCACACCTATACTGGTCATGCTAATAAAAATTCCACACCATTTTTCTATGTAATTTTGTTGAGTATGCAAAATTATATAGGTTTAGAGAATTTATATGAACACATTCACAAGTATGAAGTCATAAGGTGCAACAATAACATCACTATATTATACTTGAAGGCTATCCAATTTGTGACCACATTATTGGATCTCTCACATACTTAGTACCAAAATTATGACCCTGGTCATGATATTATGGATTATGATAAGCTAAAGAAATCCTTAATAAATATTTTTTACATTCCAAATTTTGAACAACAAAGTACCCCACACTAAATGATATCAAACAATAATTGATAGATAATGTTCACCAACATGATTCAAGATTAAAAATAATATCTTGAATTTATCATATGAGATACACCTTCATAACATGTGCACTGGCTTTTTAAAGCATTGTGACACCCTTCAGATAAACATTTTCCATGAATACATTTACAAATCCAATAGAATAACTTGAAATGGTATTCCAATAAGAGTTAATTAAGATCAAAAATATAATACTTAACTCATTTATTGAAGATTAGATTGATTTAATGACCTTGTAGTTGTAGAAACTTATTGTAAAAAATTCACTAAAACTTATAATGTTTTATGAAGCATTTATTTCAAATTCAAAATAAATAATAAGAATAATTACCTGAGGTGTAGTGTTAGGACCCTTCTTTCATCTTGAAATATTTTACACAAAGGCCATTATGTGAGTAATTGTCCACTACTAAAAAGGGAAACACAAATTGAAATATCATTATGTTATAATATATATGATGCATCAACAAATGACACTGAGGACTGAAGGGGGACTTGTGAAATACATGAGGTCCAAGAAAGGGAAAAGTTTCGAACAAAATTTGGACCTCCCACTCAAGGCCAAGGATAATATGGTGGCTAGAAACCATTTCAAGGATAAGGTGGGAAATGAGGAGGAAGATTATTCACATCATGCACCTATTATATGTGTGGATCTCTAGAGAATTATAAATTAAATAACCCCAAGTTACCCACTTGTGGGTATTTCATGGTGGGCATCTACTTAAATAATGTTTTGATTTATATTATGAACTCACAACAAAATAAGAGTAATACAAAGGAGAAATAATGATCAATATCATTTACCCAATGGTTAAATAGATGCCAAAGGAAGAAGGTTAGAATATATAAGGACCAAAAGTAAATATAACATGTAGTAGTGCCTCCACCTAACCATAGGTCCTTCCAAATAATAAGGTTTAACAATGATATGAGACTCGTATAGAATAAATGGTATACCATTTAGAACCTACCATATACTACCTTAATAGATTGCACCAAAAGTATATTTTTCTAGAATCAAATGAATTTTACCAAAATTTCAAGGAGAACTTAATTATTCCCATGAAAAGGAGGAAATTTAGTATAAATTTAAACAAGAACCTATGGAAAATGACCTAGCTTAAGTCTTGGATATTTTTTACACAAAGGGAATGATCCCTTTGATAAATAATCCATTAATGCATAATCTCACCCAAAAACTGAAGTACATGAGCTACACCTTATAAGAGAGCACAGAGCCAAAATTACATAAAATGTAGGTTATGATAAATAGCTAATAATTCATGAAAAAATAAATGGATGGTCAATGTGTGTTATCCTCATTAACATATGCACCAAGGTTAACATTCTTATGTAAGAAGCATGGTGCAATATTGACAACCCTACAATGAGGTCTTCAACTCACATATTATTTATGTCTAACAAAAACCATGAAATTTTTTTAGTAATCTTAAATAATGTTTTTATTAATGGCATGGTTGTAATGTTTCATGTAGACTATGAGGTTATTGAGTTGGCTAAAGTTGATAATTACCAAATGTTAGTTGGAAAATCATGGTGTTACACCAATAATGTAGACATGACCTTTAAGAAGAATTTCATGAGCTTCAAAAATATAAATAATGCATCTTCATCTATATTTATCCTACCAATGGCCCAATCTATGTCAAAAAAATAGATATTTAGGAAAATGTTAACTATGTCTACAAAATTGCTATGAAAGGTAATACAAATATGGATGCAGATAGCAAGGGCATTTAGGGTGGGTAGATGTGAATTTTATTTAGATACTAAATTTTTTACTTGTGACCAATGGGTGAAATATTACTATGAATTGAATGAGAATATATGTTGTGTCATTAATTTAGAATCAATACCACTTACACCATAATAAAACAAGAGAATCTCTAAAAAGAGAACTAGCTTGGATAAAGGAAACAAGATTTGGGTTTTACATATAGCTTCCAAGCTAAGAAGAGCATATTAAATTAGTAATATTAATCTTATTTCCTTGCCATAGTATGAGGGATCCAAAACTATGAATGGCTTTATGGAGGATATGAAATAATGTGTTCTTAATGAGGAACATATACTTAGTGATCTTCTTAAGGAGTATTGTCATGATTTAGTGGGATACACATAATCATAACCTACCTACCTAGGGAACTATTAAATATTATAAATACACATAATTTAAACATAGAAATAAGCAATGGATACTTGAGATATATGGTGAAGAATCATCACCTAAGAGGAATACTCAAAGTTGTTAGAAGGCATGGACAAGAGGAACACATCATATTTTTGAAGGGTTATGATTTCATGTGTTTAATCAAACACTAAATACTTTGGGGCACACATGATACATTATCCATGAGATGCACCACAAGACTAACGAATGGGAAAATGTAAAATTCTCTTTTTGCATAATTTATCATTTTCCTCACCTAGGAAATAACTATAACAACCCTTACTTTGGGTGCACTGAACTATCTTATAGGGTAGACAATCATGAAGGAGCATGTATTAAACATGCATATTGAGAAAATTGACACCAAAATATTTTAAGAGTGCACTATTAATAGTGATTTGAGTGAATAGGATGAATATATATAGATGAATCAAAACTAGCATTACAAGTGTGGTAAGTATAAATTCATATGCTGAGTAAAAGAAACACTACCAAAGAATAACCCTGACCATTTATGGCTCAAAAACTCTTATGGAGAGTGAAATGTGGTGGATAAGAAATATGATATATAAAATTACTATCACAACCCCCTAAATACCACCAAAGTAAATATAAATATTGAAGAGGAACCCAAAATCACCATTTTTTAGGATTATTGGGTGGATGAAAAATTGGCGTAGATCATCAAACTATTGAATGAGCACTGGGATATTTTTTGACATAACTATAAGGAAATGAAGGGAGTGCACCATTCCCTAGGTAAAATGAATATTAATCTTGTGGATTGGATGAAACTACTAAAAATTTGACCATATATAATGAATCATAATCTCCACACTAATGTGATGGAAGAAATTAGCAACATTCTCATTGCAAGAATTATATATCCTATTGAATAATTCAAGCTATTAAGCCCCATGGTGATAAGCTTTAATAAGCATGGGTGCATATAAGTATTCATTTATTTCCATCTATTTAAATATATGTATTATTGATCCAACTCCAACCTTGTTTATTTAAAAAATTATAAGGAGTGGTGGGTTACAAAATATAAACATTCTTGACAAATTTTCTAGTTATATTAGGTGTAGATTGAATAATAATACAATACCAAAACCACATTCATGACATAATAGAGATTTTTTACCTATAATGTTATACATTTGAGGATAAAAAATGTATTGTAATGACTATGTAAAATACTTCATTCATCATTTTATCAAATTATATCCATAAGATTGGATAGTTTATGGTTTTATCAAGTATCATCATGATAATTTTTTTTGATGTTTTAGCTTTGTTGGTAATTAATAATTTCATAGAATTTAAAGAATGTATTTGTAAAACCATTTGGGAATTTACTTGTCCATGTGATATATAAGGAAAGTATTCTTATTTATCAAACTAAAGTATTTGTTATCTTAAAATTAGAAGTGCCAACCACTCAAAGCAATGTACACACATTTATTGGTCACATGGATTATTATCATGAGTTCTCAAGAACTATGAAAAAAATTGGGTCATTGGAAGAATTGATGTGCAAAGATTGCACATTTTTATGGACTGAGAAGTAATAAGAGGCATTTCACACATTTAAAGAGAAGTTTACAAGCACCCAATCTTGTAAGTCCCATGTTAGAATACTCTATCTCATGTCCATGTTGATGCATCAAGGATGGTGATAGACACCATTTTGTCACAACCAAGGGATGATATGATGGATCACCCTTTTTAATTTTCTAGTTGGAATCTTACTCTAATAGAATAAAACTATACCACAACTGATCACAAAGTGATTTTAATGGTCTATGCACTTTAAAAGTTCTTATGTCACCTTTTGGCCACATCATTTATATTTTTTACAAACCGTGAAATTTTAAAGTTTCTCATCAGAAATCCATTCTTATAGAAAATAATATGACAAAGTATTTTTTATGATGGCTAAACTAGGCAATTAAAAGTTTGGGATTGATCATCTAGCTCACATCACTATAGGGTAAAAATTAAAAAAAACATGGAAGATGGCCTTCCAAATACCCATTTGTACATGATACATTTTATTCTTAAGGACCTTGCTAAACTCACTATATTCCTCACTTAATGCATTATTCTAAATGAGTTGAAAGTAAAGGACAATAAACAACTAACAATCTACATGAGACTTTATCAATGTATTGGTAGAAATCTTTAAAAACTAGGATGGGATAAGGTTTTATAGCAATATATTATGAAGCATGAATGTGTTGAAGTTATACTAGAAGGACATGAAAGGGTTTCATGTGGCCATTATGTTGGTGAGACCATCACAAGAAATTTTTTAATTTTTGGCCTATGGTGGACAACATTATTTAAAAACACAAATGACTATGCACAAAAAATTGATGTATGCCAATGAATTAATAAAGCCAACCATTTTTTAAGGTGCTAATGATTTTAGTTACTACTCAAGATCCATTCAAGAAGTATATTATTGAATTTTTAGTACCCATAACTCTAGCTACAAGTTAAAAATGTGTTTTTTATATTATCACTGTAACATACTACCTAACAAGATAGGCAAAAACAACACCAACCAGAAATTATATTACATCAATAGAAATGTTACTATAGGAATACATTATTAGATGGTATGGGTGTCCTTTGAGTTTAACCAATGACTGAGGTACATATTTTTTGAATGAGATGGTATGTATTTTATTGGTCGAGTTCATGACTTCACACACTAAGACTACCCCTTATCATCCCAAATGAAAAATAATGTTGAATCATTTAATAATATCCTTAGTTAAACATTGGTGAATATTTATGACTTGAGATGTAACAACTAGTATTATCAATTCTCCACTCTTTTTTTGGTATATTACACCATTTATATGTGCCTCAATAAATCAACACATTTTTAGTTATTGGTCTAGATGGAAGCAATATTACCCATGGAATTTTTAGTTCACTCTCTTTTTATCACATGAATTGGTCGATTATATAACAAGGAGTCTATTGAGTGTGCCTCAAATATCTCATAAATATCAATGAGAAGTGCATGATATAAAATGGATCCAAAGAGTAGATAAGGCTAGACAAAAGGTTTAAAATGACAATTTCATTAAATGGAATAAATTATCCAAGGGTGCACATGTTTAGATATATGATTCCAAATATGCCAAGTATCCAAGAAAGCTCTAAATTTATTGGATGTGACCCAATTTAATACATGATATTATAGAAATTAGTGCATGTAAATTATACATAGTAGATGGTGGAATTATCCATGGGAATTTCACTAATAGTAGGATCAATATTTATTAAATTTAATTTATAAATAATCCACTAAAGAATAAAGTGTATGTCATGGTATGCTTTGCTTTCATTTTATAGGATTGTTTTAGTTTAATTTATTTCAAATAAGTAGATATCATTATAAAGCCATTTGAATGAGTCAAGTGATGGTTTCCATTTAAACCCATACACCATATGTCTAAGTGATTCTAGGATAGTTTTATCATGCCATTTAGATTTAATAGTGAATGCCTTTTAAGATTAATTTTTAGAATTGTATGTTAGATTATCTATATTCCAAAAGAAATTGTATTAATTTAATGTTCACATGTCACATTTTATCCCACAATAATATTACCATTGAAAATCATGTGTGACTCCTTTCACTTTGTTCTCCATTAAAAAAGTTACTCAAAAAGTTTAATAATGCATTAGTTGCACTTATATAGATAAATGGAAGAGATATTTGTAGCATAATATAAGAACACTTGATGAGATAAGTGATTTTATGCATTAGAAGACTAGGTGAATATTTAGTGTGGTGTGGGTAAATGAAGACTCAAATAAGTATTGAAGGGAAGGAAGATTGGTAGACACAAGTAGAAAAATAAACCAAGTATCTAGATAACTGAGGTGTGTGGGTTAATTAAGTGTGAAAGATGAGATACATGTGATGTACTTAGCAATGTAAAAAAAATTAAATGGGTGTAGGTTGTACCTAAAATGGAATCATACATTGATGACATCACCAATAATAATTAAAAAGGTACATATATGATTCTAATGTTAAAATTAATGGCATGCCATGTTTCATCAGGCATTTTAAATGTTGATGGGTGTCATAGATTTACTTTTGTAATTTATTTTCATCACTAGTACTATTAATAAATTTTTTATCCTACAAATCATATATCAAATAGAGTAAATGAGGGAAATAAAATTCAATTTGTGTTTGATGACATCAGGCATTTGAGTCTAGAATTTGCTTTTATAAAGGTTTGCAACATGGTTGCACAAATAATTTATTTTAAAAATGTATAGAAAAAGTGAAATTGAATAAAATAAGGGTTATTGGTTGGATCAAATTACATTAACATATAAAAAATCTTGATACTAGGAGGAAAAATTAAGGCTACAACCACATAGTTTCCCTTAGTGCACCATGATTAGGGACTTCAGGAAACTAAATATGTCTAGTGTTTTTTAGAAAGATTTTCATATAATTTTTTTGATAAATAAATATTCATCCACTATGTCATAAATTAGAAGGGGGCACAAATATGTTTAATAACCATCATAACCTAGTTCAGTGTTCATCAAGGGAGTATAAGAGGAGGCTCAATTTTTAGAAATACAATAGCTTGAGGCATGTTTGCATTGGGATATTTGGGAATAAAAGGTATCAATATGTAAAATAAAATATTATAACCACCATAAGGGGGAATAAATCACAAGACTTGATGAAGGATTGCATGGTGGCAACTAAAAAATTAGGTGAGGATGAAATAATGTAATAAAATGTAAAGCCCCAATTTCCACTCAAAAATATTGGTGTGTTGCAGATATTAGAACTACCATATTTTATAAAACCTAAAATGTTGGTTATATTTTTACTCTCACCCATTCATGAGGATAGATTCTAATTTTTAGGGCGCTATATAAAATTATCTACAAGTCACATAAGCAAATACACCAGATTTTCATGTTCAAGTGAAGATATTAAGGTAGTAGTGGAAAATAATCAAGCATTGGAGAGGGTAGCCAAGATAGTTCATTTTAAAAAGTATAAGAATAAATTTATAGTTGAGAACATTAATAATTAGGCTAAAAGGTTAGCACCATGCCTTTTCAACTTTAAATTATGTGTGAATGGTATGTAGGAAAGCATAAATAAATAATACCTATACATCACGCTACATGGGCATCGATAATGTACAATTTAATGTATCTAAGTACTTAGATGATGAAATCATAAAGGGAATAGAACAGGCTAATAAAATTGGTGATATATTCAAATGGGGCATTAATTTGATCATATTGGTGCTTGATGTAGTCATAATTCCCAATGAATGTGGAAAAAATGTTTATTCAATCCTACTATGGTAAAGGTCACCAAACCTAGAGGTACCAACAACACAATTATTCTAGTTTAATTATCAATAGTTACATAATTAATATGGATAGATGGGATGACAACCTACTTGTAGCCTTTGAAAAAATTGGTGCTCACCCAAAACCTTTCTTGAGAAATATGAAGGGTATGTTGAGTTCATGTTTTAAACTTTTAGGACTTAAATGAATGTAAATACTATATCATTAAAGAGATAAGTATACTAAATTAGGATAATAATATGAAATAAATACATCCATTTATTTGTTATAGAATTGACTAACTTTGACCTTTTTACAATATTAATAAATTATGTAAATAAGAACTTAGCTAGAAAATGATTGAGATAGATGATCTGAAGGCTAAAAATTGAGGTAAAGACTAAGTTAAGTGTTGTAAATAAGATCTAGGTGTCAAAATACCTCCTATATAATATCACCCTAATTGGATAGTAACACCATGTGACACTAGTGTCCCTATTTTATAGGTAGTGTCCTTTGTATAGGACTATCTTGATATTTTGGGTGCACTTGTGTCTATATATTTATATTTTATTCCTACGTGCACAAGTTCTAAAACCCTATATATTTCCTATTATGACTGATTTTATGATTAAACCCTAATCCCCCATGTTACTAAGGCATTTGGTTGATACAAGCTAAAAAGTGTGTTTATTATTGGCCTAGGCTAGACATCTTCAACACTCCATTGTGATAACAATTTCTTACATACCAATAATCTAAAGAGAGATCAAGCCTGATGTAGTTCTCTCCACATAAATGATTGTGAAAGTGCAAGTGAATCTAGAATGATAGTTGACTTGAGTGATTTTAATGTTCTTGAGACTAGAAATCTAAGTAATCTAAGCTTTAAATTGTTGTAGATAGTAGTATGCATAAGTAGGGTAGAATAGGGATTGATAACCTTAATTGTGCACAACTTATTCTAAGTTTGCATATTTAATTTGTATCTAGTTTTTAGAGGGATAAAAATCATGTATTTATTCTATTTTGGTGTTTATGTGGATGTTAAAAGTGTTATAGGCTAATGCTATCAAGTCTAAGATTTAAAAATATATTTATTTGTGAAAATAGGAGGGAAAGGATAGTAATTCCATTATTAGAACACTAGAACCATGTGGTGATACTGTTTGTATTATGATGCTAGTGTCTAAGTGGAAGAAAACTAGGCATGAAGGGCTAGGATGTAATAATGAAGGTATGGGACTGATTTAGGGATGATTAGGGATGCCTATGACTCATATGAAGTTTAGATAAGTTTGAAAATAATCTCTAAGATAGGTTGCCTCAATTATCACTCTTAACACTTAAGTGTTACTTTTAAGTGATTACATTTGTCCCCCCCCCTTTATTCTTGAAATGCAACAAAGTGGAATGGTTAGGATATAGGAAAAATATGCGTACTTAGACATACTTAAGAGGTGAAGTCCATAAATCTAGGTTTGAATATGTGAATCATGATCTAATGTGTGTCTTGAAAATGAAATGTTCATATATCATTCCTTACTTAAGACATATCAAAATCAAAGACAAAAATGAGTAAATAAGTAAAACTAAGTAAAAGGATAAGAGAGAGGAAAATAATGAATACACCTCATTGGGTATGCAAAATAATATATAAACCTGGTGATAACCTATGGGTGTGCATGTATATATTGATTAATTAATGAATATCTTGGACTGAGATGATGGCTTGCTCAAACCTCATGTGTGGGTGGCTCAAGAATTCAATCTAGTTTTGAATCCATCATTGCACACCCTTGCTTGGTGGATCATGACTTGTGAATATCTTGGATTGAGCTGGTTATGTGTCTAACCCTTTAATGTAGGTAGCTTAAGAACTCAAGTATACTATGAATCCATCATTTCTTACCCATGTGTAGTATATGCATCTAAAACTAAAACTGTGTTATGTAACTAAAAATGTCTAACTAGAAATATCATCTCTAGGGCCACTCAAGTATATTAGGTGGCTTTGGGCCACTTAGGAATGCCAACCACTATAGATGGATTAAGGCACGAAACTAGTGTGTAACCTAAAATATGATGTCATATGTATACAATGTATATAGTGACATGGAATTTTTCATTCCATCTAATCAACCAGTGTGTAAGGGATCATTCAGAAACAATGTAGCATGCATATGCCCCTAAATATGATATTTGAGCATATAGATTTTGGATTGAGTTGTAATAATCTATATCTAAGTATATAAATTGAAAATGGTATTGGTCATGCCACACATGATTCCCCCAATCTGAGAAAACTAGTATGAATCTAAGATAAACTTGTATGAATCTAGGATAAACTGAGCAAAATTGGTAAATCTATAATTGAACCTACACAAACCTAGACTATCACTGTTATACTTTCCTAGCCAATGTGGATTTATATAAAAGTAAGGCTATTGAATATTAGTATCATATCTTTCATAGTAGGTCCATGTAGTATTAGTGTCCCAATTTGGGTGCTAATGTTTATTTTCTCTAATTTTTATGTAACTATAATGATCTATGTGTCAGTATTTTCCCACTATGTTTACCTAAGTTTGATTTATATAATCTGAGCCTATGTAATAAAAATGTATTATGAGTACATTTTCATATATTTATCTCTATGACAAACCCTTATGAATACCCCTCTTTTGAGGGGAGTTGTTGAACCTGTGCAAAAAATGTACTCAAAATAAAAAAATCTCTACAAGATGTGTGTTAACCAGAGCATATATAATATTTGCATAATAATCCAACATAATATGCATACATACTATTTAAACGTAAGATAATATGAGTCCAAATTTGTAATGTGTGATGTATGTCATGTTTATCATTCACAAGGGTGTCAAGATAGATATAACAATGTATGTAACAATAAATTTGAGTAATAAATAACTACCTAGGGGGATGGGGCATGATGTCCATCATGGTACCCAATTAGGAAGTGAAGATGCATGGTAGCCTCAGGGCATATAAAACTATAATGTGTAATAATAAAAATACAAGTGTCATGAACATGATGCATACAAGTAATCATACATATAATAAACATGAGGCACACAAAGTAGGCCAAAATGTCATAATATAAAGGACATGGGCACATGTCACTAAGTCTAAGAAAATAAGACATACAAGGACATTCAAATGTCCACATATACAAGAAATAAGTAGGTTTTCTTACATCCACATATAAGGACATGTTTAAATGTCTACATACACAATCAAAAAGGCACACACAAAGACATGAGCACATATCCAAAGCATACATACTATGAAAATAAGTGACATAGATCTAAAAAGCAATGACATATTCAAATGCACTCAAATATAAGAAACATAGATAAACTCAATCCTAAACTAGGAAAGATATAAATTAAAGTATGAATGATCATGTAATACAAATATGTGTAAGAGATAAGATGTACATATGCTAAGTCTAGAGTAGTAATAGCCAACAAAAAAACTGAGTAAGTGTAGCATGATCAATATAAAGATATAACAATTCTAAATATGTGATGTAGAGTATATAAATATGTAACTTGGTATCAAAATGGTGTATAAGGTACCCCTAAATAAGTGAATGTGTCAAATGAAGAACCCACATATCTATGTATATTCCCCCATTTTGAATATGATAGTAAATATAAATTGTTGTACTGGACCTGAGTCTTATATCAATCTATAAGCACTCAATAAGAAAAAGTGAAGCATGTATTAACCAACTATACTAAGATATCTATCATATGTAGTGTCTAGAAAGTTTAAGAAGTGTATTCTCGACAATGTATACAATCTATAATTTTGTGTTTTCTAAGTAAATATTTGAATTTGTTTGTGCTTTTGAAATATTGTATTATTATTTTTATTTTATGGATATAATTTATGTATAAGAAACATGAAAATGAAACTATATACAAGGAGCAAGATAGAAGGAAAGTATGTCGAAGTAAATAATGGAAATAAATGAAATAGTTTACAATCAAAGTGTAATGTCTCTATATACCCAAGAGCACATCCATGGGATGTGGATAATCAAATGGTAGATCAAGTGGGAGGTTATCTAATGTTGGATAATAAATCTATCCAAAATCAAATAAGTCCTCATCATCACAATCATCATACCATTTTGTGTGTACTAGTGGAACCTTTTCTTTGGCATTAGTTTGGATTATGTGTATCTGAATAACATGATGATTTACTATGTAATATGTATCTTATGTAATCCTAGGTTAAAACATATTGTATTATGGAGTATCTTTATGAAACATGTGGTTATCATATATGCCATCATGTAAAATGAAGACCATGTGTCCCTCATGATTGAATGTCAAACATCTATCTAATCGATCAACTATGACATCAATCACCTATGACCATGTATTGCCAAGTGTAAACTATAGATGAGTGCCCTTGATAATGATAAATAATAATGTGTTGGCCACATGTAATTGGTAGTGTGATATGTCTAATGAAATATTGACAATGTATGGCATGTTGTAGTTTATTTTCCTAAAAGTCTATGTGATGTAAAAATGCCAAAGTGAAATTAATTGGATTGAAATACTCATCTATAACCACAAGGAGGATGTATCTATCTGTAAAAAAAAATTGGATAGTCAATGGATCATTCTATGAGTATTTATGTTGATGATGACTCTTTCATGGTGCCTATATCTATGGAGGTGGATGTTGTACAATCTAAATAGTGCCCCAAGCCTTGAATTTTGTTCACTTATGTTGAATGTTGAGCATGTATTGGTATCATGTCCTATAAGTATATTAAAATTATAAAAGAATTGATCTTCCTACTATGATAATTTTTTGATAAACTTGTGATGAAATATGGGAAATACCATCAATCCTCTATCAAGTAATATATGTATAATTTGGTATGGTCTATCTTTTGAACTCCCTACCTATATTTGTGTAACTGGGTCTATATCCATAAATGTAACCATATGTATTGAATAAATGGAGGGATATGATATTGGTCATAATTGAGTAAGGGATCCTATAGCTAGAGGATTATGAAATAATAGTGTTTTTAGTGTATAAAAATGTATGAGTACCTTATAATCATCTTTGTACTCTCTTGGGCCCACTAGTGTGAAACTTAATCCACATAAATAGTCATCAATGTTAATAAGTGTTGGATTATCCTCTATGGTGGCTTGATAATATGCATAAAAGTTATGAATGTATACTTATTCTAATTTAACAAGTAATGTTAAATGTTCTATGGGAATCTCATCTTTTGCCTTAGGTGGAGATATTTGTACCATGGGATTCTCCTCCTCCATCATGGGTAAAGGTAATTGTGTTCTAGGAAGATTTGTAAGAGGCATAGGAATAGTATTATTAGATTCTCCAACCTCATATGTATGCATCTTATAAATTATAATCTTGTGAGGTGGGGAATCTATGATAACATGAGGTGTCCCATCTTAATATGTACTTGGGGTAGTAGGCTCAGTGAGTCTGCAATATATGAATGGTTTATTATCTATTAGATAAGTGTATAAGTACTCATCATGTAAAAACTTGATACATATATACAAAGTAGAGGGTATAACATACATAACATGTATCATAGGTTTCCTAAGTAATAAGTTATAGTGAAAATTATTAAGCATCACCTGAAACTATGTAGGTGGGGTTTTTGTCCCTACCATAATATTCAATGTAATAAAACCCAATTTTTATCTAGGAATGTCATATAAACCTCTAATATTATTATATGTATTTTTAATGGATGATATAACAACCCCATAGTCTATATAAATGTGAGTTTGCATATGTTAAGTCTTGAACCATTATGAATTAGAACTCATTTAATAAAGGTGGTATTGAGTTTTACTTGAATAAAAAGTAGTAAATTTTGAGTAATAACTGATTGTGATGGTAAATCATCATAAGAAAAAGATATAACATCCTTAATATTCTTGATAGTGTTCATGATAGATGAAAATTAATTTGTTTTTATGTCATGAGGAAAATATGTATGATTGAGTGTTTTAAAACTAATATCTTTGAAAATAATTGCCTTTTGGAGTAATTCCAATATGGATATCTTAGCCAGTGTGTTCCTCAACTGATTCATAATATCAAATGTTTAGTGTTAATCTCTAGGTCATGTTGTAGTGTGTTAGGGACAAGGATGGATGGTAGGATTATGCTATTCCTATATAGGATAAGGAGGCACCCTGTTCTATCTATTATTTGTCAAAGATAAGTAGTAGAGGATGGATGGGAGCAAATATAATCAACTAATCTAGGTGGAGATAGAATAAAAGGAGTCCTCTAATCCATCTATCATTGAGTAGTAACCTATGATAACTCAAAATTGATCCATGTAGTAATTATACTCATAATAATGGGAATCAAAAGAGGGAGGACCAATGTGTTAAATAAGCTTATCTTTGACATGATCCATGAGAGTGACATACATGTGGATTTTTATACAGATGGTGGGTAATAAGTATGCTAAGCAAACCATAATATTTTATACCATAAAGTATAAAAAGGTATCTATCATGATAATCATGATGATAAGATATAAACTAAAAACTGAGTGGATGATAGGAATAAGAACGAAAACCCCTAATGGTACACTAGGGTTTTGAAATAATGTGCTCAAAGTAATTTGGGTTCACTAAATGTTTTAACCTTTTAGGAGTTAGATTAATGTTAATCTTAGTTTTTTAAAGAGCCAAGTATACTAAATCAGGGTAATATTTATGCAATAAATAAAACCATGGATTTTTTATAGAATTTACTAACTTTGACCTTTTTATAAATAGTAATAAACTATGCAAAAAAGAACTTACTTAGAAAATGACTAAGACAGATGATCTTCAGGCTAAAAATTGAGGAAGATACTAGTCTAAGTATTCTAAATAGGATCCATGTGTCAAAATCCCTCTTAGATAGTATCACCCTAATTGGATAGTAGTGTCATGTTGTGGTACTGTCCCTATTTTGGCAATAGTGTCCTCTATGAATGACTATCTTGAGATTTTGGGTGCACCTGTATCTAGATCTGTAAGGTATATCCATACATACATAAGTTATGAAACCCTAAATATTGCCTATTTGGACTAAGTTTTTGAGAAAAACCTAATATTCCATTTTGTTATAGCATCTGATTGATACAAGTAGAAAAGTGCGTTTGTTAGTGGGGTAGGCTAGAAATTCTCAACTCCCCACTATGATGAGAATTGCCTAAATATAAATACTCTAAACAAGGATCAATCCTAATGTATTTATCCCCACCTTAGTGCTATAGTTGACTTGTGTACTTTGAATATGGTTGAGATTGGAAATTTAGGTAATTTGATCTTAGGAATGTTGTAGATGGTAGTATGTAGAAGAAGGGTAGAATATGGATTGACAACCTTAATTATGCATAACTTGTTTTGAGTTTTCACATGTAATTTGTATATGATTTCCATATAGTGTTTAGAGGGCCAAAATTCATGTATTTATACTATTTTGGGGCTTGTGTGGGTGTTAAAAGTGGTCTAGTTCGACCCTAGGAGGTCTAATATTTGAAAATATATCTATTTTTAAAAAGAGGAGGGAAAGGATAGTAATGCCATTATTGGGACACTAGCTCCATGTGGCATTATTGTTCCTATTATGGTTCTAGTGTCCAAGTAGTAGAACACTAGGTACAAAGGGCCACAATGTAAGAATGAAGGTTTAGGACTAATTTAGAGATGAATAGGGATGTATGTGGCCCACACAAAGGCTATATAAGTGTGAAAATATGCTTTAGTATAGGTATATGGATAAGATAGGGACATGTGGTCTCAATTATTACTCTTATCACTCAAGTTTCACTTTTAGGTGATTACAATTCACAATAATGAGAAATAATTCACTCACATAAATTATTTTGGATGATAATGACATGTATGATTTGATCAGTTTTTCATATGGATTTTCTACATAATATTTAAATAAATTACCTAATGCACAAAGAAAGATGGTGCATATTTCTCAGGGCACTATTGAAATATCCATCTAGGGTTGTTATAATGATGAGGTCATGTTAGATGATTTCTCAACCACAAGAGACTCCCAATTGGAGAAAACATCAAGGGATAATTTTTTTAGGATTTATTATGAGCCAAAGCCCGAGAAAGGAAAGGTAAGCACCAATATGGGAAATAAGGAGAATAAGTGGACCCATGTTGGGTTAAACATAGCTAGTTAAAGATAAAGAGGAGGCATATAATAAGAAAAATAAAACATGGTTTTCATATATCACATCCAACCAAACCCCCAAGAGACCAAAACATTATAAATACACAACTATTGAAGTCCTTGAAGAATAAAATGTCTCACGCATTGATTCCAAGAAATATGAGGTGTTGTTTAACAAAATAAAACCATTTGAACCAAAAACAACAAACCAAAAATATGCTCTTATAAAAACACCCTCACATATCAAACACACACCACTTATATTCCCATCACCTTGACAACCATCACCACCTCCTCATTCTTCTCAATACTCCATTCAATCAGCCTCAACTCAATCTACTCCATTACAATATCCAACACCTTCTACTCAATAGTCTTCTAATATGTAAGTTAAGGTGGTTTAAGGAAATAATTTTTTCCACACCAAAAAATATGACACGAGCATAGTACCTATGATGTAGGGCTTAGTGGGTAACCATTTTTATGATATCATAGTTAGTTTAGGGGATGAATCTAATTATATGGGATCAATAGAGGATGTTTTAGGAATAAGCATAAACCAAGATAAAAAATACATAATAGTGCTATAGATGGAATTGGATAAGTTTCAAGAGAAAATGGAAAGGGTGATAGAATAAGGAAAGAGACAATTGGATGAAAAAGAAGGTGTAAGAGAAGAGAAGACAACACAAAGAGGATAAATAAGAAAGAGAAGAAGACCATGAATTTTTATATTTTGAATTAGAGGAAGAAGAGCCCAAAAAAATGATAAAATAGAATAATATGATGATGAAGAGCATAGTCTTAATGTAAGAGGCTTAACATAAAAAATAATTGATGGATATTTATTCATGTGGGATAAAATGCAAGGGGATGGTTCATCTTCTCATATACTCTAATGAATGTTTTTATACTTTGATTACCAACTATATGAGCCATTTTTTAAGACACTTCTTAATTCTTTGATGATGGGGAAACCCCATACTATGGGTAAAGGGTGTTTGATAGTACCCCTGGGCTACATAAAAATTATATATGTCTAATATGGTTATACACTCATGAATATGGCTATAGAGGTCTCACCCAAAAATTCTAAAAAAAGAGTAGCCTTGAGAACCTATAAAACTAATTTATAAGAAGTTAAATGGGAATGAATGTAGTTGGCATATAGTTAGCTAAAATAGAGTTAAAATCCCTAAAAATCTATTAACAAATTATCATAGGACACATGGAAATCATAGATAGGGTCAATTTTTAAAATAAAAAAGGATATGGATAAGCTCAATTTTATAGTTAATTCAATCTTAGAAAGGACTAGTTAGAGGAAACATCTAGGGACAAGGCTAAGTTACCTCAAAAAAGCAAAAATTAACTTCAATTAATATCTGTACAGGTTATGATGATTTATTGTGTAAACTCTATGAATAAGTAGAAAGGTTATATATATATATATATATATATATATATATATATATATATATATATATATATATATATATATATATCATGATAAACCCAAGTAATAACCACAAGATTTATTGATGAATAGTGGAAGTGCAAAAAACTAGTGATGCAAGTGTACCAAATTAAATATTAAACCAAAATAATTAAGATCCCTTAGGAGGTAGAAGAGCTAGGAGATCAAATATATTAAAATCACAAGTAATTGTAAGTTTTATTTAAAATATTACAACTTAAAACTATATGTAAGGAAAGCATACCTAACAAGTGTTGAATGGAGAAACTAAAAAATTAAAGTTGGTCAATTTGAGGACCATGGATATTAATGAATAGCCATCAAAATTTTTTAAAAAAAAATTATGGAGATCTCCACTAAGGTAATTATGATTGAGGTCATTCTATCTAAAGTGAATATTTGATGAATAAATCCAATGCGTTTTACCTAAATTATTTTTAATACAAGAAAATTTGGAAGGGTTGATTATAGATAGACAACCAATATATTATGGGGTGATGTTTTACCCCAATTTTGGATTATAATGGAAGATAATAATTTTTAAAGATAGTATGGAACAAAATATGTGTAGTTTAAACAATATACTTGAATAATAGGACCAATAGTGAAAAATGATGGATGAAGATGAGGTCACACATACGTACATAAAGACCTAAGATTACTCAGTAGGAAATTAACCAATTCATGGAATACACATATGGTATTAAATTTATCAACATAGGAGAACCATAGGACTAGGGAGGAGGTTGTGTAGACTAAAGAACATGAGAGAAGGAATAATAGGTCAAACTAGAAGACTGAGTGAACCCCATATGAAGAAATTAAAACATAACATATTTTAGAGTAAATATAGCATAATGGAAAGAATCTATAAAGTTTTTAGAATTGGAACATTCAATATAAGCAATTTAAACTATTATTTATAGAGGGTTGTTACACACCTTTAAAAAACTACATTAATGTAATTTAATTCTAATACAATGATTGAGGTCTATAAAATCCCACCTTGAATTACTAATAAAGATATATAGGATAGGGTGAAATTTTATGCTACTATAAATTACAAGTCATTGTTACTTAAGGAGATTGTGTGAACTAATTTATATTTTGAATTTGAATGGAAGAGTGTACAAACTTTGTCAATTGATCATGCAATCTTATGTTTTATTCAAAAAATTACTCTCATAATAGTCTAAAAATGGATTATGAATGTTCATGTGTATGGAAGTATTTTTGATGTAAACTTGTGAATGAGTTATGTTTTATTAAATAATTAAGAATAATATCTAAGTATGATTTGTGTGCTCATTGTGTCAAGTTATATAGGTTATGAGAGTGATATATTTTTATGAAAATAACCCATTTGAGACTTGGTGTGTTCTCTCTATACCTCAAGTGATATTGGTATTCCATAGTGTGATATGTCAGTGTAATGAAGTATCTAATGTTTGGGTATGTAATATTGATGCATAACTCATGAAGGGTGTGAGTTTCACCCGAATAGATAGTCATTCCAAGGAGAATAATTTTAATTTTTATATATAATTACATCCATTTAATAAAAATAAAAAGAATAAGGCTATGACATCACTTCAAGGATAAGTTTTTTATTACAACTTAAATTTAGATAAGAAGTGGTGTTTTAACTCCCTTTATAAAAATTTATGTTTGGGTAGTAATGATGCTCAAGGCAAGTTAAACCTTCTAAGATTTTCCATATTAATGTTCAAATTAAGATGGTAAATTTTTATTCTTTTTCTCAATAAAATTTTATTATCAAAGAGATAATATATAGGATTTGGTTGGAAAATTATGATCATCCTAATCCTAATGTGTTATGATTGGTGAAACAAGGAGTAGATATAAGGGTTTTCAAACAATGTAGAGTTAATTTTGAAATGAATGAACATTTCATTGATGAATTTGTTGTATATGTTGCACCTATCGATATTTATGGTATAGTATTTATAAGCACCTATATGTATGTCAGATATTTTATTTTCATGAGGATAACTAATAAATAATATTTGGTTAATGATGGTAAAATATACACCATAAAATATTATGATTTCAAATCTAAGCTCTTCTTCATAAGTGACACTAAAGGTAACCAATTCCTTAATGTTAGTCGTAAGTTTTTTTTGTCATTTTTAAAGGTGAGAAAGATAATGTATTAATTGAATGAAAAAATGATCATAATAGTCTACTAACAAAGATCATGAGATGAAATTACTACCAATTTATCATCTTCCTGACATTGGTCCTCACTATAATAATTGAAGGAAGGAAATGAGCCACCTAAAGGAAATAAAAAGGTGGACTCAAAAGTTCACAAGTTTGATAATTTCCTTCAAAAAATAGACCTCCAAGTATAAGAGAGGTTCAAGAAGTGGGGAAATGAATTTCCTCACTATATGAAATCCTAATATTTTGGGGACTAAAATCTTCTAACTTATGGAGGCATGATCAAAATTTTGGATTAGTGATTTTAGCCATTGGATCTAACTAATCCACTTTTCTCATTTTATAAAATTTAACTTGAAATCACTTGAAATTCTCTTTCTATTTATCAAATTTTAGGTGATTTAGTGATGTAACCATTAATAGGGTTAAGAATAAGTTATGACACCCTAAGACCTAAAAATATATGTCTTGTTGCAAATTATAAACACTATAAATATGTCATCAAAATTAAAATATTATTATATATTTGTGTTCCTTTAAAAAAATTATGCATTTTTTTTAAAATGGCATATCAATTCGAATTCATATGCAATTGTTATGGCCTCTAAAATTTAGTATGTCTAGCTTGATTAAAAAACCACCCCAATAATTTTGAAATTTTAAGTGGTGGTTACATAACCACCTTAGAGGTTTTTATATCTTGGGAGGTAGTTTTTAATATTGCTTAACAATTTTGTTGTGCATAAAGTGGAGGTTTTGCATGGAGACAAAGAATAATTTGACTAATAGTTTAAAATGGTTTATCTTCATTATGTCTTTTTAGCTTATAATTTTATCTCTTTTTGGTTTCAAAATTATATATATAAGGACTATTTTGTATAATTTGGACTTATACCCACTAAAGTGGAATGGAGAAAATTTTTCTCCAAAATAATTTTCATATGTTCCAAATAAAATGGATTGTTTTGAACCATTTGGGCCATAGATCACTTTGAATGAATTGGACTATTTTGAATAATTTGGACTTATACCTCATAAAGTGGAGTGGAGGAATTTTTATCCAAAAAATAAATTTCATATATTCTAAATAAATTGGGTTATTTTATATAAAATGGACTTATGCCCACTAAAGTGGAGTGAAGAGAATTTTCTTCAAAAAAAATTTGTTATATTTGAAATAAATTGGACTATTTCAAAGCATTTGGGCATAGATCATTTTGAGTAAAAAATGATATTTTGAATAATTTATACCCATAACTATAAAAAGGAGTGATTCAAAAGAAGATTTTCTCAAAAAAAAAAAAAAAAAATTATTTCAAATAAATTGGACTATTTCAAACCATTTGAGCATAGATCATTTCGATTAAATTGGGATATTTTAAATCATTTGAAATTATACCCACTAAAGTGGAGTGGAGAATATTTTCTCCATAAATATGTTTTCTATATTCCAAATAAATTGAATTATTTCAAACCATTTGGGAGCAGATCATTTTGAATAGATTAGATTGTTTCAAACTCATGGCACCCTTCTAGGCCTTCATACCGATCATTGATCCTTTGAAGTAGCTTTCATTACTGGGACACATGGCACTATTTAACTAGCCAAATTATGGGTGAAAAAATATTAATCAATCTAGTTCATCTACATAATAAAATATCTTGAAAATTATTTGTTGTTCATTAGGAACATCTTTTGAATGAGCAAGTGTCAATATACTAATTCAATAATTGCAAGGAATCTCCAACTATAAATCAAATTGCACTAATAACCAAAGCAAAGTAATTCTAAATTAGAATTGATTATTTTAAAATTAATTGAACTATATTTGAAATAATTTATAATTGATTTATATGAAATTGATAATAATGTTTATTACTAGAATTATAGTTTATAATCAATAAATACACTTTAAAGAATTAGGTGAAGTTGCATCTTTCTATACATTAGTTCACAACTATTGGCATGGATTTTTTGCTTTCTCCCAAGAATGTGATGATTGACATTATTTTGATTCTCCAATCCTTTTCATCTTTTTGACTTCCATTTTTAGTATATCTAATTGATGTGACATAACTAATTTTCAATGTTTGATTTTTAACACAATTCTGAGAATTATAATCAATGAACAATGTGTTGGCAATTGAAAAATCATCTCCAAAGCTCCCTTTAAAAATAACTTCATCCAATTTTTTTATGTTTATATTGAATGTCTTAGAATATTTTTTCCCCAAACAAACATGAAATTTGAACTTGTGTAACACATGGCTTGAATGGGTATCCTCAAATGATTATCCTTTATCATTGAACAAATGCCAATATGAGAAAAAGACTACAGTGCTACCTTCAAAATTTCATTGGAATGATCTCAAATGTAATATGAGATATTTTTAATTTTATAATCTTATTTTTTTCCCTTATCATGAATTTTCATATCTTTTGTTTTGTGCACAACAAATAATAAGTCATCCAACCCCAAAATCAATAGATCTTAGAAGTTGGTTTTAGCTCCTCCTTTGAAATGTCTACACTTTGTTAAAAAATAAATGAATCATTTATTAAAAATATTACATTTTAAGAGATATAACATGAAAAATTTTAAATAAAATGTTTTACATGTTACTACACTGGTCATTGAATCAATTTTGATTTGTATTTTTTATTGTAATATAAAAACATAATGCATTTCATTTGATTCATTTTTTTTTTTTTTTTGCATTTATTTAAATCTTATAAAGATTCATATAAACCCATATAAAAATAAATACATGCTCAAGTAAATTGTAACTATAATACTCATTATACACAGATGTACCATTTTTATTACCAATTTTGTAACACACATATGCATATAAAATTCATATTGAATCCTTATAACTTGACCATGATTGTATCATAATTTGAATCAGTCTAGTTTTTCCATAAGTCATTTCTCATAGACATTGATATCAATATCTATATTCTTACAATAATGAAAGTATCAATTGTTATTATGCATACTAATACATATTTATATGTTTATGCAACCCATCATAGCAAACAAAATAGGATTTACTCTTATAAGTCGTAGTTCACTATCACTAAAGTCAAATGAATATACATCAAATTAAAAATTATTTAAATCAATAGTAATATAATTTTTTCTAGCACAATATAATTTATTATTATTATTATTATTATTATTATTATTATTATTATTATTATTATTATTATTATTATTATTATTATTATTATTATTATTATTATTATTATTGATAAAGAACACATGGATACTCTACATCAAAATTTATTGTATTCGAGACATAGTATATCACATATTATGTTATTTTAAACAAGGTAAATTAAACATGTAAACAACATTTTAATGGGTAAATTAAACTTGTAAATAACATTTTAATGGGTAAATACAACCACATTCAGTCTACACAATAATAAAATGAACCACACCTCCAAATCCCACGCTGATGTAAGCCTATATTTTATTGTCTTTTATAATCTACTATCCATCAAGAAAATTTCAATTGTAATGTGTTTAAATAAATAAAGATAATTAATATATTTTAGACTTGTATTATATTTGTATAATTACACATTTATTGAAGGGGGTTTTCACATTTTTTTCCTTTTTAGAGTTTGTATGGGTGCATTATTTCATTGAAACTTTGGTTCTTTATTCCCTACAAGGTATTTTATAATGTAGTAACTAAAAATTCTCATTATTAATTGATTTTATATTTTTATTTTAAAAATATGTCTTGTTGTAAAGTTTTACCTTGTGTTGTTTTCATGGAGACACCAACCTGAACAGCTATATCATGGATTGTTGTGTTGTAGACACAAAGTGCTAGAGTTACATTGTGAACTATTTTAATTGAGACATAAACAAATGAAGAAATATTATGCTAGTAATATGAATCATTGATAAATTAAAAAATTGTATAATTTAAAAAATATGCATGATCTTATATTACCTTCTTCAACTTGTGATGTGTCATGTACATTGATATGATTTTCAACTTGAGATGTGTCATGTTAATTGATATGGTTTTCTATTATTATTGTTTCTTCACTTGCATGCAATGCCATTGGTGCTACACCCTAAAATATTGCTAAGATATTAGGTTTGAAAAATAAAGTGTACACACAAAAATATTATTAAGATGTTATATTTGGAAAATGAAGCATGATTATAAAATAAATTAAAAATGTTATACACCTAGTATTGATCAAAGTGTTTGTTAATGTATTAATTGCTCTAAATTTGTCAAATAAATTTGAAATTGAACATTAAAAATTATTTGTTCTTCAGTTTCTATAATGGAAGATATATTTCTTGGTAATTTTGTACAAGCACGCACCAATCCAACTCCTGTATATACCCATAGCATGTCACATGCATCTAAATCATTTAAATTAGAGACAAGTGTCTCCCAAAATATGTTATCTAGTTTTTTTATTGAATGGCCTTCCTATTTTGTGTGAAACAATCATTTGAAATGTTGGTATATCTTTATAGATGTCAAAATCATACTCTAATATATTTTTTGTGAATGGAGGTTGCAACCTTGTAGCTAAAAATGAGTTGGATCCTAACAAAAATTAGTACCTATAATATGTGTCCAATCAAATCCATAACTATTTGGACCCCATAGTATGACACTTGTATCTTGCATGTAATGGAAATCACCAACATGCAGACTCTTGAGAGAGGTTTAAATGGAAAGATAATGTTGTATTTTATGGATGATGAATACATTAAAGGACCCAACAATAAATTTTTAAACCAATGCCAAAAAATAGGCAAATATGTTCTTCCTTAAAAGATTTAATAAAATTCAAAAGATCAATAATTATCAAATCAATGTTCAGACTGGACAATGGCTGCGTTTGGCGGGCGTGAGAGGGACGGCCCAGGTGAGGGTTCAGGAGGCCTGCGGCCACAGCTGGGAGAGTTTGGAAAAGGTAAGGAACAGGTTTATGAAAATGGATGACCCAAGGTTGTTAAGATCAATGGATGTTTCCCTAAGGCGCAGGAAAGACCGGTCCTGGTTATCCCTGTTGAATCGGTTAAAGAAGAAGTGGAATATTTTTCAGGGCATACCCTGATCTGCAAGTTCATGGGAATTAGGATTTCCCAGTCGACCCTAGAAGTGTGGTTACACCGTACTTGGCAGGTGGAGGGAGATATGGATATAATGCTGGCAGGTAACAGCTATTTTCTTGTCAATTTCTCCTCTATTTCTGATAGGAACAGAATTTTTGAGGGAGGACCATATTTTTTTGATCGAATTAGTCTATTTATCAAGCCATGGCATGCTAGATTCAATTTAGTGGAGGACTTACCTACTCGTGTGCCTATGTGGGTTCGCCTTCCAAGGCTCCCTCTGGAGTTTTGGCGGGAGGATATTCTCTGTCAAATTGCTGCTCTTCTTGGGGTGCCTATAGCGATAGCGCACCAATCACTGGACAGAAAACTCATCTCTTTTGCTCGGATTTGTGTTGAAATGGACCTGAATAATCCTCTCCCGAATGCTTTGGAAATTTGTATGGGAGGTTCATCCTGGTTGCAACAAATTGATTACGAGGCTATACCCTTCAGATGTCAGATTTGCCATGCCTACGGACATCTGCACCGCCAATGCCCCCAAGTGGCTCGCTTCAATGCAGAGGATACTATCAGAGGAAATGAAGAAGGCAAGGTGGCCCAATCGGGATCAATAAAGTCAGCTACAGATGGTGCAGTGAAAGGCAAACCACATTCAACTAGGGGTAATCCAACTCAGGACCAGTCTGTATCCAATGGGCCAGACAATGATGGTTTCATTCAAGTTCGAAGATGGGTAAAGGGCCGTGGGCAAAAGCGTAGAAATCAGGACAGAACTCTTGAGGTCGGCTTTAATCGCTTTGACACCTTGGATAGCATGGCTATTGAGGATGGTATTCCCCAGGAGGAGCTGGAGGGTCTAGTGGAGGCTAGAGGGATATTTGAGTTGCCTCGTGAACCCCAAGGCCTAGTGTCCCAGATGAATAGAGAGATGGAGGTGGTCCCTGAAGAAGGGGCGTTGGCTGTCTTGCCAGACTAGCAGAGTATGAATATCAGATGGGCTGACCTGGTAAAAGTATCAGATACTCCCGAGAAGCTTAAGAGCTCTTTGCCAGCCCTGGGACTGATCTAGAGACCTCTCAAGAAATATTCTGGTTCCAATCCAACTAAAGCAAGGCGTCAAAAAGATCAAGAGAAAATCCAATGTACAGGTGATTTATTGGTTGAATCAGGGGTGGTTAGGACCCTGGATGAACACTTCACCCAACCCACCCAATGATTCTACTGTCTTGGAATGTGAGGGGAATGCATAGTATCCCCAAACAAAGAGCTATGCGGAAATTGGTAAGGGATCACCAACCTGATATTCTATGTTTACAAGAGACGAAGCTTTCTGTGGAGGCTATTTTTAGCTGTATGCCGAGGTTTTGGGCCCGGGGTTGTTGTCAGTGTGTGGGAGCTCGTGGTAGTGCCAGAGGCATTGCAATCTACTGGGATCCCGAGAAGATCACCCCACTTCATTGGATGGCTAGCGGCTCGTCACTCTCTATGATTGCTTCCTCCCCAGAGTGTGGGGAAATGTTTCTACTCACTAATGTCTATGCGCCAGGGGATCTCTCAGGACAGCACAAGCTTTGGGCACATTTTCAGTATGTTCAGAGTTTGTTTCCCTTTCTGCCTTGGGTAGTTAATGGAGACTTCAACGCTATTCTAAGCCTGGAAGAAAAGAGAGGAGGGCTCCCATGAATTGAGCCATCTTCAGAGCTTTTTAGACATAACATTGACAGGCTGCGCCTTGCTGACATCAAGCCATCCAATGGGCTGTTTACCTGGAGTAATCAAAGGTCAGGTAAGGATGCAATATCTGAACGCCTTGATAGATTTTTATTATCTAGTTTTTGGCTTTCCAGTGCTTTCTCCTTGGCTTCCAAAATTCTGGATTGGCAAGGGTCCGATCATTGGCCCATTAAGATGACTACCAGGTACATTCCCCGACCAAAGAAACCACCTTTCAAGTTTTAGCTTATGTGGCTTCGGGATCCTTCTCTCCACTCCCTTATGTCCAACTGGTGGAGGCAGGGGAAATCGGCATATGGGACTGCGATGTTTTCTTTTGCCAAGAAATTACAGTATGTGAAGCGGAAATTACAGGAATGGAACAGGGACAGCTTTGGGAATCTTCATGTTATGAAGAAAAGAGCTCAGGAACAGCTGAATATTGTTACCAGACAAATCCTTGACTTTGGCCTCACAGAGGATCTTCACAGGGCTGAATTCGTAGCTCTAAATGAGCTATCTGAATGGGAACTCCGTGAAGAAATCTTTTGGAAGCAGAAAGCCTGAAATGATTGGCTTCTAGAAGGAGACAGGAACACTGCTTTCTTCCACAAGTCAGTCCAGGCCCGGCGCAACAAGAACTTTATTGCTGCTCTGGATGCTCCGGATGGTACCCGAATTACCTCATCTTCTGACATCTCGATGGAAGCGGTTAGGTTTTATTCGGAGCTCCTCTCTGGTGTACCACATCTTGCTGATTCTAAGGAACGGGAAATTTTGGCCTGCATCCCTTCCCTTATTATGCCGAGGATGAATGCTAATCTTATGAAAATGATTGATTTGGCTGAAGTGGAGAGAGTTGTCTTTGGTATGCACAAAGGTAAGGCCCCAGGTACAGATGGTTTTCTGACTAATTTTTATCAGGAGTTCTGGAGTATTATTTGCCAGGACCTGCTTGATGTTGTGCAAGAATCTTACCTTAACAAGGAATTGCTTAGAGCCTTTAATGCTACTTTCTTGGTTCTGATTCTGAAGGAGAGACAGGCTAATAAGTTGGACCAGTTCAGACCTATTGCGCTTTGTAACACGGTCTACAAAATTATCACCAAACTCATTGCAGAGCAAATCAAAGTATGGCTGCCCTTGATTATCTCTGAAGAACAAGGGGGATTTGTGGCTAGTAGGCAAATTCTGGATGGCATAGTGATTGCTTCGAAAGCAATCCATTCCATGAGTTCCTCATAGGAGAGGGGGATGTTCATTAAACTTGATTTATCCAAAGCATATGACAGAGCTGAGTGGGGTTTTTTGAAGAAAATTCTTCTAGCATTTGGCTTTGGCCATGATTGGATTAGGTGGGTTCTGAGTTGTGTTACTACTCCATCATACTCTGTCCTCATTAATGGAGAGCCTTCCAGATTATTTGGAGCGTCTAGAGGGCTCTGCCAGGGAGATCCGATATCTCCTTATCTGTTTATCATTCTTGCTGAAGGTTTGGGCCGCTACATTAAGCATCAGGCCTCTCAAAAGGTGATTCAAGGTTGGAAGTGGGGAAACGAGGTTGCCCATTTGACTCACCTTCAATTTGTGGATGACACCATCCTGGCTGGCCAAGCCCAGATTAGAGAGGCACAAGCTTTCTGAAATACTCTTAATGTGTATCTAGCGACCTCAGGTCAGCAGGTAAATGAGCACAAATCAGCTATCTTCTTCTTCAATACTCCTGAGGCCATTCAGAGGAGGATTGCTGATATTCTCAAATTTTAGATTCAGGCTCTCCCCGTGATTTACCTGGGGATTCCCATTGTGGTAGGCAGGCAGCCCAGACACTTTTGGCAGAATATTCTTGATAAACTGAAACAGAGGATAAATCATTGGACTCACCGGTGGCTCACGATGGCTGGGAGGGTGACGCTTTTACAATCTATGATTCAAGCTCTTCCCACTTATCGTAGCATGGTCCAGGTTGCACCCCTGTACTTCCTTAAGGAGTATGATGCTCTGTCATGGCAGTTTCTTTGGAGCGGAAATCTCAGGAATTTGAAATGGAGTTTCGTCAATTGGAACACAGTGTGCCGGCCTAAGAAGGATGGTGGATTGGGACTGAGATCGGCTATCTTATCTAGCCAGGCCCTTGCTGCTAAGTTGTATTGGCGGTGGTGTACTTGTCAAACCCAGCTTTGGGCTTGCATTCTGTCTCACAAGTATTGCCCTGGAACTGATCCGAAGGAGATTCCCAGGCTGCCCCTTGAGGGAAGGGGATCTATGGTGTGGAACACCCTTAAACTTGGTGCTCAGCTGGTTCAACCCAGTTTCTTTTGGATTTGTAATAGAGGCTTGGAAGCTTTGTTTTGGGAGGATTCCTAGGACGGGGCTCCACCTATCTGAGTCTTGCATCCCCACCTGCAACCTTTGTGTGATGCTTTTCTCAATGCTGGCTGGGCCACTGTTGAAACTTACAAAGTGGCCTACAATTTGGGGCCTTTTACTGCCTTTAGATGGAAGACTGAGACTGAGTGGCCGCTGGGAGGGACGGAGGTTCTTCGTAAGGAGCTGTCTCTTATCCTGGATGGTAGGAAATGCAGCTCCCTGCTTGATAGTGATACTTTGGCGTGGGGAGGAGAAGCTACGGGCCAGTACTCAGTTTCTTCGGGATATTAGGCCCTCACTAAGAATTGTTTTGGGGATGTTGATTTTGCTTGGGGTAAGAGAATCTGGAATTCCGTTGTTTGGCCGAAATGTAATTTCTTCCTTTGGATTCTCACCTACAGCCGCTGTCTTACTTGGGAAAATCTGTGCAGAAGAGGCTACTAGGGTCCGTCAATGTGTGTTTTGTGTAGGAACAGTGAGGAAAATGTTGAGCATCTGTTCTTTCAATGCTCCTTTGCTAGGAACCTTTGGCATCTATGGTGGGAGGCTTGGGGTTGCTCCTGTTGGCATGCCACTTCTTTAACAGAGTTCTGGCAGAGTATGGGCTGCCCTCCTAGCAAAGCTTCGATATTGCAAGCTGCGTGGGCTATAGGGCCTGCTTTTATATTATGGTATATATGGATTGAGCGAAATGGGTGTATTTTTAAAGAGTCCTGTGCTGCTGTTAGGATGGTGTGGATGAAAATTCTCACTGCCTTGCAGGAGACGCTGCTTGTGAAATGTGGTAATTCGCTGGACCTCAACCCAGCCTCCAATCTTATTCTTAGTCACCTCTCCCCTACGAAGCCTGGCATCGATGTTCCCCTACTCAATCCACGTCCTACGCACAGGACTCATGTGACGGTGTGCCCAATGAGCCACGCGGGTAGATGGACACGCCCTGTGGAGGGGTGTCTTAAGGTAAATGTCAACGGCTCCTCCAGGGGTAATCCTGGGCCTGCCGGTATTGGAGGTGTGGGTAGGGATGACAAGGGGGAGTTGTGTTTTTTGTTCTCCATCCACAATGGTGTGTATTCTAACAACCTAATGGAGGTGCTTGCTATTTTAGAAGCGCTCTACTTTTGCTGTAAGCTTGGGTATTTCAGAGTGCTATGTGAATCTGATTCACAAGTGCTTATTAACCTGTTGAATAAAGAAAATAATGATGGTACGGATTGGCAATTGGCCACGGTGATTAGGCAGATATGGCAGACTAGTGCCTCATTGGAGCTTATTTCCTTTAAACACATTCCCTAGGAATGGAATGGTGTTGCTGATGGTCTGGCTAAATGGGCTTCAGAGAACGGTCTGGACTGGTGTATCCAGGACCAACAGATGCTTCCTACTAGACTAACCCCTATTCTGGCTCAACTTCTTGAGCAAGACCTGGGCATGTAATTGCTTGTTGTCTGGTTTCTTTCAATAAATTTTTACCCCTTTTAGTCGCAAATCAATGTTCAGACCAAGAATGGATGGCCAAAGACATGGGGACCCATATGGTCGCTAAATCTTTTTGTATCAGTCTCAAGAAGATAACCTTCATAATTATGTAGATAAATTTTCAATATGCTTAATGAATCTTGAGATAATGATTCCCAACTTTTTTTGTTTTTTGAAATACCTTCATTTAGGACACACAAATCATCAAACCTTTTTTCAAAAAAATTATAATGCTCCATTACTTCTTTAGGTGTGTTTTTTTGGTCTGGTGGTAGTGTCATATCATGGTTGATGAAATAATATGCAATTTTTGATAATATGTTACTTTTTATCTTCACCTTTTTGCACCAATTATCCATGTTGTTATACCCAAGGGTTTTCAATAAGGAAATAGACCCTCTTTTAAATAAATTTACTAGTTCTACTTTTTTTCCCTAAAATCCCTTGAATATTTCTAAGCACTATTGTATCAATCAAATTTAAATCATGTTTATCTAAACTAGGTAAAGTACCACTTTAAAACAAATCAAATGCATTATCAGAACAATCTCAAATGGGTTTTTCTATGAAAAGAAGGCATTTTATCTCA
This sequence comes from Torreya grandis, assembly GCA_037957365.1. Classification (NCBI taxonomy): domain Eukaryota; kingdom Viridiplantae; phylum Streptophyta; class Pinopsida; order Cupressales; family Taxaceae; genus Torreya; species Torreya grandis. The sequence goes on along the minus strand of JARHVA010001658.1, from coordinate 249,916 downwards.
TGTAGTTATTGTGCTAAATATTTCATTTGTGTGAACAAGTGTTTATATTTTCATGTATTTATTATATCTTTTTCTTCCTTATTTCAAGATTCTTCCAACCTCTCAGTTTGATAAGGTCACATGTATATCAAACTCTTTTTACAAATGAAGCCTTATAAATTATTTTGTTGGCTTCATTATATTGATTACATATTTTATGAATAATATGTAATGGATTTGATCATGAATTATATTCCTCCTCTAAAATAATTCTATGTTGTGTTGTAATTATGTGTTAGCCATATGTAATTTTGAACCTTCCATTTTTTTCTTCATCATATCTTCTAGGACTTACTTTGATTCAATAATATAGTTAGGGTTTCTTGGATCAAAAGAAATTAACAAAGCATTATTCATTGGAACCTCATTATGTTTTTAAAATGAATGAATTATATCATTCACCCCTCTTTCATTCAAATTTCTTATTTTGATATTTGTCTCCCATTTCACATATCCCTGTAGGAATGTTTAGGGCATAATTACTAGAGGAAATATACCATGTAAAGAATTCATTATGTATTTCATTAGAAGTTTGTGTCAAGAAAAGTGTTCTAACCTATTTATTATATCTTATTGTTCTCCACTAGTGTGAGTACTTAGATGGCCTCTTTGAAATCTACATAAAAAATATGTTTTCCTTGCTTGTCTTGTTTTCTTCAATGTTTTTTTGGTCAAGACTGTAGGGTATCTTAAATACATGTTTTCATGGTGGAAAGTAGAAGTTGTTGCATCTTGTTCATGTTTTTATTTCAACATTTTTTGTATTGTAATGACCAAATTATCTTTATCTATCAACCTAGACATTTGAATGTTGTCAAATCTATTCAAATGAAACCCAAATGTTTTACAAGGAGAAAATTTAATTTTTGTTAACTCCATTTTACTAGGTGTAAATTTATTAAAATTAGTTGTATCTCAATCGAGAATTCAATCTTCTCCATTCCATACTTCTAGTTAGAATTGAAGGGCATATTCAAGTTCATCCTTATCATAGGCCAAGATTATTCCAATCTGATAAGATTCTTTTCCCAATGTAGTGCTAAATAAGTGTATATCTGGATGCATGTTTGGCAGACTAAACAATTCAAAATACCAATCAACAAGAGGAATTTTGTCACCATCATAAAATGGAAGGTATTTATGTGGATTTAATTTTAGTTTTGGTATTTTAAATGCTACTCTATCTAAATTCTCTTCGAGTGAGGCCTTATTCTACCTTTTAAGTGTGGTAATTCTTTTTTCATCTAAAGACATTTTGAAAAGTAATTAAAATTATTTAAATATTGATCTTTTTTAAAATACAAATTTCATATCGCATCATGAATTTTTTTTGTGTTTAAGCAGTGATTAAATGTATATCAACAAATGTTAATTATAAACTATAATACAAAATACATATTAAATATTTGTAATATATACATTAACTCTCACTTAAACTAATAAGGTATGACCAAACCAAAAATAAATTATGTGCACTAGCCAATATAATCTAATGAGAAAATGAATCCACAAACATTTTTTTCAAAGGAGAAAGATGAGGGGAAGTTTTTTTTTAATGTGTCAAAATTACCATTAATAGGTACCTTCAAGGTATCTCTTAGGAGATACATTTTAATCATGCACAAGAGTGATTTTTTCTAACAAAACATCTCATAGGAGATACTTTCAATTTAACCATGATGGTGTTAAAAGTGTACTTCAAGGTCCTTGAAGGAATCTCCTAGTGGACACCTCAAAGGGTGTTGTCATACATTCAAATAGATGTTTAATGTATATCCCAGTAGAACTTCCCTTCACCTTGAAATCACTACTAGTTGATAGCTTAATAACTTGAAGGGCCTTCTAATACTTGGGAGAGTGTACATTTTAGGTCCTTCTATGCACATGTTCTTTCCACCTCAATCCAATTTCAAAAATTTCCCTATTACATTAAAAGTTTAAGATCCAAATAATTGCCTTGTTGTACCTCTAAAATTTTCCTTTACCTTAATGGTCCCTTTAATATCTTAAAAGTATCTCTAAAGAGATACCTTTAAGTTACTCAAGAAGGTATTATAAGGCCCTCAAAGGAATATCCTATTAGATACCTCAAGATTGAACTTGCCCAGTGTTATTGAGGTTTGTAATATGTTCAAGGTATCTCCTAAGAAATACTTCAAGTTACCCATGAAGGAATCTCCTAGTCAATATTGTTAATGCCTAAAAATCTTGATCTTGGTGAATAGTTTTCTATGAAAATATTTACAGATGTGAGATGAAATTGCCATTTCTAAGGTTGCATAATATAAAAAATCTAACTACTATTATCCTAGTCTATTACAATGGCTATCCATAAAAATGAGAATGTGAAGAAAAAAAATTATTCCCAGTCACCCCTTATAAAATAAATGAGCTCTAAATAAATAGACAAGGCAAATGTTGGAAGAAGGCAACCTAAATATTCCCTCTCTATGAACATGATGACATTGTTACATCTAAAAGGAAGGCTTGGGCTCATGAGTGTAATTGGCATCTATATCCTAGATATGGGGCAACTATATTGTTTTCTTAAGACCATTATGCTTGGGAGAAGTGAGGTAGTACCATGTGTCTACTCCTATAGACATCTTAATTATATTATGCTTAATAGTTTTAGCCTCAAAAAATCAAATTATTACACCTTAGGCCAAGCTTAAAGTGTTTCAAAAGCTTTGCTCAAAATGGGGACCCATACTATCATCTAATGGTGCCTCTTTAAATACTAACAAACTACACATCTCTTAGGTAAGCACAAAGATGACACATGTCATGCAAGCACTTCTTAAAATTAATTAGGGACTTATTTAGTGAGGTTGAGCATAAAAATTCCATGTGTTGAATGTAGATCAAGGTTGGGACCTTGTCAAAATTGTGAAAGGGGGCTCAGAGAAAAATCACTAAAAGGGGATCCACTAAAAGGTGCCAAGGAACTGTGTTGATATCAAGTGAGATTGAAGAAAGAAATGAACTACTCCAAAAATGAAAAAATGTGTATTTTCAATCCATAGTTCTTGGTGAATCATAGAGGCATCTTATTTTGGGTGGGATAACAAAAAATTTTGGTGCTCAGACTAGTAAAAAATAACTATAAAAGAGAAGAAGGTGCAAAAATCTACAACTTTTGAAGGGCTGCCTACAAGGGCACCCACTCCTCCTCTTTTGGCTAGGTATTTTTTAGAGCCTCAAAGGCTCTATCTAGATCTATCATCTCCCTAAAGGAGATGATTATCAAGCTCTCAACCATCACTAATGTCTAAAACTCTAACTAGATGAGTGGGTGAAAAATATTTTCCACCTAGGAGGCATCAATCATTTGATTGAGAGCTATAAAGATGGTCTAGTTATCTTGATTTTACTTAGGCAGTGCCTTGATTCAATCCTTAGGGAGGACACTATTATTTTCCAATAAAGGGGAGGGGAATCCTATCTAGACTAAATGTTTGATATGTACCCACCTTTCTTGGGCCACTTGAACCAAGGCATTTAATAATGCCTTGCACTTATTTGCTAAATTTCTATAGCTTAAAGAATCATTTAAATTTGCCACTACCTACCTTTGTTTGATCACCTCTATTGCCATTAATTCTTAAAGAGATGCACTGTAGGGATTTTGAACAAGAATATATGACTTCAAGACCTTTGAGGAGATGAAATCAATCATGTGATCAATAGATGGGCTCACTTGAGAGGATATATTCTACATGTCTATAATGAATGTTAGTGATATCTTTAGGTTTGTCATCATAGCTTTGATCTATTCCCAATAGTATATGTATGTCATTGGACTATGGGAAGGATGTTGGTGGCTTATGGGTGAGTGGTGAGGTCATTTTTCAACTTTTTAATCTCTTAGTCCTTAACTAAGGATTCCTATTGTGTTTATTTCTACAAGAGTTGATATGACTAATTTGCATCATGGAGCTTCTATTGGATCTAATCTAACTCCATCTCTTGCTATTGTAACTTAGTCTTAGTATCTCTACATGAATTATATTCCACTTGGAAGCTTTCATTTGAGATACTTATTTATATCTCTAGCCATGCCTTATTGAGGTCAGTATCTTTTGTCTTAGCCTCAATATTGAAGTAGTCGACTATAGCTTTTACTCTTGAGAGCTCTAGATTAGTCTTCCCTAACTAAAGAACCACCTTAACATAGTCTATTATCATGAACTTGTACATCTCTTCCATAAGATCAACTCTATTAGTGGGCCAGCCTTGAATTAGATTAAGGCCAATAATTTGGATAGCATAGTCCCATAATTTCATCTATTCAAGGGGATTGACTACTTGGAGAGTCAAGTGAATGACCATAAGATATTGTTACATTAGGTTATAAAATGACTACTTGTGAGCCTAGGCATTAGCCTTGGCTTATATTCCCCTTTTATTTTACACTTGAGCCTTTTAGGCTACCCTTTATGTGTCCACATACTACTATAATTAGTCTAGTACTTGAATGATCTCTCTCACAAAGGGGGTCCCTTATGGAATCACAAATGGGATAACTAATTGTTGTTGTGAAGTAGTAGGCCTTATTCCTATAGAGGTGAGTGAACTAAAGTGAAGGGTTGAAAGGGAAAAATATGGGAGTCCCTAGGGTGGGGTGAATGGGGATTGCATCACTAGGGGGATGAGGCAAAAGATGAATGTGGGAGAGTGAGGAAAGGGATGTGGGAGGAGATAGTTATAGTGGAAGATAAGGGGTTAGGCCTGGTGATAGGTTGATTAAATGGATGAAGAGCAGACTAGGGCCAAAGTGGTACCAAGTTGACTAGAAAGAGGTAATGTAACCTATAGTGGGGCTACTAGGGTAGATGATGAAGTGAAAAGAGGAGCCAAAGTGCTTGGTTGGGAAATAGATGATGTCACAACCTATTATGAAGCTATAGAGGGGGATGAGGTAGTGGAGAAAGATGTAGAGGTGTAAAGTAATGGATCCACAAAGTGGATATTATTTTTGGGGAAATTTAGGGGAGGGATAGAAATGGGTGACTCGATACACTTGAGATGGGATGACCTAGCTGTGAGGTACTCAAAGGGATCTTACTATTGTTGTGGGGTTGAGGGATTTGAAGGTATGCGATTCATCCAAATTGAAGGCTCCTAGGTGGCCACTACCTCTTCTTCTTCTTCTTCCTCTTCTAGGGGCATGTCCCCTACTTCTTACATGGGAGTCTCTTCTTCTTCATCATCCCCCCCATCTTGACCTCGAGAGTAGATTATTCCTAAAACCTAATCTCTATTAGGTGAAACTCATACCAATATTCTTGAATTTATCATCTTAGTTGTCATCATATAAGCCCTTTAATGTCTTGTTAGTTTCAAAACTATATTTGATGAAGGTAGCTTTCTTATTTGCATTCCAAGTTAATTGGGTGAGCAGAACCTTCATTATTTTTGATAACTTTTCAACTAGGTTGTATTTCTAGACCTTTTCATAAAAGACTCCAATAGTTTAAGGGAATATTTTGACATCTAAACTAGGTCCATAGCATTTTAGGGGATGTCCTCTATAAGAAAATTCATTTTCTCAAATTAGGGTTGAGCTTGATGATTGAGAACACTAGTGGTCTTTAATTTATCTATGTATCCTATCATATCATAATCCCATAAATTGTCTATCAAATCAAGGCCAATTTATGCTAGATTAGCCATAAGGAGGGTCCCTTACTACTTGTCTTGCATTGTGATGCCACCCCTTGAGAAAGGGGCATCATATACACCCTTTTTCTTTTTCATGTCCCTATAGACAAGGTTCACCACATCAATTTTGCAAGCCAACTCAAGGGCTAAGGTTCTATCTATCAATGTGCAGGGAAGCCAAAAGGGCTCTCCTTTGAAACCATGTACTTGTATAAAAGAGAAGTGGGTTCCCTAGAGCTAGTCAGTTGGGTATTTATTGGTTGAGAGCCAGGCTTGTTGATATTTCACCATCTTGGAAGTGCCAACCATTTGATTGAGATATGTAAGAATTGGAACCGTGAACCACTCCAAGAACTTATAGTAGTCCTTGGTTTTTAATAGGATGTTAGTCCATAATATTCTGGGGGCCACTACATGGGGAAAATTCTTAGTATTGGAGGTGTTAAGTTGGAGATACTTGGAAAAGAAATGAGAATGTTGGTATAGGGTTAGGTACATGAGGAAGGATGAGTACCAAAAGGTACTCATTATTGATAAATTCTCTAGTTCATTCCTCATGTTGGAAGAAATGACTTTGGCAAAGTCCATTATTAATTCATGCCCCTTTTCTTTTGATGTTAATAGGAGGAACACCCCTAGTTGAAATTCGTAGATGTTGACATCTCTATCTATGCCTAAGATGAAATCTAGCATAGTAAGAGTGTCTTTTAGATGTTGCATTGGAAATGTCAACCAAGGCATGGTTAGAGGAGGCATCTCAACAACATCATAATTGATTAAAGTCCTAAGAAAACCAACCTTATCCTTGACCTAGGAATACTAGATAAGGTATAGGCTCTTGATGATTTAAACAATGGATTTGGGGTTATAAAGAAGCTAGACAATCTCTCTAATATCATATTCACTAATTTTTACCCTTACATGGGTATTACCAATGATCAACCCATTGTTGGTTTTTTATCTTCCTAGGTAAAGGGTAATAATCTTAGGGCATGGGTGTACTCGAGGCACCATAAATTATAGTAGCATATTTTCCCTCAATTTACATTTGAAGGTGTTATAATATTTATTGCTTACCCTATCAAGCATTTGGGAATAAGCACCCTCTCTCAAATTTTTGGGGTTTTTATCTAATTTTAGGTTCAATATATTATTCATGAAATGAGTTAAAAAAGCTTGGTCTCTATAGGGTCCTCTGGTTGCTGATCCGGTATGTGACACATTTCCCTTCACTTCAATAGGGGTTGAAGTGTAGTATTTATCCATTATGTGCTTAAAGGTAGGATCTCCTTCACTACTTAAACTATGGGTTCTCAAATTTGAGGGATTTTTTCCATTTTTGGATGAGGATGTAGAGGCCTCCATATTAGTATCTATTTTAATGAACCTTTTATACTTCTGCTTATAATATTGGATTAATGGTTAATACTCATTCATCCTACAAACTCTCTTTCTTTCCTTCCCAATTTCTCAAAGATTGCTCTAAAATCATAAAGTGTTAAGTGTTTGGCTCAAAAGGAGAAAAATGAGATTTATGTTCTATTACCACTATTAGATGTGTCCATCATGGGAAATTTTTAGAAAGAGGCACACTCATAAATAATGGGGGTGGAACATATGCCTGGAGATACATATGCCAAAGATTTAAAATGATAATCATGGGAATGTAAGCATGATGGATTGTATGATATTAATGTCAAGGTGGGCAAATAACCATCTTTTAGAGATTTTTTTTGGGGATTTAAGAGAATTGGGGGAAAGGATGCATGATGACTAGGTTAGCCACTTATGCAAATGACACTTATTTATAAAAGGAAATAGCAAGGGGAAGGGAAAAAATAAAGGGAAACTAACTAATAATATATAGGGTAAGATGGGTAAGTTTGTTGAAATTCTTTAATTTGATCTCATTGACATGGATCTCTAATGTGTTACCCTCTTGGTCTTCTAATTCAAAAGCATTCCCCCATATGTTATTGATAATGTCAAATAGTCCTCTCTAAAGGGAGTCAAAATTTTAATGTTGTCCAAATTTTATGGCTAATTGGTCATATTTGAGAACCAAGTGTATTAGTTTAAACATAGGGTCTGATGAATTCTTAAAACTCATAGCTAAACAAATAAAGGGAGGAACTTGAGGAAGGGAAGTCTGATACACCACCCGCTAAACTTCACTGAGCATGTTGATGATGAATAGTCCCTTCGAGGCCCTTTCCCTAATGATAAATTCCCTTTGGGGCTTCTAAAAGTACCATTTAGGGTTTTTGAAAGTACCCTTCAATATTTTTAAAATTACCCATCAAGATTTTTAAAAGTACCCTTTGAGTTTTTTGAAATTACCCTTTAGCCATTTGGAATGGCCCTTTTCCCTTTAGGACTCTTGTCCCAGACCTTTCCCTAATGAGAAGTTCCCTTCAAAACTTATAAAAGTGCCCTTCAACCTCTATTTACAAAACCTTTTAGGCTTTTTATCATCATTTATGTGGCCTACGAGATAGTTCACCTAAGACATTGATTTCTTTAGACTATTTTTGTGTTATGGACATTTTATAATGTTGAAAAATTTAATCTATTCACTTGGTTCAATATTTTATATGTTCTTGAGCCCTAACTTTAATATTTCCTATTATTTTTAGGAACCAATCTCACTCACTGCTAAGTGACATTTTCCAATTTGGAGATCATACATGCCTATTTTGGTTGTACATTATTCTCGACTCTCATTTGGATTAATGGACATGTTTTTAGATGATCATGGTTTTACCCCTTATAATGTTTATTGTGTTTATATATTGCAAATTCAATGGAACTTTATTTGGAAATGAAAATGCTTAGGATCTTTATGATTAAATATTAAATTGATCTTTTATTAGTTTTTGGTTGGTCAAATCATGATTCAATCTTAGCCTAATTTATTTAGCCTAAAGTCCATTTTGTGGATTTATCCTTCAAGGAACAAGTGGAATTTTTATTTACATGGAAGGCACTACTATTTTATATTTTGAAAGCCCATGTAATAACTTCAAAGTATCTCCTAGGTGATACTTTTCAAATATGCACAAAGTGGATTTTCCCTTCAAGGTATCTCATAGGAGATACCTTCAAGATAGGTTTAAGAGTGGATTTATCCTTCAAAGAACAAGTGGAATTTTATTTTATATGGAAAGCACTACTAGGTGATTTTCTACAGGCCCTTATAATACCTTCAAGGTATCTCCTAAGAGATACCTTTCAAGCACAAGAGTGGATTTCCACTAAAAGGTATCTCCTAGGAAATCTTTCAAATAGGTGCAAGAGTGGATTTATCCTTCAAGGAACAAGTGGAATTTTCCTTTACATGGAAGACACTACTAGGTGATATTTTGAAGGCCCTTATAATACTTTCAAGTTATTTCTGAGGATATACCTTTCAAATATGTACAAGAATGGATTACCCCTACCATAGAAGTAAAAACACAGAAATAAAAGACAAATACAATTTTTAACTCCAAAAAACATAGAACATCACATCCTCTTCATTGTAGATGGAGACTAAATATATAAGGCCACAAGGGGTAACATACAAAGCATCCTTTTGCACATGTGAGCCATACCTATTAAGGTTATAGAATAGAAAAATTGATAACTTTTGCTATTCATAATATATTACAATGGAAAAAAAATATGATAAATCATAAAATAATATCCATCTCCTTATAAATGGGAAGAGCCTACAATATATAAGTGAGTTGGCTTCTTGGAGAAAGTGACACTAGGAAATCCCAACACTCATGCCCATGATGATGTCATTACAACTAAAATAGGGTCTCAAGCTTATGAGTGCAGTTAGCCCATGATGACACCTTCACCATTATGTTATGGACACTATTATTGGGAAAAGTGAGGTGATCCCACATGTTCTCTTTTAGAGATATACTTATTATGATGCATCTAATGGATTTGATCCTCCTAAAAATCATCAATTTACACTTTTATCTAAGCTTAAAGTATTTTAAAAGATTTAATTGTGAGGAGGGACCCATACCTTCATCAAATGTCACTCTTCTAAGCTCTGGAAACTCAACATTTCTTTTGGGAAAGCATAGAGATGACACATATCAAGCTACACTTATACAGATGGGTGGGGACTCCTTGTTGAGATCATTTATGGGGATGCCACATGTTGAACTAGAGCTTCTTTAGAATGAGATAGAAGTCTCTTTGATCTAGATGAGCACTGGGATACCACGTGTCTAAAGTGATTGAGGGCTAAGACTTGGATAAAATTTGAAAGGGGGCCTATATAAAAGAGAGGCCAAATGGGGGGTTACTAGAAGGTATAGAGGAACTGCTAATTTTTTATTGAGTTTAAAGCTAGAAAAGAACTGCTCTAAAATTAAAAATGTGGTTTTTTAATCAATAGTTCCTAGTGACTCATAGGGGTGTTTGCCTATAAATGAGAGAACCCAAAAAACTCTACCACTCAAATCAGTCGAAGAAAAAATGCAAAATTGGGAAGAAGGTGTATAAACTTATATTTTTTTAAGGGTTTCCTACAAGGGAACCCATTCTTCTTGATTTAGTTAGGTCTTCTTCTTGAGATCCTTGAAAGATAAATCTAGATGTATTATCTCCTTGAAGGAGATTTTTCCCAAACCTTTGACCACCACCAGTGTCTAAAACTCTAGTTGGGTGAGTGGGTGAAAGATATCCACCTTGGAGACATCAGGGGCTTCATCGAGATCCATGAAGATAGTTTGTTAATTTTACATATGCTCAATAAATACCTTGATTTTATCTTTAGGGAGGATGATATTATCCACCAAGAAGGGGAGGGGAGTCCCAACTAGACTAGCTACTTAATGTGCATGTGCCTCTCTTAGACTACTTGTTCCAAGCCATTAAAGAATGCCATGTATTTATTTTTTGTCTTATTGTAGCCTAAAAAATCATTAACCTTTTCCATTTCCCACCTCTGGTCTATCACCCGTGTTGCCTATAGTTTTTTAAGAGAAGAATTGTAGAGATTTTAGATAAGGCTCTATGAGTCTAGAACCTTGGGTGAGATAAAGGTGATCACTTGATCAATAGATGTACTTACCTGAGAAGATAACTATTTTACATCTATGATGAAGGTTAGCATTGTCTTCTAGTTTTCTACCATAATCTTAATCCATTCCCAATAGGATTTATATAGTTGTTGGACTATGGCAAGGATTGTGGTGGCTTCTAGGCAAGTGGAAAGATCATTTTTAGCTTTGAAATCTCTTGGTCCTTAATTAAGGATTCCTAATGTGATTTGTTTTGTAATTATTGATATGACCAATTCAAATCATGGAGCTTCTGGTGAATTTCATCTAGTTTTGTCTTCTTTTCTTGTAGCTTTGTCTCAGTGGCTAATCATAGGTTGGCTTCTACTTGGAAGATTTCATTTGAGATTTTCCCCTAGAGGTTGACCCTTGATTTATTGAGGTTTGTCTCTTTTATCTTAACATCAACATTAAGGTGATAAAATATAGCTTTCACATTTGAGAGCTCCAGCTTGGTATTTTCCAATTGACAAGCCACCTTGACATAGTCCATAGTCATAGACTTTTGTGTTTCTTCCATAATCTCAACCTTTTTAGTGGGTTGAGCTTGGATATGGTTAAGGATAACATCTTGGATAGTGTAGTCCCCTAACTACATTTCTTCTTAGGGCTTGACTACTTTAGGGGTTAGATGAGTAACCATAAGATATTGTTATATAGGATCATAAAATGACCGCATGTGAGGCTAGGTGTCAAATTTTACATGATTCCCACTTTTCCTTTATATTTGGACCTTTTAGGTTGCCTTTGATGCATCCACATACTATAGGCACTAGTCTAAAACTTGGATGATATCTCCCACAAAGGGGATCCCATATGACATTGCAAATGGAATAGCTAATTACTGCTACAAATCAATTGATCCTACTCTCATGGAGTTGAGTGAATAGATAGTGAGATTCAAAGGGGAGAAAGGTTGAAGTATATGGGTAGGTTTAATGGTGATTATATTATGATGGAGGATGAATAAGATGATGAAGGTGAGGAGTGAAGAAAGGATGTGGGAGGAGATAGGAATTGTTGAGAAGGGGTCAAGCCTAGTATTAGGTTGGGTGGATGAAGAGAATATTGGAGCTAAGGTGGTATCAGGTTGGGTTGTGGAGAGTGTCACAACCTATAATAGGACTATGATGGAAAATGAACAAGTGATGAGGGGAGTAAAAGTACTTGGTTGGGTATTAAATGATGTCATGGAGATAAATTACTTGGCTAGGCAGTAGATGATGTTGCAACCTATAATGGAGTTTTAGAGGGAGATTAAGAAGTGGAGAAGGAAGCTGATGTGGAAAGAAGAATTTATATAAATTAGATTTTTTCTATGGAGGGGCCAATGGAGAGTTAGAAATAAGTTCCTCAATTTGATTAAGATAGGATGACCCAACTACAAGGTGCCTAGAGGGATCATGTTGTTGTTCAGAGGCCATGGGATAGGAGAACATGAGAGGTGGCCATGTTGAAGTCTTATTGGCCACTCTAACTTTTTCTTCTAATAATTATTTCCTTGGGGGAAAGTCTCATACGTCCTCTCTAAGAGTGTCTTCTTCTCCTTCTTCATCTACTCCTATCTCAATTTTAGGAGTGGATTCTTCTTCTGACCTACCTTTTTCTAGGTGGTACTCATCCTAAAGCTTCTCAAACTATTCATCCTTATCATCTTCATATAAATTATCATGTGGTTAGTTGATCTCAAACCTATACTTGGTGAAAACAAATAATTTATCTCCACTCTAATTTAATAGAGTGAGTTGGTTCTTCATCTTCTTTGACATTTTCTTAGTCAGGTCAAAAGATTAGACCATGATATATAAAAAAATCCTATAGTTTGATGATGTCTTGTGATATTAGGACCAAGTCCACATAATTATAAGGAATATCCTTTATAGGTAAGTTCATCTACTCTAATTAATTTTGTGCATGATGCCTAGGAGTACTGGTGGTCTTCAATTTGACTATGTATCTTATCAGATCATAGTTCCATTAGTTGTCTATCAAGTTGATACTAAGCTCTACTAGTTTAGCTATGAGGAGGTGTCCATGGTGCCTTTTGAACACTATGATGCCATCTCACATCAAATGGATATTATACACACCCTTTTTCTTCTTTATTTCCATATATATGGAGTCTACTATGTTGATTTGGTGAGCCAACTCTAGGACTATGTTTCTATCAATTAGCATGCAAGGGAGCTAAATTGGATCTCCTTTTATGAATCTATCATCCTGAAGGTGATGTCTAGATGGTTAAGTTACATGATAATTAGAGTCATAAACCACTATAAGAACTCATAATAGTCCTTAATCTTTGACAAGATGTGGGTCCATTTAGTGAATGAGGCCACATTGGGGAAAACCTTTGTATCTAAGGTGTTAAGCTAGAGGTACTTGGAAAAGAATTAGGAGTACGAGTAAAAAATCAAGTGCATGAAGAAAGATGGGTACTAAAAGGTACTCATCAATGAATAATTCCTTAAATATGCTCTCATGGTAGAGGTGATGGATTCAATAAAGTCCATATTTAACTCTCTTCCCTTCTTTTCTATGGTCATTAGGTAGAGTGTGCCCAACTGGGAGTCATCAACATTGTCATCAGAGTCTATACGTAGGATGAAGGCTAGCATGGTTAGGGTGTATTTTAAGTTTTTCATGGGAAAATGTAATAGGGACATGGGTAGTAGTGGCATCTCTATGACCTCTTCAATAAGGAGAGATCTAAAGAAGCATGTCTTGTCTCTCAAGGAATCCCAAATTCTCTAGAGGCTCTTAGTGCTACAAATAGTGGCCTTGGGATCATATGGGAGCCAAAACATTGCCTTGATGTTATCTACACCAATATTAACCTTTAGATAAGCATTTTTAGTGATCATGTTGGTGCCAACATCATAAATCTCTATGCAAAGAGTGATGACCTCCAGGCATGGGTGTACATATGGCACCATGTGTTGTGCTAGTGTGTAATCCCATATTCTGCATCTAAAAGATTTATACTCTTTCCTAGTAATCCTCTCAAGAATTTGGGTGTGGAAAACCTCTCTCAAATTCTTGGGATTTTGGGATAACTCTAGGTCAAATATGTCATCCATAATATTAGTTACCAAAATTTTGTCCTTGCAAGGCCCATTGGTTTCCTTCTTAGTATTTGGCATTTTTTACTTCACTTGGGTAGGGGCTGAAGCATAATATTTACTCATGGCATACTTAGGGGGAGGATCTCTACCACTACTCATACCACACGTTCTTTATTTTGAGAGATGCCTTCCACTTCCAGATGAGGATGTAAAATCTTCCATGTTAAGATATCTACTTAAAAATCACTCTCTATTTCTACCTTAAAATTGGATTGATGGTTCTTCATTGCCTCATTCACTTTTAGACACTCTTTCTCTATTTATCTCAATTTCCCAATCTTCTTAATAAAATATCAAAGTGCTTAGTATTTGGCTTTGAACAAAAGGAGTATTTATGCACTCATGCCACTTGGTGGGCTCATTATAAAAATTTAAAAAATGAGCATCCCCATTAATGATAAGTGTGGCACACATGTTTAAAGGGCCATTTTAAATATATTTTGAAATGATCATTATGGTAAATCATGCAGGATGGAGCATCTAACATTAATGATAGGTGAGGAGGGTAGCTAACCATCTTTCATAGAATGTTTTGAAGATTTGGGAGCATTAGGGAGAGGATGCATGGAAATTAGATCATCCACTTGTGCCAACAACACTTATTTGAAAAATTAAACAACAAAGGGAATAAAACAAAGGAAACAAACAAAAAGAAAAGGGAAACACATGATAGAAAGGGAAACTAGCTAATTATGTACAAAGGAGAGAGATGAGCAAGTTATTTGAAATGATTTAGATCAATCCCATTGAAAAGTATATCTAAATCATTTCCCTCTTGATGTTCTAATTCAAAATCATTCCCCCACCTATCACTGATGATGTGAAATGGTCCTCTCCAAATAGAATAAAAATTTTCATATTATCCTAGCTTTGCAACCAATTAATTATATTTGAGAACTAAATCTCTAGGTTTAAATCCTAAGTTTTACCACTTATTATCAAACCATAACTTAACTATTTGTTGTCAGATTAACTTTTCATCATGTTCCTATTCCCTCACCTCCTAGAGCTTGAGAAATTTAGCAAGTTAAACCTCCTAGGAGATATATTTAAAACAATGATAAGAGCAGATTTCTCCTTCAAGGAATAAGTGTAATTTTTATTTACATGTAAAAGTCACTACTAGGTGATATTTTTAAGGCCCTTGCAATACCTTCATAAGAGTAGATTTTCCCTTTCAAAGTATCTCCTAGGAGATACCTTTCAAATAGGTACAAGAGTGTATTTTTCCTTCAAGGAACAAGTGGAAGTTTCCTTTACATGAAAGGAACTATTATGTGATATTTTAAAGGAATTTATAATACCTTAAAGGTATCTCTTATGAGATACCTTTAAAACATGTACAAGAGTGGATTTCCCCTTCAAGGTATCTCCTAGGAGATACCTTTCAAATAGGCACAAAAGTGGATTTTTACTACAAGGAACAAGTGTAATTTTCCTTTACATAGAAGGCACTACTGAGTGATATTTTTAAATATTTTTTAATACATTAAAGGTATCTCTTATGATATACCTTTAAAAAATTCACAAGGGTGTATTTCCCCTTCAAGGTATCTCCTATGAGATACATTTCAAATAGGGACAAAAATGGATTTTTCCTTCAAAGAACAAGTGCAATTTTCCTTTACATGGAAGGCACTATTGGGTGATATTTTGAGATATATCCTAATAAATAACTTTAAAACATGTATAATAATGGATTTCCCCTTTAAGGTATCTTATAGGAGATACCTTTCAAATAGGCACAATAGTGGATTTCTCCTTTAAATAAAAAGTGGAATTTTTATGGAAGGCACTATAGGGTGATATTTTGAAGGCCTTTATAATACCTTAAGGTATCTCTTAGGATATAAATTTACAACATTCACAATATTGGACTTCCCATTCAAGGTATATCCTAGGAGATACCTTTTAAGCAGGCCTAAGAGTGGATTTCTCCTACAAGGAATAAGTGGAATTTTCCTTTACACAGAAGTCACTATCAAGTGATAATTTGAAATATTTTTTAATACATTAAAGTTATTTATTAGGATATACATTTAAAACATGAAAAAGAGTGTATTTATTCTTCAAGGTATCTCTAAGGAGATACATTTCAAATAGTGACAAAAGTGGAATTTTCCTTCAAGGAACAAGTGCAATTTTCCTTTACATGGATGGTACTATTGGGTGATATTTTAAAGGCCCTTGTAATAAATTAAAGCTATCTCTTAGGAAATACCTTTCAAACATTCACAATAGTGTATTTACACTTAAAGGTATCTCATAGGAGATACCTTTCAAATAGGCACAAGAGTGGATTTCTCCTTCAGGAACAAGTGGAATTTTCTTTTACATAGAAGGCACTATTGGGTGATATTTTGAAGGATTTTCTAATACCTTAAAGGTATATCCTAGGATATACCTTTAAAAATTTCACAAGATTGGATTTAACCTTCAATTTATCTCTTAGGAGATACCTTTCAAACATGCATAAGAGTGGATTTCTCCTACAAAGAACAAGTGTAATTTTCTTTACACAAAAGGCACTACTGGGTAATATTTTGAAGGATCCTATAATAAATTCAATGTATCTTATATGAGATACCTTTAAAACATGAAAAATATTGTATTTACCCTTTAAGGTATCTCCTAGGAGATACATTTAAAATAGGGACAAGAGTTGATTTCTCCATCAAGGAACAAGTGCAAATTTTCTTTACATGGAAAGCATTACTAGGTGATATTTTGAAGGTGCTTATAATACCTTAAAGGTATCTCCAAAGATATAAATTTCATGCACAAGATTGGATTTACACTTCAAGGTATCTCTTAAGAGATACCTTTCAAATAGGCATAAGAGAATATTTCTCCTTGAAAGAGTAAGTAGAATTTTCCTTTACATGGAAGGCACTACTAGGTGATATTTTAAAGGGATGTGTAATACCTTCAAGGTATCTCCTAGGAGATACATTTCCAATATTCACCAAATTGGATTTCCCCTTAAATGTATCTCTTGATATACCTTTCAAATAGTTATAAGATTGGATTCCCCATTTAAGGTATCAGAATCAAAAGGCACCACTTAAGAGCTTGTTCTGAATTGAGGGTCACTAGGTGGTGAGAAACAAATGAGTCATCATGCAAAGATACATTCAAATAATCTACAAGGAAATCAAAAGGTGACACATGTCCATATTTTGATCCAACTAGACAACTTAGTCGTATTCATGCCACATGAGTACTTAGTTGTATTTGAGGTGTCAGCCATGTGTTGAAAAGTGGAAATATTTAGATTTAAAGATAAAATTGATGGAAAATCAAATTCAAATTAAATATAAAATGAATTTTGGAGCAATTAATTTATAAAATCAATAGTTCAAAGTTTTAAAAGCTTTCCCATTAATACAACATGAACCAAGATCACCATCAACATTATATTAAACAAGCTTGCCAAAGAGGTCTTTTGTGCATTCATCCCATATTAAGATAATATATGATCTCATCAATCAAAATTTGAAATCCATGGATGAAGTAGGAACATCTAGAACCACCAAATTAGAATAGGTCCCATTTATCTATTCATATAGGATAAACTCCAGTTTAACCATTGCCTCCATCAATAAAGCCCCCAAGTGGTTCTTTAGATAAGACATAGATTAAGCAAATGCAATTGGCTACAAATACATACAAATAACACCATATATATAAGGTTTTTTATTTATATATATAAGGTGATAAATATATATAAGGTTTTTTTAATAAATTAGGTGCTTTATATATATAAGGTTCTTTATAATTTTTTATATAAACAAAGTCTGAATGGACTACAAATTTGCTTCGAAGTCTAAAGGTTTAGCTCCAAAGACTAGTGACTTAGATCCAAAGACTGATAGTTATGATCCTAAGATGAAAAATCATGAATGGGAATAATCCACCTCCATCATTGAGAATCAAAACAATGCCATTAGACCAATAATGTCACAATCCATAATTTAATCTGATGGTGTTTTCAAAAGATCTCCAAAAGAATTGATGTGATGGTATTTTGTGATGATGTTTCCAAATGATCTTTTCAAACAAGATTGATGTAAATATGTTTTAAATAGATGTTCTTTCAAAAATATTTTTATGATGCATATTAATTATGATTATTACTCCTATTACTACCAATATTGACCTTTATGACACATATTATTACTTCACTAGATAAATCACCTTCCCATTATATCTCACATGCCTCGAAGAGATAACCATAACTACAACCATCATTCTTGTCATAATCACATCATATAACATGATTTTCTATTCATTTTTATATTATCATTACCAATAATTATTGTGTCATATCTTTAAGCTATTGCTTCCCCTATTCCCTATGTGAATTTGAGCTCTATGTTTTTACAGTATAGTTAGATTTGTAATTAAATAGTTATTGCTTTGAATATGGGTGGGAAAAATAAAAAAAAGTGAACCAAAATCCTCTAATGCATTTTTACAAGATGAAGAATCTAGAGACATCTTTTAAATAGTAAGTTGGTTGAATTTCTTAAAAATGTTTTAGGGATTTCATGAAGAAATTGTGAGAGAATTTTGATGAAGATCATGATATTATCAAAGGGAATAACATTTTAGTGAATCCTTCTATAATTAGTGCTCTATCTAGGATTCTTGAGGATGGAGTAGTTGACATTGAAAACATTATTTTTTATGACCTAATTTATATGTTTGTTGAAGAAAATGAGCCACACCCTAGATTTGCCAAATCCCCCCAAGGAGTGGCTAAGGTAATGGCGAGAGAAAGTATTCCTCAAACTTGGTAAAATATTTTTTTCTATTTTTTGATAAAATTTTTATCTAGTTCCTACCAAAAACAAACCATGTTCTACCTCTCCTCCTTCCACTATAATCTATATTTAATAACCCATAGTTGAAATTGTAGAATGGTCATCTCTGCTACCATTGGTTCTAAAGATACTACACTAAAGATCAAAGTGATAAATGGGAATTTATTAAAACATCCCTCATCCTCCTCCAACTAAACTCTAGTGTATTTTTCAACTTATCTTACAAGAATAAGAATAAGAAGATGTGCAAGGCATATAAGAAGTTATATTTGTAGAAAGAACCTAGTAGAAGAAGTTGTACCTCAAGAAATAGAGCGTCTATTTCCCTCTATTGTTGATAAGGGTAATGCACCCTTGATTAAATAAGATCCATCTTCTCCACATTCTATCAATGAAGAAAAGGAATTGTAGCATGTCATGGCTTTATTCCACAATGAGGAAATAATCAGACTACAACAAACATAGTTAGATGTTCTTCATTCAACTTTGAAAGGTATGGACTTGATGATTTCTAATTTGAAACAAAGGTAGAAAGAATTTGTTACTATATTTAATGACCAAGAACTAATTATTCAAGGAATACAAGCTAAACAAACTATGGTCCATAATGTAATGTTTTCACAGACCCAAGAATTGAGTAATTTTTAGAATTATATTGCTATCAAGGACACTCAAATTATTTATTTGTAGAATTATCTTGCTATCAAGGACACTAAAATTAAAAAATTTCAAAATGCCAATATTGATGAGCATAATCTAATTAATAATCTAAGATATAGTATTTATGATATAAATACAATGATTTCCTAACATAATAATAGAATAATATATCTCACTGCTCAAAATTTTGAGTTACAACCCTCTATTCATGCCATGCAAAGAGAAACATGAGAGATTATAGTTCAAATAGAGGTTCTAAAAAGAGTTATTCCCTCTTTCCCTATTCCATTACATGAAATAATCTCTACCTGGCATATCACCCAGAAGAAAATGAAAAAATTGAAGGATTAAAATGCCAAACTTAAGGAGTCGTAGAAGAAATTCATAAAATCTCAATGACAATTATAGAAAGCACAAGCTTTTATCCAACACATTTATTCTATTTATAATAAATTATTAGCATGGAGGTAGTCTTCATCAGTTTATGTTCTTTTCTTACATGAGAATTTTTATAAATGGAATATTTAGTTAATTTCCCTTGTTTTTTCACATATGATTGAAGATGAGCATGTATTTATGGAAAATTTTCTAAAGATTACTAGAGAAAGGTAGGATGCCTTTTATGAGTTCTATAATTTCAATTTGTTTTTAAGATATCAATATAGTTTTTTGATAAATTTATTTGTTAGAGAGACAAAATTTCATGCTTTTCTCTCCACTCTATAAACCAAATGGCATGACAACATTCCAATAATAGATTTCTAGAATTACAAATCACCATTGGGTTATACATGAGACCCCAATTTCCAAAAGTAAAGAAATTTATTTCTTTTTTTCAACCACTATATCATATTCATATGAAGAAAAATTATCATGATCTATTGAGATCTAATATTGATGCTTTTAGATCTTTTCTAAACCACCATTATGCCAATGGGTTCAATGAAAGTCTTTATAGGTGGGATACATTACCTACTAAGTTGAAGCATGGGAAGTCATCAGCCCCACCAATATTAAATGTAGTCTAAGAAGAGCCAAATTAGTTTGACAAATAATCACTTGACTCTTAGAAGAAAGAGGTTCATATGTCTAAATTGGGATGACTTTTAGGCCTCCTATCATTCTATGTCCTCTATCTCCATGGTAGTGTTAGAATTTTCAAGAAAAAGTTGAATTTGAAGATTGGGTGCATATATTTATAAGAGATCTTGGATTTTTCCCAAGGGGTCACCATGATTGGGGCCATCATTTTAAAGTTTATGATCTGAGTTAGATGTTTGAATCAAGAAATTTGGATTAAGGATCAATCATCTCAATTTTTTATGAGAGGACTTGCAAAAGGTAAAGTGTTGGGGAGAAATGATGAGAATTTCATATAACTCATCATAGTTATATAAATTATCACTAAAGTGTTGCATTTGGTTATATATTGTATTGTGTTTAATAGTTAAAGTCTGATATAAGTAGGATATGAATGTAATTTGTTCATTATTTGTATGTAATTTATTACTAATTATTTAACTTATTATTATGTCTTACTTGGATGAATAACACAATTTTGAGTACAACAAATCTCATGGATTAGGTAATTTTAATTAGAGAAACACATCCCAAGGATGAGGTAATTTTGAAGACAACAAAACATCCCAACGAAGGGTAATTTTTGAGAAGGCAACATGATTTTTATAACTCTTTTGATATAATTTTGAGGATTTGGAAAGAAATATTTGATGATTGAACACTCAGAGGATACTCCAAAGACGCTCTAGAATTCCTTTGAATATGCTCTATGTGTGCTATGAATACATACACAAGATGCTCTGAATAAGTTTAAGAATGCTTTGAAGATCTAGATAGGGTGATCATAAGACCTATACCCAATGTTCCAAAGATATCTAAATGTGATCCAAAGACTACAAAAATTATGTGTAATACATTTTGTTGAGAGAAATTAGGATCATTTTACTAAAATTTTTTTTTTGAAAAAAAATAAAAAATTTATTCGATGCAAATGATAGTTGGCAATAATAAAAGGAGAAAACATACAAATATGTAGCCTCCTATTGCTTCCCACCCCTTAAAAAATTCTCCCTAAATAATAGCTACTCCCATATAATAGGTGCTAATATTTTATAATATTTTTTAAATATATAATGATGCATAACATCTCTCTACTCAAGAATATCGATGGACAAGGGAAAAGTTTGCCACCCCAAATAATAATGCTAGGTGTTATCTAGTCATTCATTCATTGAATTTTATGATGTGGCATGAGGGAAAAGTTTTCCACCCTAGAAAATGACTTTTCAACTTAGTATAAAATGAAAACAATTCAAATCAAATAATAATGACCTAGAATAGGCCAAAAAAATAATTTTCAACTCAATCTAAAATAAAAACAATTTGTAGTGTCTGAATAGAACCAATAGATGAGCAACATGATGGGATAGAGATGGTGGAACCATTGAAACCATCTCACATCACATCACTTTTTTACTATGATTTTTTTCTTACAATTAATAAAAAATGATTGCTTTCCCCTCACATTCACCATTTGGGTCCCTATTGAATAAAAGTAAGCACTAGACAATCCTAATCTCCATAATTTCATTATCTCGGCTAATTCATTATTTTCTTACAATTAATAGAAAAATTCTAATTTCCCCTTACATTCACCATTTGGGTCCTTGTTGAATGCAAGTAAGCATGAAAAAATACTAATCTCCACCATTTCATTATTTGTTTAAAGTTAATAAAAACGTCTACTTTCCCCTCACATTCACCATTTGGGTCCTTATTGAATACAAGTAAGCCCTAAAAAATCCTAATGTCCACCATTTCATTATCTTAGTGATTTCATTATTTATTTATAGTTAATAAAAAAATTCAGATTTCCCCTCACATTCACCATTTTGGTCCCTATTGAATATAAGTAAGCGCTAAACAATCCTAATTTTCACCATTTAATTATCTTGTCTATTTCATTATCTAAATCATTTCATTATTTGCTTACAGTTAATAAAAAATATATGCTTTTCCCTCACATTCACCATTTTGGTCCCTATTAAATATAAGTAAGTGTTAAACAATCCTAATCTCCACCATTTCATTATCTTGACCGTTTCATAACAAAAATCTAGGTCTATCTAAATCTCAGTGATTTCATAACTTAAAGCAGTAAAAAATGAATAAAAGGTTCATGTCAAGCCAAAAAAATTAGACATTTTAGATACAGTAAAATAATACATTACATAGATTAAATACCTGACAAGAAGCACCTACAAAAATGATAGTGAAAAATGGGGTCAACGCTTCCACCACTAACACCACACCTACAAAAATAGTGAAAAATGGGTTCAATGCTTCCACTACTAATGCCACTATTAACCTAATAATCAATAAAAGAATGTTTTTTAGCCTTCTTAAGGGAGAGATAAAAATTGAGATAATATAATGGAAAGAGAAAAAGATAAACTTAACCCTAATTTTGAAGTTTGTGAGTTTTTTTTTTAAAAATTTATATATTTAAACATATTAAACATTTAAAAAATTATGTAAATTATTTAATAAAAATATTTAAATATTTAAACATAAATATAAATAAATAATAAACTTAAATAGTTTTTTAATATAAAAATATTTACAAATTTTTATTGTCTATTATAATTATTCTAATGAAAAAAAATTATTCATATTTGTTCATTAAATTACATGATTAAATTGTGTAATAGGTATTTGACTCAAATTTTAGCCCCCATAAAATACCTTTGAGATATTTTAATTTACCAATTCAAATATTTGTGAGAGCAAGTCACCTTTCCTAAATTAACAAACTAATATTTGAAGACAAATTTGACATCAAAATGGTAAGTAAAATCAGTGATGCAAAATCATACCTGGTAACTCAAAACCTAGACTTGGGAAAGGATTTTGTGAGATTATGTCAATTATGGTTATGTGAGAGCATAAGTAGTCTACACCATACCATTCTATAAATATTAAATTTTCATTCATGAAAACAATCCTTGTGATAGCTCAATGCAAAGTTAGGGTTAAACATTTCAGCCAACAACACATTGACTAATTCAACTTTGAATCCCAATATTGGGTTTGAAAGCAAGGGTGTTTCAATTTTGATGTAGAGATTGTGCTAATAATTTAAAACTAATAGGATCTTTCATAATAAGTGGAGTTTAATCCATATTTTTTGAAGATGTAACATAATCAAATTGTCTAATAGGCATTTGACTCCTTAATTTTTAGCCCCCCCTAGAATTAAACCTTTGAGATAATTTAATTCACCAATTCAAATACCTCTGAGGGGAAATTCACCTTTATTGATCTTAAAAACTAATATTTGTAGATGAATTTGACCCCATAATGGTAATTACAATAAGTGACACAAAATCATACTTAGTAACTAAAAGACTTCTTGGGAAAGGATTTTGTTTGCTTATCTAAATTATGGTTATGTGAGGGCATATTAAGTAGTCTACTTCAAAAAACTTACCATATATAGGATTTTTATATATAGACTTTG
The DNA here is from genome assembly GCA_037957365.1 of Torreya grandis. Taxonomy (NCBI): domain Eukaryota; kingdom Viridiplantae; phylum Streptophyta; class Pinopsida; order Cupressales; family Taxaceae; genus Torreya; species Torreya grandis. The sequence continues at coordinate 225,993 of JARHVA010001658.1, read as the reverse complement.
AATCCATTTATAGATTGTATATAAATGTAGATTTATATAATCTAGGTAATTTCATTCCAATAAAATAACAACAAACTTGTCGCAAGAAATTACACTTGATGGGTCTCCTACCATGGATTTCGAATCGTATCCAAAGGATCATCAGAATTATAAAATGTTCAATAATATACTACAAGACCATAGTATAATGAAAATTATAGAATTTTAAATATGGAAATAGAAGTAAAATTATCATCATAGAACTTTGGAACCGATGGTAATGATTTAGAAATAATTATTAGTCTCTTGCATAATAAGTGGAGTTTCATCCACAATTTTTAAAGATGTAACATTATTAATTATTAGGAGAAACAAGTGGTGGTGGTATAATAATTGGCATACACATTGGAATAGATGGTGTCTTTTGAACATATATGTCCACTTCAAAATTTTATCATATTTCTAAACCCAAAATTCTTCTTGGTCACTTCTAATTTTTTTAACACCATCATAACAAAAGCAATTTATTCATTGCAATCACCAAGACAAAACTTGATGACCAAAAACAGTGATCCTTATTCAGTAAATATAGATGCCCCTTGATAGAAACCAAGGGAGTTGTAATTATGATGTAGAGATTGTGATAATGATTTAGAAATAATAGGCTATTGCATAATAAGTGGAGTTTCATCCACATTTTTTGAAGATGTAACATAATTAAATTGTCTAATAAGGATTTAACTCCTTAATGTTTTATCCCCCCCTAAGAATTATACCTTTGAGATAATTTAATTCACCAATTCAAATACCTGTGAGGGTGATTTACCTTTCTTAAACTTACAAACTAATATTTGGAGATGAATTCGACCATAAAATGGTAATTAAAATAAGTGACACAAAATCATATCTGGTAACTGAAACACCTCTTGGGAAAGGATTTTGTGTGCTTATCTAAATTATGGTTATGTGAGGGCATATTAAGCAGTTTACCTTAAATACTTACTATATATAGACTTTGAATCCATTGATAGATTATATCTAAATATAGATTTGTATAATTTAGGGAAATTATTTCATTCCAATAAAATAGCAAAAATCTCATCACAACAAATTACTGACTTGATGGATCTCCTACCATAGGTTTTGAATCACATCCAGGGGAACATCAAAATTATAAAATGTTCAATAATCTATTAGAAGATCATAGTACAATGAAAATTATAGAAGTTAAAATATGGAAATAGAAGTAAAATTATGATCATGGAACTTTGGAAAAGATGGTAATGATTTAAAAATAATTATTTGGCTCTTCAATGCAGAATAAGTGGAGTTTCATCCATATTGTTTTGAGGATGTAACATTATTAATTATTATGAGGAACAAGTGGTGGTGGTAAAATAGTAGGCATACACATTGGAATAGATGGTGCCTTTCGAACATAAATGTCCACTTCAAATTTTTATCATATTTCTAAACCTAAATTTATTCTTAGTCACTTCTAATTTTTTTAGTGCCATTGTAACAAAAGCAATTTCTCCATTGCAATCACCAAGACAAAACCTGATCACCTGCAACTATGGTTCTCCTTATCCATTGAATATAGATGCCCCTTAATAAAAACTAAGGGAGTTGCAATTTTGACGTAGAGATTATGATAATGATTTAAAAATACTAGGCTCTTGCATAATAAGTGTATTGTCATCCACATTTTTTGAAGATGTAACATAAACAAACTATCTAATAGGGATTTTAATCCTTAATTTTTATCCCCCCCCCAAAGATTTATACCTTTGGGATAATTTAGTTTACCAATTCAAATACCTATGAGAGAGAGTTGCCTTTCTTGAACTTACAAACTAATATTTGGAGATGAATTCAAGACAAAATGGTAATTAAAATAACTGACACAAAATCATACCTAATAACTAACAGATCTATTGGAAAAGAATTTTGTGTGCTTATCTAAATTAATATGGTTATGTGAGGGCATATTAAATATTCTACCTTAGAACACTTACTATATATAATATTTCTATATATAGACTTTGAATCCATTTATAGATTGTATCTAAATGTAGATTTATATAAATTAGAGAAATTATTTCATTCCAATAAAATAGCAATAGACTCATTGTAACAAATTACTGACTTGATGGGTCTCCTACCATGGATTTTAGATCACATCCATGGGATCATCAAAATTAGAAAAGGTTCAATAATCCGTTATAAGACCATAGTAAAATGAAAATTATAGCCTTTCAAATATGGAAATAGAAGTAAAATTATCATCAAGGAACTTTAGAACCAATGGTAATGATTTAAAAATAATTATTAGGCTCTTTAATGCACAATAAGTGGAGTTTCATCCAAATTATTTTTAAGTTGTAACATTATTAATTATTATGAGGAATAAGTGGTGGTGGTATAATAGTAGGCATACACATTAGAATATATAGTGTCTTTTGAACATATTTATATCCACTTCAAATTTTTATTGTATTTCTAAACTTGAAATTATTTTTGTTCACTTCTAAATTTTTTAGGGCCATTGTAACAAAAGCAATTTCTCTACTGAAATCACCACGATAAACCTTGATCACCCAAAACTGTGCTCCTTATCTAGAGAATACAGATGCCTCTTGATCAAAACCAAAGGAGTTGTAATTTTGATGTAGAGATTGTGCTAAATATTTAAAAATAATAGGCTCTTGCATAATAAGTGGAGTTTAATCCATATTTTTTGAATATGTAACATAATAAAATTGTCTCATAGAGATTTGACTCCTTAATTTTTAGCACCCCAAGGAATTATACCTTTGAGATAATTTAATTTGCCAATTCAAATATCTGTGAGGGAGAGTTGCCTTTCTTGAACTTAAAAACCAATATTTGGAGATGAATTTGAGCCAAAATAGTAATTAAAATAACTGACACAATAGCATACCTAATAACTAAAAGTTATCTTGGAAAAGAATTTTGTGTGCTTATCTAAATTAATATGGTTATGTGAGGGCATATTAAATACTCTACCTAAGAAAACTTACTATATATATATATATATATATATATATATATATATATATATATATATATATGTATATATATATATATATATATATATATATGTATATATATATATATATATATATATATATATATATATATACTTTGAATCCATTTATAAATTATATCTAAATGTAGATTTGTATAATTTAGGTAACTTCATTCCAATAAAATAGCAACAAACTCGTCACAACAAATTAAATTTGATGGGTCTCTTACCATGGGTTTTGGATCACATCCAGGGGATCATTATATTTATAAAATATTCAATAATCTGTTACAAGACCATAGTAAAATTAGAATTTTAGAAGTTCAAATATGTAAATAGAAGTAAAATTATCATCATGGAACTCTAGAACCGATGGTAATGATTTAGAAATAATTATTAGACTCTTTAATGCATAATAAGTGGAGTTTCATCCACATTTTTTGAAGATGTAACATTATTAATTATTAGGATAAATAAGTGGTGGTGGTATAATATTAGGCATACACGTTGGAATAGATGGTGTTTTTTAAACATATATGTCCACCTCAAATTTTTATCATATTTCTAAACTTAAAATTATTCTTGGTTGCTTATATTTTTTTAACACCATTGTAACAAAGTAATTTATCTATTACAATCACAAAGATAAAACCTGATCACCCACAACTGTGGTGCTCTTTATCCATTGAATACAAATGGCCCCTGATCAAAACTAAGGGAGTTACAATTTTGACATAGTGATTGTCATAAGAGGCTATCTCTTTACACAAATAATGTAATCCATCATAGACTAAAGCATTTCATGGTGATTTAGATCCCGATAAGTTTGCACCCACAATTATTTTTAATATGAACTTATTTTGACATCAATGTCATGGGTTTGGAGTAACTAGTAGGTTTAATTATTGATTTACACTCTTTCACTTCACATAAGCCCTCTTACCCCCCACACATAAAAATTATATTGGTTATCAAATAAATATAATTGACATATTATAATATATATCATAATATTTTTATATATTAAACTAATTAATTATATATTAATATCATATATAAATTATATATTTTGTAAAATATATTTTAACATTAATAAATATTATATATTATATATTTCAATACATATATATATTGTTAATAGTATAGAAATAATATTATGTTTTTAATAAAATTAAATGAATTTTTATACCTTTAATAAAGTGTATAATGCCACGTAACATGAAAATGGGCCTTAACATTATGGGGTCAAAAATGTGGTCACCGATACGAATTTAAAACTCTACAATGTTTCATCATTTTCACATTAGATTATGTCGAAGAGAAAATCTATCAAACATTAATAATGTTTGGTATGCAATGGGAATTAAATTAAAATAATCATGTATCAACAAGTTTGAATCATGTATCCCTTCTCCATCACAAAAGGTACATTTTCATTAATGGAAGTAAATGTTCCATGCATCACTATCAATTGGATATGTAGTGAAGTGATTTGAAAATCATCATTTATAGGGACAAATCACATCAATGTAGTAAAATCAATTAAATTTAAATAGGAAACTATAAGCCAAGCAACTTTACTCTTAAAAAAATATTTCAAAACAAGAATCACAAAAACTTCATTTATCAAGATTATAGAAATTATAATATATCCATATATTATTGTTAACGGTACAAAATTAATATTAATTTTTTAACAAAATTAAATGAATTTTTATGCCGTATAATGCCACATAACATCAGAAAGTGGGTAAATGCAATCATAAGTATGGATTTAAAACTCTACAATGCTTCACCATGTTCACATTAGATGAGGTAGATTAAGAGAAAATATATCAAACATTATTATGTTTGGGATGAATTAAATTAAAATTTGTAATCACAGATCATGAAATTATCACAAGCATTAAATTTGATGTTGTAGATGACACCTGGCATAGGACAATTGGTAGTAAAGCATTTGAATTATTAATTTTTAGTAGCCCTTCTAACTTGGTTATAAAAAGTCTACAAAATATTAGATTACATAAAAATTATATAAAAGAATCAAGTCTATTCTACTTTATAAAATGACCATCAAATTTTAGTTAACCATCAGGTCTTTTGAGCTACAATTTAAATTAGTGATATGCAATTCTTTTATTGAACATATTCAAATTAAGATAAATCACCACTGAATATCTATCTTAGTGAGTTTATTTCTCCACTCAAATCCTTTAGTTTATTTCTCTAGTTTATAATATTAGAATGATAATTTGCTCACCAAATTCAATTTTGAAGTCTAACTATGATGTGTTTCTTGGTGTTTCTAACTGTAGGTGTTATAAAGTGAGTTAGAGATGTGTTCATTAGTTTCCACCAATAAGACTTTTTGGAATTTTTACTCATGTAGATCATGGCCTTTTTCATGGTTTTTTTTGTAATGCATAGTTACTAAGATTCATGTATTTGACGTACCTATTTACAAAAACATGAATACAAATAAATGATAACCAACCATTGTAATAGAATAAGAGTGGTGATATTTAGCATTTTTCATTTTACAACCTTGGTAGGTGCACCTCATGGATGTGATTGGGTGATTTTTATGTGACTTTTAAGCCTTTTATATTCTATTCTCCATCTATGAGGATGTGATGTTCTATGTCATTTGGAGTGGAAAACTATCTCTATTTGTTATTTCTTTTCTTTTATTTCTATAGTTTTGGTCTTTGATCACATAAAAGACTGTAGTTCATGATTTATGCTCCTTTATGGTCTATTATGCTTCAGGATCTAATCTATTTTAAAAAAGAAATAAATTCTCATTATTCAGTAATCTATAAACAAATGTGCCACTTCTAATGTAATTCAAACATTTCTCAATCCACTACTTCCACCATTCATTGATGAGAAAGAATTCTTGGGACTAATGGTGGATGGTTATGATGTACCACCTCTAACAACAATGACGTTCCTTCATATTTTATGAGAAAAATTCAATGCAAGTTTAATATCCTGAATTAAATTCTTTATTAATTTTATTATTAAGATTTTTTAGGTCCAATAAAAAGGATTTTGATGGGATAAGTTGGGTGTATATCATGTGCCTAATCAACCTATGAGAATATCTATAAAATAACCACTTTATATTGAGATAATCCCCTCTATAATGAATTATATTATAGAGATTGACAGTTTACATGCACTTAACGTACTTACTGGCACCCTCATGTAACATACAAGCCAATTTTACCATATTGATGCTTATGAGAGTGGACATGGAGGTGGTCCAACTAACACTACTAATAGACCACACTAATACAGTCCTTTGGTTCTCTATGCACTAGAAATTAAATTAGATGAGGAGAAGGATTTGATGTAGACCAATTATGGTGGTGTTTCTAATTGGATTGTTATATTATCTAAGTTATATTATGGTGGTGTTTCTAATAGAATGTGTACTATCTTGGATTGTTCCCTAAGTTTCTCAATTTTTTTAGTTAATTCCTACACCTCTTCCTCTAGCTCCAAGCAAGATAACTTAGTGCCTTCATGTATGGCCACCACAACATCATTGTGCACTTGAGCTAGGTTTGAGAGATTTTCCTCATATAGAGACTATCTTGGTTGTCTATTTTACCTCTTGGTGAGGGAGAACACTGGTTATGATCCTTGATGTCATTCTTTAAGGATGATTTTGATACCCTAGTCATCTTCTAGTTTCCTCTTCCTCACCCTTTGTATATTACTAGTTGGAGGATCAAATAAAGTGACATCAAGGGGAGCTTCATGATTGTGAAAGTAGGCATTTGAGAAGGCTTAATCCTAAAATTCATTGCCCAGGGAGGGATATCTAGTTGGGATACATCATAAGTTGTGACAATAATCTCCTTTTTAACTTCCTCTTGGACTCCCTTCTACTTCTTATAGGCCTTTATCAAAACATTAGGTAAAGAAGGACATATTTTTTTAGACTAGTCCACTCCTCCCAATTAAGGGAGTTGGTAAACTAAAACTATTTGGGGCTTGACCTTCCATCCCCTATTGGTGCTTGTGACTATAGTCTCTTCAGTGGAAGTGGTGGTAGGGAGTGGAAGGGAAATCTATGTAGATTAAACATAGAGTTAAGGGGTGGCTAGAGTAGTTTGTATCTTCTTGGATGCCTTCTTTTTCTTGAGGGTTATATCATTAAAAGTGACATTAGGGATAGAGGGAATAACCATAGGAATTGGGATGGAGGTGAAAAGAGATGGATCAATGGTGGTGGTAGAAATGGAATGAGTAGATGTAGAGGTGGAAGGGATAAAGGGGATGGATGTATTAGGTGGAATGAGAAATTCCATAAAAGAGATTAGAACTTGATCAATAATAAAAATTGAAGTCAAAGGAAAAATTGAAAAGGTTTGAGTACCTTGGAGGAGAAGTTTTATTGGGTCTACTTGGAGACTCGGATCTTTGGATGTCTCTAACTCTACCTCCTCATTTGAATAATCTATGTCTTTGATGATCACCTCATCTTCTCTTGTTGGCCATGATTTTAGAGGTGGAAGAGGTAATCCTTGAGATGTATACATTGTAGGGCTGCCTATGGGAGTCTTAGGCTTCCTTTTATAGACCCAAGGTGTCTTTCCTTATGTGGGAGAGCCCTAGGAGGTGGATGTTATGACTTGTGAAGTAGCTACCCCAATAGATAAAACATTAGATACCTAAGGGATAGCCATATTAACTTGACCAAAACTTAAAATATGCATTTCTTTCACCTTATATCCCTCCTCATTCGAGTCCAAGTTGACAGGATATCCTCTTTATCCTCCTCTTTGAGTACTGGGCTCGGGTAGCCTAGGCTCTCTCTTCACTATTTTCAATTTCAATTTTAGAATCCTTGGGAGGAAGAAGATTCATGTTCTCCTAAACTTACCTTCTAAAAGTCTAAATGTTTCCATCCTTAAAATAGGGCTCTTCAATTGTCCACATCCCTAGTGGAAATATTAGGTTTAGCTTGGATCATTTTTAGATGATCCTCTTATAGCCTAGTAATCTAAGCTCAATCCCACTCTTATTCATCAAGCTTTGCATTCATGAATAGAAAATCATAGAAATAAAGATGATGGTAGTAAAGGATATTAAATCCATGAATATGCTTCTAGATCAACCCATGTAGATCCTAATATCTATGTGAAAGTGTGGGGAAGCCATAGTGATGTCACTTACCACCTACATCTCCAAGATTCTTTCTTATTTGATATACCATCCTACTAATTGAAATCAAGATTCAAAAGTATATGGACTTCCTTTTCCATGCCAAATATTCTTCAATGTTATTCCATAAATGGAAAGTGATCTCTTGTTTAACTAATTTATTTGGTACATATTTTAGGAGACATAGGGGTTTAACTTTATTTCCTTAGACCATGATGATAGTAAAAGCTAGGTAGAAGAATCAATCTTCTTTCCAATCTAAATTTTTCCAAATATTCTTCCCAATCCAAGGCTTAGGTGAGCCATGAATGGCTTTCCATACCTATGGGTAAACATCCTCATAGATTCTTACCATATGTTAGGTGTAATAGTATATGGGCATGAATTGGTAGTGATCATAGATTTTATTCTTAATATAATCTATGTTAGGAGTCCAAAAATTGCCCAAGTCATTATAGCATATGCCCATGACTATGTCCAATACATATGACATCATATAAAAATATCCCATGGGTGTGGGATGATTATCTTTATGAATAACTTTCTCCCTCAATCTTAAGCTGATAATTTATATCAAGACAAAGGTGGCATCATGCATAAGCATCATATATAATAAATGCACCCAATCTAAATTCACAAAATGGATTCTAGGCATACTATATAGTCAATTGAGCAAAGTCATACCAATATGAATTTTCCATCCTAAATTTATCAATTAAAATTTTTCCCTTCATCTTCATCCCTCTCCATGAGATGGTCTAGTCTGAGAGTAGCCATGAGGATAGAACCTTTGGGATTGAGGTATCTACATTGAATTTCACTAGTGTGTGTTTATTGTAGTAGGTGTCATGTATATTGAGATACAAATACCTCTAGAAATCTATTCTAAAGATACATGTAACCACTATATTTTTGAGTGAATGAAGAAAAAAAGTATCCTATGATATCTTTTTAGAGAAGAACAAATCCCTCAAAAGGTCTATGCATGACATTACTTTTGGTTTAGCCATAGCAAAATGTAATCTTTGGCATTTATATGCCAATAATTCCTTGAAAACTATTTTATCTATTAATTTCATATCATCTTTAAGTGAAAACATGTCCATTGAATCTATGGCATCCCATAATGCTAAGTAGTTTTGATAATGATTTATAAATATTGTTACATCAAACACTGTATCCTTGAATTATATGGAATCCTTAATTGAAAATGGAGATGGTTAATTTGTTCCTCAGAATGTTTTGGATGTAGAAGCTATTGTTGTGTAATCTAAGATACCTTTAATTTACTTTTATGTTGTACAAACACTTTATCTTTAACTTGGTTGTTCTATTAAATCTTGAGATGTGAACTAAGGCATAACTATCAAGATGTGAACTAGGGCTCTTGGTCACTATAAGTGGCTTCAAATACAAGTTTACTCAAATGAATATGATAACTTTAAAATCTACGCATCTATATAGGGTCTTGCATTGAATATTATTTCATGTGATATAAATGTGAAATGTTCATCTTACTTTTAATTCATTATATATTTCAAACTTGTTATCTTAGGTCGGTGGGGGTACTTAATATTATCAATATGAAGTATTTTACCTTGGAATTATTTTACATTTCATGTGTTGATTGACCTTAATTATTTTGGGGAGTTGTGGTGGACCTAATTTCTTTAGACTTATTCCATAAATTAAATTGTTGTGGACATTTTGTCTAAAACAATTCCCTTAAAGGAATTCCTAGAAATAAAATTCCAATTGTGTGCATGTTCAAGGTATCTCCTAGGAGATATCTCAAAAGAAAATTCCAAGTGTGCATTAGGTATCCTTGCCAAATAAAAAGTAATCATAGTTATATCAAATCCTTCATAAGGACTTTTGAAATCAACATGGAAGGTATTATAAGGCCCTTTAAGGTACCTCATAGGAGAGATACCTTTAAATAAAATTCCAATTGTGTGCATGTTCAAGGTATCTCCTAGGAGATACCTCAAAAAAATTCTAATCGTTTGCATCACGATTCTTATCAAATAAAAAGGTTTCATGGTTATATCAAATCCATTACAAGGAACTTTATAATAAATATGGAATGTATTCTAAGGCCTTTTAGGTATCTCCTAGGAGATACCTTGAAATAAAATTCCAATTGTCTACATGTTCAAGGTATTTCTTAAGAGATATCTAGAAAGAAAATTTCAATAGTGTGCATCAAAGTTCTTGCCAAATAATTTTTTTTAATGGTTATATAAAATACTTAATAAGGAATTTTAAAATAAACATGAAAGTTATTTCAAGGCCCTTTGATGTATCTCTTAGAAAATTCTAGTCATATGCATGTTCAAGGTATCTCCTAGAAGATACTTCATGTGCATCAGGGTTATTACCAAATAAAAAGGTGCCATATTTATATCAAATACTTTACAAGGAAATTTGAAATTAACATAGAATGTATTCCAAGGCCCTTTGAGGTATCTCCTAGGAGATACCTTGAAATAAAATTTAAAATTGTGTGCATGTTCAAGGTATCTCCTAAGAGATATCTCGAAAGAAAATTCCATTAGTGTGCATCAGGGTTCTTGCCAAATAAAAAGTTGTCATGGTTACATCAAATCCTTTAAAAATACATTTTAAAGAAATATGTATGGTATTATAAGGCCCTTAGAGGTATCTCTTAGGAGATATACCTTGAAATAAAATTCAATTATGTGCAGGTTCAATGTATCTCCTAGGAGATACCTCGAAAGAAAATTCCAATCATGTGCATTAGGGTTCTTATAAAATAAAAATATGTCATGGTTATATCAAATCCTTTGAAAATACATTTACAAAAAACATGGACTATATTCCAATTCCCTTTGAGAGGTATCTCTTAGGAGATACCTTTAAAAGAACCTAAGCATGTCCATTGAACCTATTGCAAAAACACAAGCAATAATTCATAGCAACATTAGAAGGGGTAAAACCATGATCATCTAAAACAATTTCCATTAATCCAAATGAAATAGGTGTGTATGATCTCTAAATTAGAAAATTTCACTAGGTAGTAAGTGAGATTAGTAGTGAGTGAGATTTCCAAAGGGTAAGTTGTACAAACCCTGAAGGGTCTGTGCCCTTGGGTTCATTATTTCAATAAAATTACATTGAGGAAGATTTTTGTGGGGAATTATTTCAAGTTTTTTTCATTGGATAAAATGTTCAAAGGGTCATTTCTAAAGGGAAAAGTGCCTAGGACAAAAGGTTGAAGGGTCTTTACAAAATATTTGTTAGGGTTTTTCCAAAAAATCCCTTAGGGTACTTTCAAAATTCCCAAAGGATACTTTCAAAAATCCCAAATTAATTTTGAAAAAATTGATGGCCAAAAAAGTAAACAACCTCTATGGAAAGCTTTACTAGTGTGGAACTAAGTGCCTATGCAATATTAGTTGAAGGTTCTCTGGTTTACTTCATTTTATTTGCTCTATATGTGTAGATGCACTTATGATATCTACTAATAGGGGTGAAACTTTAAATAAATTTTGGGAATCCCTTCATATCTTGGACTAATTCATCCAAGGCATCTAATAGTGTCTTCTGTGTAAAGGAAAATTGTACTCCTGTAAAGGAGAAATCCACTCTTATGCTCATTTAAAATGTATCTCTTAAGAGACAGATACCTTGAAGGGGAAATCCAATCTTATACATTTTTGGAAGGTATCTCATAAGAGATACCTTGAAGGTATTAAAAAAGACTTCAAAATATCACCTCATAGTGCCTTCCATATAAATAAAAATTCTAGTTGTTCCTTAAAGGAGAAATCCACTCTTGTACTAGTTTGAAAGGTATTTCCTAGGAGATATCTTGAAAGGTGAAATCCACTCCTATGCATGTTTGATAGGTATCTCCTAGGAGATACCTTGAGTATATTATAAGGGGATTCAAAATGTCACCCAGTAGTTCCTTTTCCATGTAAAGGAAAATTGCACTTGGATAAATCCACTCTTATCCTTGTTTAAAATGTGTCTCCTAAGAGGTTCAACTTATTGAATTTCTCAAACTCCAGGAGTTGAGGGAATAGGTAAGTGATATGAAGGTCATTTGATAATAAGAAAATAAGTGATGGTGCGATAAGAAGTCATTAGACCCAAGATTTAAACCTAGAGATTTAGTTCTCAAATATTAATTGTATCTCCTAAGAGATACCTTGAAGGGGAAACCCACTATTGTTCACACAAGTCATTTAGAAAATTTGTTTACATAAAATGTTTGATGAGAAAAATTTAAATAAAAAAGTTTTAAGACCTAAAGTCCCAAATAATAATTATGAAGACCAGAATCTATTAAATAAAATATTCAAACAAAAAACCTAAAGACCAAAATATAATAATAGGCCCTGATCAAAATGTTTGAAAAACTATCCAAAGGTTTGGGATGATTATCCTTGTTGATTATCTACTCTCTAAAGTGGAAGTTTATTATCTCACCTAGGGTGTATAAAACATCATGTTTGAGCATCATATGCAATAATAGTACCTAGTCTAAATTGACAAAATGGATGATTGGCATACCGTAGAGTTGATTGAGGAGTGTCATGCCAATGCGTATACCCATTCTGAATTTGTCAATAGGAAGTAATACATTTGGTTTATTCTCCTTCTATGTAATGGTTTAGTCTAGGAGAAACCATGAAGAGAGTGCCGTCTCAATTGAGCTTTGTATGCTAAAGTGTACTAGTGTATGTTTATAGAATAAGCATCATGTATACATAAAAATAAATACCTTTGGAAGTCAGGTCCTAAGATGCACACAAAAACCGAGTTATTTTTGGAGTGATGAAGGAAATAATCATGTGATATCCTTCCTAAGAAAAAAAATCTTGTAGAAGGTTTATTCATGACATCACCTCTAGTTTAACAACATCAAAATGTAACCTTTGGTGTTTAAAAGCCAGTATTTCTTTGATGAATAGTTTAGCGGCAACAAAATTATGATAGTGTGCATCAAGGTTCTTACCAAATAAAAAGTTGTAATGGTTATATCAGAATAATTTTCAAGAACCATTACAATCAACATGGAAGGTATTCCAAGGCACTTTGAGTTATCTCCTAGAAAATTTCAATCGTGTGCATATTCAAGGTATCTCCTAGGAGATACTTCAAGTGCATCAAGGTTTTTTCCTATTAAAAAGGTGCCATAGTTATATCAAATCCTTTATAAGGACCTTTTAAATAAACATAGAAGGTATTCCAATGCCCTTTGAGGTATCTCCTAGGAGATGCCTTGAAATAAAATTCCAAATCATGTGCATGTTCAAGGTATCTCTTAAGAGATTGATCTAGAAGATTTTCACTCTTCGTATGGTTCAAGATAATTAATTAATATTTTATTTAATGGTATTTTTTATTTCACCATGGGATATATTTAATTAATTAAATATCCTATTTAATGGTGTCTTTTATTTTACCATGGGATATATATTTAATTAATTAAATGTCATATTTAATGGTATCTTTTATTTTACCATGAGATATATATTTAATTAATTAATATCTTATTTAATGGTATTTTTAATTTTACCATGGGATATATTTATTTAATTAAATATCCTATTTAATGGTTTTTAATCTACCATTGGATATTTTATTTATCCAAGTTCAAAAAATATACTATTCTCACTCCCACTTGGATAGTTATTTAAAATAGCCATGGGATATATTTTTAAATCTTTATCACATAAATCAAGAATCCTACCACTCTTATATTATCAAAAAGATAAACATTATTTTAAAGAATTGATGTGGTATTTTAATCATGGATTATTTAAGATAAGCATGGTTACATATTTTATTTTAAATCCAAGTCTTTATTCCACAAAAGAAATATGGTGTTGACTTCTTGGAGGCTTGTTAAAGAAAGTCATGAGAATATTTTAATTTTTTAATATCATAAGTTAAATCCACTTTATTTTCCCCACTTGTAAAGAATCATACGGTTGGTGGAAAGATATTTGGTTCTTTATTTATTTCAATGGGGAGATTATATTTTTATTTTGGTGGAGATTTACATGCATATTAATCTTTTATTAAAATATTATCCCAAGTCTTTATCTCCAATATTATTCAAGAAAAATGTAGCATTTTATTTGGACAAGTTTATTTGCATGGTAATATTATGGTAAAATCTACGTGGTATATATTATATAATAGTGGATTATATTGAATTGTCCACCAAGCCAATAATCTTGGTATCAAAATAGAGCATCAGATATGTATTGAAAGATGGTGAGCCTATTTTGGATTGTATTTATCACACAAAGAATTTGGCCCAAACGTGGGAAAACTTATTATTATGAGAAAACAATAATTATTCTTAGTCAATGTATGAAGGTAGAGGAAATACCATAAATCCATGTTGTCAAAATGAAAAAACCCAATTCAGGGAAATTGTGGGTACCCCTAGAGGGAAATTTGTTAATGTCCAATGAGCACCAAGTAGCATTTAGAAATATATAACTATAGGTTATTTTACAGAGGCAGTAGGAATATTTCTCAGAGAAGCAAGGGATTTTGCATAGAGGGATTTTTCATATAGAGATATATCTAGATTATAGAGGTAGTAAGAACCCTGGGTAAATTAAAGAGGTTTATTTTTATTTGTTACACACAGAGATTATTTGGTATGAAATAATTCTATTATACTTAGAGAGGTTTTGTAATTATTCTTGAAGAGTTTTTTTAATAGATCAGAACACTAATAGAGTTGACCTGAGGATGTAGCCATTTGGTGAACTCCATAAACAAATCTTTTGTGTCATATTTTTTTAATTTTTTCTCTGTGATCTAAATTTATTTCAATTTCCTTAATTAAATTATGGAATTTTTAGAAATCAATTTTTGGATTTACTTAAAGGGAAATTAGAAAATTATTATCTAGTTTTTAATCCAAGTAGACTGTAAAGTTTTTTTTTATGAAATTGGATTATTTGCATAGAGGATAAAAATATTATTTGAATGTGTTATATGAAAAATAAAATCATCTGAGTTTAAAAACTACTCATTCATAATTATTTTTTAAATTTTATATTCAAATTAAAATAAAATTTAATTCCTTTGATTTAATCAAAAATTTAAAAATGACTTATTATTAAAAATCCATTTTAAATAAATAGTTTTGATTAGCAGGGGATAATCACTATTTACAGGTCAGTTTGGTATCAAAGTAGTTGATCAATGGGATTTAATAGTGTGGTTTACCTATGGTTAATAGTTTGTTATTTGATAATTATTATAGTTGGTTTAGTGTGCGTTGAATACAGAAACATGTGAACTATGGGCAAGTTGTCAAAGTAGGAAAATCTTGATGAACTTGAGTCATATAATCAATAGATTCAAGAAGATAAATCTCTCTTGAGATAAAAAATTGTACTCCATGGAAGAGAAGATTGAAGATTTTAAATATGATTTGAAAACCAAGGATGAGCTCTTAGCAAAGCTGCAAAATGGTGAACAAATGAAGGAATTACCTTTTACATCAGACGTAGAAACAATGATAGATGAAAACATTGTAATTAATTAATCATGTAGTACTTCCTCTCATTCAGTTTTAGATATTAATTTTGGTGTTTTTGAAAAACACACGAAGGGTATTGGGTCTAAACTATTAAATAAAATGGGATTTGAAGGAAGAGACCATGGTAAGAATGGACAAGGTATAACTAACCCCATAAAAGTAGAGGATAGGACTCATTTTGAAAGTTTGGGTTATACTGGTGAGAAAATAGAAATTGAAGAAAGTTTCAAATCCATAGTAAGAAGACAAGCTTCTAACTACCAAGAATATAAGCCACTATTTTTTTAGAATAAACCATCACAGGTAGATGAGAGGTGTAAGATAACTGGAAGAAGAGGTATTGATATTCTACCTCCCCTTTCTTACAAAACACATATCACTAAGAATTTGGTAAATTATAATACTTCTAGTACACTCTTTTAGTTTGAACCATTTGTCTTTGATATAAAAAAATGTGGTATACTTCTCCTTGTACTTTTTGTGGGTTAAGTAATCATTTTGTTGGTTATTATTGGAAGAGAAAATCTTTGATAAATAAGTTGTTGACTTTTGTGAAAAATAAAGCAAGTGATAATGATCATTCAGAGGCAATAAATGATAAACACGTTTCTTCATCCAAGAAGAAGGATATGAGGAAATTTTGCACTCATTATCATAAGAGTGGACATAGAGTTGAGAAATGTTGGAAACTGCAACCAACACACTATCCTAAACTTGGTAAATATTCCAATGTATATTTCAATTATGAAAATAAAGACTTATTATCACAATATTTTTGGTTTGAATATCCATGTAGTTTTTGTGGATTAGATAATCTTGGAAAAAACTAGCTAGTAGGATATTTGTGTTTTAAAAGGAGAAACAAATGGGTAATAATTATTGTACTCATTGTAATTTGATTATTTATCTAAATGATAAATGGTGGGTATTTCACCCAAAAATATGTCCTAAGTATTATAGGAAGACATCTATGAAGAATGATGCATCCATAATCAAAAAAGTTGTTTTTAACCTACTAGTTTTGGAAGCAAAATAAGAGGAAGACCACTTCTCTATTGATTATCCATAAATGACTCCATTAGTTTTTTATTTGGATGGTAATGATCATTTATTATTTCATGATAATTTTTCATATCTATGGTATTAATTAGCATGTATAAATTCAAGGTAGTTTTGATATTCCAAGGAATATATTTTGATTTTGAACAATTTTTGGAGCTATCAGCTGTGAGAAAATCTGAGTGACAAGTTTATCATTCTTGGATTATTTTTATCATATTTATGGTTTTGCTAAGCTCTATTTTTAAATCTCCTTATAATTTTTTATTTATAGATGCATGTTTAAAGGAATTAACTCATGTTTAAACTTAGAGATATTTTTAAATGATTTTAAAATTTGAATATGGTTTATTGGAGTAACCTATAGAGAAAAACCAAGGGATAGGTTTATCATACTTGGATTATTTTTCTCACATTTGGGTTTTGAAAAAACTTCATTTTAAAACCTTGATAGCAGTATATGCAGATTATATTGGAAATGATCAATATGTCTATTTTGTGAAAATCTACATTTCAATATATATATATATAGCAGATATTTTAATTCTATCTACAATTTGGTATTGGGTAGATATTTATTTCACTAGAATTTCATAGATTTAGTTTGATTTTTGAATTATTACCATGATATTTTGTAGTGATATTTTACAGAAGAACTATTTGCACCTTCAGAGAGTGATTTGACCTTTTGGGGACCAAAAGGTGTTATTGGAGAGGTTTGACCTAGAGAATTTTTGCTCTTCATATAGTTTAAGATAATTAATTAATATCTTATTTAATGGTATTTTTCATTTTACCATGGGATATATATAATTAATTAAATATCCTATTTAATGGTATCTTTTATTTTATCATAGAATAAATAATTAATTAATTAAATATATTATTTAATGATATCTTTTATTTTACCATAGGATTTATTTATTTAATTAAATATCTTATTTAATATTTTTTAATCTACCATTGGATATTATATTTATCCAAGTCCCAAAAATATAATCTTCCCACTCCCACATGGATAGTTATTTAAAATAGCCATGAGATATATTTTTAAATCTTTATCCCATAAATCAAGAATCTTACCACTCTTAAATTATCAAAAAAGACAAAGATTTTTTTTAATAATTGATGTGGTAGTTTAATCATATGGGTTATTTAAGATAAGCATGGTTGCATGTTTTTTTAAAAATCTAAGTCTTTATTCTACCAAAGAAATATGGCATTGATTTCTTGGAGGCTTAAAGAAAGTCATCAGAATATTTTAATTCTTTAATTTGATAAGTTAAACTCCACTTTATTTCCCCCACTTACAAATAATCATATGGTTGGTGGAAATATATTTGGTTCTTTATTTATTTTAGTGGGAATATTATATTTTTTATTTTGGTGGAGATTTACATACATATTAATTTTTTATTAAAAGATTACCCCAAGTATTTAACACTAAGATTATTCAAGGACAACATGGAATTTGATTTGGATAAGTTTATTTGCATGATAATATTGTGGCAAAAGCTACATGGTATATATGGCATGGAAATAGTGGATTATATTGAATTTTCCACCAAGCCAATAATATTGACATCAAAATAGAGCAACATATATGCATTAGAAGATGGCAAGCCTATTTTGGCTTGTATTTATCATAAAAAATATCTATCATAACAATGGTAAAAACTCATTATTATGAGAAAACAATAATTATTCTCAACCAATGTGTGAAGGTAGAAGAAATACCATAAAGCCATGTTATTGAAATAGAAAATCCCAATTTAGGAAAATTATTGGTGCCCTTGGAGGGAAATTTGTTAATGTCTAGCCAATGCCAAGTAGCGTTTAGAAATATATAACTATAGGTTATTTTATAGAGGCAGTAGGAATATTTCTCAGAGAAGCAAGGGGTTTTGCATAGAAGGATTTTTCATATAGAGATATATCTGGATTACAGAGGTAGCAAAAACTTTGGGTAATTAAAGAGGTTTCTTTTTATCTGTTACACAAATAAATTATCTGGTATAGAAGAATTTTATTACACTCAGAGACGTATTATAATTATTCTTGAATTTATTTTAATAGATAAGAACACTTAGAGTGGACCCAGGGATGTAGCCATTTGGTGAACCTTGTAAAAAAATCTTCTATGTCATGTTTCTTTTTATTAAATTTATTCTTTGTGATCTGAATTTCTTTCAATTTCCTTAATTAAATTATGAAATTTTTATAAAGCAATTTTTTGATTTAATTAAAGGGAAATTGGAAAATTAATATCCAATTTTTAATCCAAGTAATCTATAAATTTTTTTTATGAACTTGGATTATTTTCATAGAGGACAAAAATATCATTTGAATTTGTTATCTAAATAGTAAAATCATGAGTTTATAAAATACTCATTCAAAATTATTTAATTAATTTTACATTCAAATTAAAATAAAATTCAATTCTTTTGAGTTAATCAAAAATTGGAAAAATGACTTCTTATTAAAAATTCATTTTAAATAAATAGTTTTGATTAACAAGGGCTAATAATTATTTATATATTAGATATATTTCAAAATAAAATTATAATAGTGTGCATCAGGGTTCTTGTTAAATAAAAATTTGTCATGGTTATATCAAATCCTTTGCAATGACCTTTTCAATAAACAAGGAAGGTATTCCAAGGCCCTTTAAGGTATCTCCTATGAGAGATGCCTTGAAATAAAATTCAATTATGTGCATGTTCAAGGTATCTCCCAGGAGATACCTCAAAATAAAATTCCACTCATGTGCATCATGGTTCTTGTCAAATAAAAAGGTGTCATGGTTATATCAAATCCTTTGAAAATACCTTTGTAATCAACATGTAAGGAATTCTAAGACTGTTCAAGGTGTATCTTAGGAGATACCTTTAAAATAACCTAAGCATGTCCATTGAACCTATTTTAGAAACACAAGCAATAATTCATAGCAACATTAGAAGGGGTAAAACCATGATCATCTAAAAACATTTCCATTAATCCAAATGAGAGTTTGGAATAATGTACAGATAAAATAGGCATGGATATGCTCATGATCATGTGATGATGGAAAAATTAATCCTCCACACCAGAGAGATATTTTTTAGTTATTTATGTGGAGGAAGATCTCATAAAGGATAAAACAAAACCTTTGTCCTCTTGCACAATAGACAAAAATGTCCCTTTCATATCCTCATGATTACATGAAAACTATCTAAAAGGGGTGTGCCACTATTGGGACAATTAAAATGGTTTCCGAGTGGGAGATGAGAATAAATAAGAAGGGAGGGAAGGGAAGAAAGAAGTAGTGCTAGCTTATAAAATCCAAAATATCTAGTTATGCTTCAAAGTTGATCTAGATGACAGAATATTTCACCAACTTATTTTTATACTTGGTATATCCTTTCAGCATAGGGGTGAGATTACTTTGGTCTAGGCCTGCTTAGTATTTGAATTTTACTTTATACTCCTCAATCCAGGTAGCAATCTTCTAAAATATGGTTTACATTTGTCCAATGAGTTATTTAAGATGGTCATAAGACTTCTCAAGTGACACCAACTATTTTATTTTATCAACATCAAAAGACTTTTATAGTGCATCGATGAGGTTTTTTAGAGTGATGTGTATTATATCTTCCTCTAAGTCACTTGCAGTATCAAGGCTTACCATCTTCCTTAATACAACATCTATCTCTTTTGTTACAATCTTGAGGGATTGATCTTCTCCTTTTAAATCAAAGATGACATCTTTGAGCATCATTAAATGATACTTGATTTAAATTTGAGACTCCTTGGGCTTCTTGTGATCATTGGGAGTAATGATCATTTTTTTGATCAAAATATTTATTCCTATATTGTATACCTCATCCATTTTTTGCTAGACCTCCTCCCATGTCTTAATATTCATCTCACAGAAAAACATTTGAACATCACACTCCCTCTTATTGTCTACTATGTTATTCAAGCATTTCAATGTTGAGTGGATATATCTTCTTGATAATTTTTTTAATCTTCCTCTAGATTTCCAATTATCAATTCAACCAAAATCAAATGACTCTATTGAGAAGAGAGGATGCTCTAGAGTAATAATTGAAGTTGGAGTTACTACCTTGGGATCACTCAATATTTGTTGAAAGTAATAGATCATAGACTAATTTTTTGATTTCAAATCTTCCATTATGGCTTTATCTTTATCCATCATATGATCCATCATGTTTACCAAAATATGTGAGCTTTGCTTCAACTCATTCCTTGATGGTTCCCCTAGACTATAGCTATAAATAGTGTAACTCTCAAGGGGATCATCCTTATTCAAAGAATTTGGTGGGGGGATGGATACCTCTACATTCTTTTCTCCTATGGAAGTGAATGTGGTCTTGGAATGTGGCTTGGCCTTCTTGGGAGGTTTGGCCTTATATGCTCGAGTGATCTTCACTATGTTGATCTCCCCAATTTTATTCATAATGTCCTTATTCTACTTAACCTATTCATTGACCCAAAGAAGGGGCTTGGTCTAAAATCCCATTTATGTAATGGATAAAGATGTAGGTCTCAAGATAGTAAAGGGTGGTGTCATTAGATTACTTGATGTAGGAAGTGCCATAGGAAAGGGCCATTGACTTAACATGAAATGTTTAATTTATTCATCACTTTATAGCTCCTCACCACCCTTGTTTACTCCAAGTTCCCCTTATAGGAATATATAAAATAGAGGGCATAAATTGAGGCCATAAATTCCTCTTTATCACCCTTATCTTTTACTCCTAAAGGAACCTCTTCTACAAATAAACCAACCATTGGGATCTAGGGTCTTTCCCTTGGAGTTATTTACCTAATTCTTACTTATGAAGGATTGAATGCTCACTAATTTTTCAACACTACTAAAATGGGCCTATCTTCATCTAATTCTTATTCATCACTCACATATCTCAATATCTAAGCATATGAGGATTGATCCTCTTTCCTCTTCCTAGGGAGTTCCTTAGAAGGCAGGTCTTTGAACACAACCTCCTTACTCTTCTTAGGAATATTAACTAGAGGCTATAGAGCCATTTTGACTCTTTTTTTCTTGGGATACTCTACCTCTTCCTCACCTTCTCTCTTTCTTGAATAAATATTTTAGGGAGGGACAATAGTTGGCTATTGTGCTAATGGAGTAGGTGGGATAGTAGTCAGATTAGGGATGGTTGGTACAATTGGGGCTCTTTATGATGTGATGAATATTGTGGTGGCATTGGCCAATTTAACCTCCCCAATAATAATTTTGTCCCTATTTTTAGCCATATTTGTTAACTTTGAGAAGGAAAATCCTGACTTGGAAAATGATGCGGTTATAGATTCCACATTAATTATCTTGGTGAAGTCAACATCACCAACTTTGTTCTTCACTTTTCCCTTCACCACTAATGGTGGAGCCAAGGGAGCACCACTATATTCTAGGAAGAAACCCTTTAACTGCCAAACTTGTCTGAGTTCCCAAAGGGTAGGAGTGTCATAATTATTGAGATCAACCCCATGTTCCTTCAACCACTTGAAGGTTCTTCTCATGATTATTGTGGCCCTCCATGGAATGGAATTATTTTCCTTAGAAATGAACTCCACTTGTGAGATGGCTTAGGCTTCAATATTGGTCTGATTATATATTTTAGATAGTTTTTTCTTACCATCCTCCATGTCCTTGGGGATGGGAACAATATTATAAGTGACAAATTCTTATATTGTTAATCTCATATAATCTAATTTTTTAACATCTTCCTTGGTAGTGTAAATAGACCAGATGTCTTCAAAATGTGATTGATGTAGAATTACATTGGTTGATATATTCACCCACCATCTCATATCATAGTTTACACTAGGTGGCATCTTATCAATTACATATTGGCCCATGTCTTACTCTAGTCCCTTTACTTTGGTAATAGAAAGACATGACTAATGTCCAATTTTAACTAGAAACTTGAAAGGGTTATTGACCTTCTTCACCATTATCATCTCATGTGGGGGCACCATCTACTTGCTTAACTCCATCACTACTAGCCTATCATCTAGGTATCTTGGTAGTTTGTATGGATACCCTAAGTAGCCACTTACCCTATTATAAGTAAATGATCTGAATTAAATATATGAGGCACCATATTTATCAATTATGTCTCTATCCCCTTGGATATCCTATTGATGATATTTAGAGGATAGAAGACAGTCATCATTATATTAAATAAATAATTGTAAACTCTACAAAATTTCTTCTTGAAGCCATCCAAAGTTATTTTAGGATAAACCTCATATATTATCATCCCACTAGGATTCTTGGTGAGACCATATAATGTCCTATTATATACCAAGTTATACATCAAGTAGGAGGACATGTAAAATATACCTATGAATTCCTCATTTGAGTGGATTTTGACTTGGATTTGTATCATCTACATGTGCAAATTATCATTTAGAATGGTAGTCCAATCTAGTTTCTTCTGTTATTCCAACACATAGATTAAGATTATGAACATCCAAAGTCCAAATTTTTCTATAGTGGGTATCCCATAAACTATTTCTACCACGGAAATCACATACTAGGGAAATTCCTTGAATTTTGCCAATTTTAGACTCTTAAACATTATTGAGACCTTTTGAATTTTCTTGATTAGCTAGCAAGAGTTGATAATGTCTCATATTATCTTGTCATTATTATCTACATACTCTTGGTATTCCTCTAGAGAGAGTGTGATAATTTTAGGCTAGAGAGGAATCCTAAGAATGGTACTAAGGGTCAAAAGAGTGAAAGAGTAGACAAATGACTAGATTCCATTGATAACAGTCTTGGTGTCTAGTTGGTATACTCAAGCACATGAAATCACTAACTCTGTGTATGGGGCAGCCAAGGTGAATGTTGTTTTAGGGTTGATATAACTCATTCCAAGGTTGGATACTATTGGGAGAGGGTTTGGATACTATAAGACATTTAATAGGGATGTAAAGTCTAACCCTTAAACATCTGTATCTTTGATTTTATCTTGAATATAAACAATGTTGCTCTTGATAGATGTTGAAGTATCTGCCATTATTCCCTAGCTCTTTTAGTGCAAGACCTTGAACTCAAATTAATTACTCACTATGATCATGCTTGAAACACCTTCAAACCTCCTCAAAAAACACAATACAAGGAGCTAGAAAATCACTTACTAATAATTCAAAGGGATGCATGTAATTAAAATTGAAGACCTTTAAAGAATTCTTTGTAATCACTCTTTTATGTAACACGTAGGTAGGGCACATAAATGGCTTGAAGACGAAAGTAGAAACTCTAAATGAAAAATTTAAATGTGAATGAAGGCAATTGTCTTAGTTATAATCCTTTGCATTTTGAAATTAGGGTTGTTATTAATGCTTTGAAGCTTGATGACTAATTACCAACTACTCTCTTTATGTTATTTGAGCTTATTTTAAAAAAATGAGAGAGAAGGTGCTAATGTTTCTTTTATGTTGATAAATCCTCCTTGTAACACATGGATTCATGTAATCAAACTTTTACATTCTAGCACTTTTTGGGCTTTTAGGGACCTTTTGCACCTTACCCACCCAAATATAAGTGAGGCAATTTTCAAAAAGGGCCTGGAGCTTGAAAATCCTCAAGGATATACCACATGTCATAAATTATCTTTTAAAATCTAAGAATTTAATCCATCAGGGAATCATTGCACCTTTCACACCAAAAGATAAGTGGGGCAATCTCTAAAAAGGGCCCAAAACTAATAAACCCATGAGGACCCACCACGTGTCCAACTTAGATATTATCTCAAACTCTCAGATAACTTTCCACATTTTCACCATCCTTCTTAATATGGGTAAGGGTGAAAGATTCTTCTAATCCCTAAAAATAGTCTTAGGATTCCCCTGAGATGACCACATCTTTCATTTGGCTCATCAGGCAATTCCTAACCTTAGTCACCAAAACACATTGAGGTGTAACATGATAATTTCACCTGAGGTGCAAGAATATTTCTTCTTCAAACATAAGGCAAAAAAGCAATGTATGCAATGAGACATAGATATATTTATATCTTCTCATATTGAATCTTCATATCCTAGACTAATTCATTGAAGGCATCCAATAGTGTCTTCCATGTAAAGGAAAATTATACTCCTTCCATGAAGGAGATATCCATTCTTGTCCTCATTTTAAACTTATCTCCTAGGAGATAGATAACCTGAAGGGGAAATCCAATCTTGTACATATTTGAAAGGAATTTCATAAGAGATACCTTGAAGGTATTATAAAGGCTTTCAAAATATTACCTAGTATTTCCTTTTGTGTAAAATAAAATTCCACTTGTTCCTTGAAGGAAAAATCCACTCTTGTACCTATTTGAAAGGTATTCCTAAGAGATACCTTGAAAGGGAAAATCCACTTTTAGGAATTTTTGAGAGGTATCTCGTAGGATATACCTTGAAGGTATTACAAGGGGATTCAAAATATTACCCACTAGTGCCTTTTCCATGTAAAGGAAAATTGCACTCTTATCCTTGTTTGAAATGTATCTCCTAGGGGGTTTGGCTTGTTGAATTTATTTAACTCTAAGAGGAAATGGAATAGGCAAGTAATGAAAATCTCATCCAAAAATAAGAAAAGGTGTGATAGGAAGTCATCAGATATGGGATTTAAACTTGGATATTTAGTTCTCAAATATTAAATGTATCTCCTAGGAGATACATTTAAGGGGAAATCCACTATTGTTTACACAAGTAATTCAAAACATTTTTTCACATAAAACATCCAATGCAAAAACTCCAAAAAAATTTTTGAAGACACAAACTCCCAAGAAATAATTCTAAAAACCTAGCTCAGGATTGTGAATTATTTGAGGTGGCTATTATGCACACATAGAAAATGACACCAATGAAATCACTATTACACATCTATAAATATGAATCAAATTGAACTCAACTATCTTAATCAATAAGTTCACTAATTTTGAACTCAACTATATTAATCAACACATTCACCAATGTTGAATCCCTATAGGTGCCAATATTAGGGTCTAAAGAATAAAATTTTACTAGTTGACATGAGAGGGATTTTTTGATGACACCATATTAATTATTGAATCAAAAAAAGGACACACCCCACATTGTCATGATGTTTTTTAATGATGAAACAAATTTGGATTACATGCAAGGTAATTATTCCTAAGGATTTGAATGTTTAGGGCTCTTCAATCTCACATCACATTATGTTATTTGTCTCTTCATCTCATAACTTATCAATTTCCATTTCTAAAAACTTAAATAGTGAAGCTTGTATAAGAAGTCTAAAAATTCACAATATGGGTGGGGTTTGAGATTAGTTGAAACCAATTTCATGATTTAATGTCAAGAAAAGTGACTATGTTTAGAACAAAATGGTCAAAGGTGGATTAGCCCCATTCATGGAATGGCTCATTAAGCATGACACAGGGATTTCTAGGGACTTTGCTCATAGATGGAAAGATCATGAAGTCTATATGCATGGATTGAGAATCTTGCTCACTAAGAAGATCATTAGAGAGACTACTAGGATGGATTATTCTATCATCAAATAATTCAAGGACAAGAATAGAAAGGAAGATATTCTTGGCATTTTCTTCAAAAAGGAAAAGAAGAAACCCAAGATTTTGTCCTAGAAAGGTTTCATGAGGTCATAATTGCTAAGGAAATGGTTTAAAGTTTGCCTCTAGATAAGGAGGTATATACCTTAGAAGTAAAACATATTGTGATCTTTTCCCATCACTTCTTATTACTCAATCATTTCAAAGGCCACACCATTAACATTTTATGTTTTTCTTTTATAATCCTTGCAAGCTTCAGTACTAAACTTCAAGAAGAACCCTTTAACATACTTAATTCACCAAGGTATAATTTTGTTATTTATTAAGAGAGGGGAATCATATTGGTCCAAAATCATCACTAAGACAATTAATATCCCTAGTGAGAAAGAAGAAACTAAAGGGGGGGGATTTTCTAGAGTTAGCTTTAGATCATGAGCTGGAGGAACTAGATGTCAAAGATTCTACCAAACTAATGTAGGATGAGCCTATAATAGACATGGGGAGTCCTACCTATGTCCTTCCATTAGCTACCAAAGGTAGAGGGGCTCTTGATTCCAATGCCAAGTTAGATATCTTGAATTCCCTTTAAAAGTTGCACATGAAGATTTCCATCTAGAAACTTCTGTATAAAAAAATCATGGACAAGTTCACAAATTTACAAGGGTTCTTGGTTCACATATTAGTATCATCTAAATTGGGAAAGGATCATTTGGTATGTACTCCTTAGGCTAAAAAATCAATGCAGAGTGTTGGAAAGGAGGATTTCAATAGGGATCTTGAGGAGGAAAAAGCAGAGACCTAGTTTACTAGCCTCAAATGCAAAATACGTGAAGAAGATAAGGATTAGTTCATGAGAAGTCATACCAGAGGAAGTAACAATAAAGGTGTTAGTATTATTACCAAGAAATTGGTCACTTATTCTAATTCAAAATAGTTGGGCTTGTTCAATCTCTTTTTATTTGGCCTTAGTTTTCTGGTTGATACTATGCATAATTTTGGTGGTAGGGGGATTTGCCTATCAGTTTCATTTTTTGATCCTTTTTATCCTTTGGCTTTGTCATGTCTATCTTCCTAGTTTATTATATAAAGGAAATGGGCCCCTTCAACCTGACTTTTAACCTATCTAATATAAAAAACAATATATATTGAAGGGCATTGTAATACCTTCATGGCTACCTTGAAGGTATCTCCTAAGATATATATTTATGCATAGAGGAACCATTGAAGGTATTACAAGGCCCTATTATATTTAAGTAATTTTAATCATGTGTAATTTCAAGGTATCTACTAGGATACCCATTGAAATTACTACAAATGCATATTTGAATTTCTCTCCTATGAGATACCTAATACCTTACAAACATGCAGTAGAGTACACTTGAAAGTACTACAAATCCCTTCAAGGTATCTCCTTAGAGATACCTTGAAATAAAATTTCAATTGTGTGCATGTTGAAGGAATGTTAGAATATTTTCATGGAAATTCTCCAAAACATGGAAATTATAGGTATAACTTTTGAAATAGGAAGTGAAAAAGAATCATAATAGCATGAGTGAATTTACACAATATTCAATTTTATACACCACAATAAATATAAAGATAAACTAACATGGTGTTAATAATTTTGGATCATAACAACATAATACAAGATAAAATAATCTAAAATAAAATAGAGTAAACACTACGACCATGCATAGGTAAAAGAATCTTAGGAAAATAGTAACATAAAAAAAAATTACATTATATCATATCACTATATTTAAATTATTACACATCTCTATCTCTTCACATTACAACTTTCTAGCATATAAAAAGAAAAGAGACATGGAATTGTTATATCTATTGCTTGCCTAATAAGGCCAAAGACATTCAAACAGATCATATAGATGAAAAAATGATACCATGTGCACATGTCCTTGCTCTACATACAACACTTTCATGAACTTAAATTTTTGTTTCATCTCGAGACAAAATTTAAACTTTGATCTCAGCTAAAGCTGGAAAAGGTTAGATTTTCATAATAGTTGTAGATTTTCATGAACTTAAATTATTGACCAAATGGTCACTACTTACCTTATTATGTACTTGGAAAGTGTGCACTACTTTCTGAGAAAATAAATCCTCCTCCTTATCGTAGACCTTTTGATCAATGTCCTCAATAATGCATTAAGAAACTTCATGTTCATCAACCTATAACATTGTAAGATCATACTCCAAAGCTATCCTTATCACATGTGGGTTGCCTAACCAAGACTTGATTTTCCTTGATATCTTTTTGGCTAGTGGTGGTGAGGCTCTCTAGTCAAGTCCCTTCTATTTATATTTTTATTATTGTGGAGGAGGTATGGACTACTGGGGTGAATCATGTGGTTATGCAATTGGCTATGATTATTCTTGCTCTTATCAACATTGTTATGTGACTAGGGCTCTCTGCCTCCATACTTTGTCTTGTGCTTTAACCATTATGATGAAAAAGGGCATTGGAGTCATAGTTGGCATGGCCAACTCATGCACCTTGATTTGAATACCATTGTACAACTTGGTTATCGATGCATGCTACCCTAAATATTGCATGCCATATTATGAAATTCAAGGGTACAACTTAATCAAAGCTAGAGCCTCAATCCACCATGTGTTAAACCACCCTAGTTACTCATAATATTTCCCTATATTTGTCCAAATGATGCATACAAGGGTAATAATAGGCCAAAATTTTGTAAAAACATTAACTTGGACTAGTAGGGACTTCCATTGGGTGAAACATAACAATAAAACTAGAAAATGATATTAGAAATTTTATGAGCTACCTAAAAGTACCTTCTTGATATTGGTGGTAAGCTCAGATGTGATAAACTTAGGTCAATTAAAGTTCCCATTCTATTGTATCATGTGATACATAATGTTAATTACACCTTTTGTTTCCTACTTGGCCTACTTCATTATCTACTAAAACCTCTTTGTAATACACTCTACCAGAATGTGCATTGCAACATCCTCAAAGGAGTTAATTTGGGTGCCTCTACCCGCCCTAGTGGGAAACTTGTCTTGAACATATGGATTAATTAGTGGCACAATGGACTTTTTATTATCAATAATGATTTTCCACAATTTGGGAGGCCTATGGATCTTGTCATGGTCTGTGTATTGATTCAAATGATGATATCTCTAGACAAATGAATATCCCCTTGGTTATATCATCTTAACAAGCTATGCATGACCTCATCTAGTTTCTTGAATGTATGTAACTTGATTAGCCTCTCTAAATCAAAACCCCAAATAGGATGTTGAAGTGTAAGAGCTCCTTATTGTGCACTTGGTTGTGTTGACAGGGCAAAGAAATTAACTTTGGCCATTTCCACAAAGTTGAAAGGATCCATGTCATTGAATTTGGTTTATTGAAGACATAGCCTAATATCCATTTTTTCCTTCTTCACATTTATGAGTGGGATTAACAATTTGCTCTTATCTATGTTTAAACCTATAAAAAATGTTGTTTGATTGATTTTTTCTACTAAAATCTAGGTATCAATTTTTCTGCATGGGAGTATGTTGAGAGTAGATAGTAGAATAATGTTCTTTGACAAAGTATATAACGTTTTTACATTGTTCCTCCACTTCATTTTATGGATTTTGGCATCCAATTTTCTCTTGTCAACCTCTTTAAATTCCCTAACTACCTGTACATGAGTGCTCTTCCTCATCTTTAATATTTTGGCTTTGATGGTGACCTTTTTTGTCTCACAAATATTGAAATTACCCCATAACATGTCACATCCCAACTCGGTCTACCTTGAACAAGATGTAGTATTTAGAAATGCCATGTGCATTAATGGTCTTGTATGACCATTAGTGGTCCTTATACCATACCCATCTTGTCACCACCACTTTGCCAAACTTAATTAAAGATTGATGTATTTTTTTATCAAATTGTTCCTTAATCTCCTTTCTTTAGCAAAGTACAAATAATGGTAATTTACATTTCATACTAACTTATTAAATGCATTTAATAAGTTGTATTATTGCATACCCATAAGATCCTTTTGGACTCTATAGGTGTACAAGAATATATGATGTAGCAGATGTAATAAGATTCCTTGATCAAGGACCAAGAAATACAATAATTAAAGAATGACCTCACTACCCACTCCCAGACCATAGGTATCCTACCTATGGTCCAAGAGTTATATGTATCTTATTGGGAGAAATCAAAGAACATAACTACAAACTTGAAGCCAATACTTAGGTTTATCATGGAATCATAGTGACTAAGCACACATGTGAACATGACCACAAACTTGGAATCTTAGTCCCTTTTTCTAATGACACATGTTTTCATGGTGCTCCTTAGGAAAGAAGGGAGTTCTTATTTAAATAAAATGCATGCCATTGGATCATAAAAGTGTGCCCTATTTTTAAAAATAATTTGTAGAGGTAGTTCAAAGTGAGACATGTGTCATCATAGTGCTTCTTATATATCCCTAATATTTAATACATGAAATTCCATTTGTTAGTCCTTGGGTAAATGGGATAGGGACACTTGGCATAATCATGGAGATTCACTTGTCTGATGAACTTGAAATATTTTGTGTTGAAATGTCGTGGGTTCATAGGTGTATGCCACATGTCCTTTACTATTGAAAAGTGAAGTCTTAAGCCTAATGTCATGATTACCCTTGAAAGTATTATAATGTCTTTCAAGGTATCAGCTAGTACTACCTTCAAACCTTGAAGGGTACCCATACGCATGTTTGAAAGGTATCTCCTAAGAGATACCTTTAAAATTTTGGGTCCACAATAGATGATAAAATCAAATACAGGATCCCAAAATATAAGAAGGTAATTATTTTTCATAATTTCACTCAAAACACCCATTGCTCATTATCATTTTGTATTGTAATAAAATACAAGGCTGAATATTGACTTATATAGTTATTTTTCTCTATGCGGCTATTCCACTCTCATGTATGTTTAAAATGTATCTCCTAGGAGATACCTTCAATGTGGGATGAAGTAAGAATTGAAGTATGTAGTCTATTATATTAAAAGATATTTTTTTTATTAATATAAATTGTCTTTACAAAAAATGTTATACATTACCTTTTTAATATTTTTAGGTTTTAACATATCTCCATGCTTATGTTCTAGTATAAATATAGATTTATATCCTACATACAAGTATAAATTGGATTAATTTTATAAATGACCTGATTAAAAAATCTTCTCATATCTTTTACAAATGTCCAGGCTGAAAAATCATACATCAATGGATTTCCAATGTGGAGACTATGTTTCTCTCATAAATAGTGGTAAGTTCATTGGTGAAGGAAGAATACACAAAGTGGTAGGTCCAAATGCTAAATCTCTAGAACCCATAAATCTCACTAGCACATACCATAATAAGGAAATACCTATTAGATTTGTAAGTGTTAATGTGACTAAAGATTTTGATCTCACTCTATCGCTTCTATTTCTTGTAGCTTTTATGGATAATTTGGGGGATGTAGCTAATAGTTTGATTATATGGAGCACAATAATGATGAAACACATCACAAATAAGTTTTTTTATAGATAATGACATGGAAAAAAGTCAAAATAATTTGATTTTATTTTTGCATATACAACCATTGCAATAAAAGAACACTTGATTGGATTCATTTGTTTGATATATCAATGATCTAACCACATTTCAAAGCCTTAAAAAAATATGGGAAAAGGGTACATTTATTGCATAAATTTATAGCTCTTACAAATGATGAAAAAATTACTTTTGGTTATGTTGAATTTACACAAATAGGAGATATTTTTGGTTGCATTACTATCCCAATATTTAAAAATGAATTGGGAATCTACATAAGACATGTTATACAACATTGTGAGACTTGAAATACAGAGGAAATTGAAAAATATATTTTTATATGGCCTTCCAATAAAATAGTGGACAATGAGACTTGTAGAGCAATCAATTTACCATACATGGCACCAAAGGAGAAAGAAATTAGAAACATTTTGGACATAGTGGATAATGAAGTCACTCCTTTCATGAAATTCTTAGTGTAATGGCATCCAAAAAAATTAGCTCCTTCCTAAAACTACTTGAGCCAAAAAAGAAGTCAGCCAAATGGAGTTTGATGAAAGAATAGATAGTGAGATTTCAACAATGTATGTGGATAAATGTTACACCAGAAAATGTTTTCAGTCAAGATTATCATTTGAGATTCTAAAATCTATAAAGATGAAGTTGATTGATTCCACCACAATAGATAGGAGGCAACATGTCTTGGATTCCCTTTCTACCAATTTGTTTAAGAAAAATAAAAACAAAATTAGCATTGATTTTTTAGGGTACAAAGATTTGTTTGGAAGCTTGGTTTAAAATATATGGATTGAACAGAAGTAAATTTTTTGACATTCAAAATTGTCACAAAAATGGGGAATGAAATGCATTCCATGTAGGGATATTTTGACAAAATCGACAAAAGAATATAATGGAATCTAAATATTTTTTAGACCAATTGGTGGATGATTTTGTAGATGTTTCTCCATGACTAACATGCTAGGTAGATATAGACATCTCATGAGAAAAAGTTTGACATCTTAAAGCATATTTCACTCAAGAATTTATGATGTGCCACAT
Source organism: Torreya grandis (assembly GCA_037957365.1). NCBI lineage: Eukaryota > Viridiplantae > Streptophyta > Pinopsida > Cupressales > Taxaceae > Torreya > Torreya grandis. The sequence continues at coordinate 192,970 of JARHVA010001658.1, read as the reverse complement.
CAATTCACGTCTAGCAGATATAGAATATGAGACAATATCCCGACCAAAATTCAATAACATGTGGAGAACTATTTTTTATGATTTGACCGTTGCCACATCTGATGACTTCACTAGGTGAAAAACATGCATCTTATTGACTCAATAGAAATGATTTGGGTCCCTCTATAGAGATCACTGAATTCATATATTAACATTACACAGGCTAACTTTACTATCACCTCATTGAACAAGTGATTTAGGGATATAGAAACAACAATGCCAGATACTTATGGATCTTTACTATATAAACCTAGATCTTTAAAATATACATTGTATGATGCAATTTTTTCTAATAACTACTACCTTGAATGCAAGAAATAAATAGAAGAAACACAATCAATTGGTGCCTTCAAGAAACTTCCTTCCTGACTATACCTTCAACATGAAAACTATTATGGGGACAATAAGAACATGTAATTTCATCCATAATTATATTTTAAAAATGTCAAACCTTATATGGAACTAATGTTGCATTTATAAATTCACACAATCATGTCATTTTCTACAGGTATGTGTTGCAATACTTATCTTTCCTTGTCTACAAATGTGTTTTCCTCAATGTCTAGGTCAAATTTCTCCCTGTAGGACATACCCATGAGGACATTGATAACATATTTGAAAACCTATCTAAATGTATAAATACGAAAGATGTATGGAGTGTGGCAAAGATGATGGACACTTATAGGATGTGTGAAAATACAAGAAACTTCATGCCATATTTGATTGAAGAGGTAGTGGAGTTCAAAGAGTATGTTAATATTTACCAGCTAAAGGGAAGAAATGAAATAGTATATTTGACAAAAGGTTAATAATTTATTCTATACATGAAGTAAGGTTAGCCCATTATGTATTGAAAAAACTCTATAAGAGATAGAAATTGGTCCCCCCTGATTAAATTATGGGAAACAAAAGAAAATGGTGAGCCAAATGTTCCAGAAGGTAATCTAACAAAAATATATTTCAAAGACTTGAAAAATAGAGAAATCTATCAAGATTCCATTATGGCTAAAGAATTAGATAGAAATAGAAAAAAGAGTGAAAAATAAATTAAATATAACTTGAATAAGTATGTACACAAATTTCATGATAGGACCCATGATTTTGGAGTGTCATCTACAGATATATATGGTGGTCTAAGAAGAAAAAGAATAAAAATTGCATTTGATCTAGCCCAAGATGTACAAATCAGAGATATGTTATTTTCAAACCTGATGATTCTATAGGAGTGGACTACATCATATGGGTTACTAGAACTAAAATCGATACTGAGAGAATAAAAACAAATGGGGATATAAAATGAACGGTCAATGTAGCTTGGTTCATCTTATTTCATGTACGAAAAAAGATGAAAAAGAAGTAAAAATTTATTCAATCTACCTGGATAAGAAATGGAATCCAAACCCAAATAACACATCTTTACCATACATACTCATAGATAGTATCATCTATGCTTGGAAACCAAATAAAAATTGGAGAGGTCATACACTTGTTCTCACAATTTTTTTGAAAGGAATTGTAATAGACTATTTGAATTCATCATCCCACTAGGCACTAATAAAAATAGTGATAAAAGTATTGGGAATTTTGAAATGGTTTTTATTTAATTTTAGAATGAGAAATGTGAATGTTTTTTTTCAAAATTTAGTCCAATTTTTTAGAATTTATAACTTTTTATTGTTTTATTTATTTATATTTTTTTATAGTGGAACTTCACATTTTAGGTCTTGAAAAATACACTTTGGCATTTGAGTTCTATATTTTATACTATGACAATTCAATATTTTGGTAACTGTGCATCTATTTAATAACAATTGTCTATTATAATGTCCACTTCACATTTTTTCATCATTCAAAATGGTCTTCATAATTTACATATCTGATAATTTAGTACATTATGGCTTTTGTGTTTTGCAAAATATAATTTAGCATTCTCATGTATGCAAAAAGTTCTTCAAGGTTTACGCTTTGGAATGTCCCACTTGCACATCAAGATTTATTCTTCAACATTTGTGTATTGAAAAATGTTATTCATATTTTCACATGGAACATGATATTGTGCCATGTGGTAAAATCTTGGTGACTCAACTATATGGAAGGATAACTAATCCAAACAAAAGTATCGAATAATGTGAGCACCTAAGATTACAACATGTATCACAATCTTAGTAACTTGACTATGTGGGATATTATATTAATAATATAATACCCATGATTGACATGATTTAGGTACAAAAATACAAGATAAACTTTCATGATCATGAGGATGTCACCCAAATCAAATTGAATAGATAGTTCACGATCCAATCGATCGATGACACAATGCATCCCAATCATCCTAGGTGTTCTAAATCACATATCAATTAAATACATGATTGATGGATGAATTATTTTTATTTAATAAATATGCCACCAAGTCTTATAGTATCTATAAATTCATGGTCTATAAACTAGTTTGAATGGTGACATAATTTAGACTTATTACAAATATATAATATAGATGTGATTTATTTGTTATAAGTCTAAGTACCTTGATGAAGTCCAATTTATTTATGATAGATTTTAAATACTAATAAATAAATTATTTATTATCATTTTAAATAATTTTGACTTATCACAAATACATTGTATAGATATGAGTTATTTGTAATAAATCCAACTTAATCTCGATATAGTCCAATTTAATCTAGATATAGTCTAATTTATTTCTGATAGTTTTTGAAAAATTGGACTATTTAATAGCAGGATCAATATTTATCAAATTTAATTTGTAAATAATACACTCAATAATAAAGTGTATGCCATGATATTATTTTATTTGATATTATAAGATTATTTTAGTTTAATTTCTTTCAAATAAGTAGATATCCTTATAAGGCTAGTCAAATGAGTCAAGTGATGGTTGCCATTGAAACCCATACACCATATGTTTGAGTGATTCTAGGATAGTTTTATCACACCATTTAGATTTAATAGTGTGTGCCTTTTTAAATTAATTTTTAGAATTGTATGTTAGAATATCTATATTCCAAAATAAATTATGCAAATTTCATATGCACATGTCACATTTGATCCCACAATAATAGTACCATTGAAAATCATGTGTGACTCCTTTCACTTTGTTATCCATAAAAATTTTCATTCAAAAAGTTTAGCAATGCATTAGTTGCACTTATATAGTTAAATGGAAGAGATATTTGTATCATAATATAGGAACACTTGATGAGCTAAGTGATTTATGCATTGGAGGACTAGGTGAATATTTAGTGTGGTGTAGGTAAATGAAGACTCAAACAAGTATTGAAGGGAAGGAATATTTGTAGGCATGTGTATAAAAATAAACCAAGTATCTAAATACTTGAGGTGTGTGGGGTAAGTAAGTGTGAAAGATGAGATATATGTGATGTACCTAGTAATGTAACTAAAAATGAAATATGTGTAGGTTGCACCTAAAATGGAATCATACATTGATAACATCACCAATAATAATTACAAATGTACATAGATGATTCTAATGTAAAATTAATGGAATGACATGATTCATCAAGAATTTTAAATGTTGATGGATGTTGTAGACACTAGAAACTTGCACACTACTATTTCAAATGTCAAAAACACCCTTGAATTTCCCAAGACACCCTTGAGACCAATTTAACCCTTTAACCACTAATTGAGCCCAAAAACATTTAGTTTACCCAACTAGATTAACCTAGATTTTACCCACATTTTTACCTTTACCCTCAATTATTGATAGTTAGGATGACTACCGATGGTCACCTTGACCATTGACAGCCAGGGTGCACCTCCTTAACCAAAAGCATGTAAACCACCTGCTTCATTTTTCTAAATATAAGTTGTCTAAATCTTGTTGAAATCCTTTACATGGATAATTTATAACTAGACAACCCATTTGAACCTTCACTTCCACCTCTTCCTTGTGTCTATAAAAAAGAGGAGTTGGGAGGTGAAAACTATATGTAATTATTATCAAGAGATTATGTATCTAAGAGTTTCTTTTGTAGGTCAACTAGCTTCATCAGCAACCTAAAAGTCATATCAAAGAGTTGACTTACCACCTTCTCTCCATCAAGGTTATAGGTACCATTACTTTTTTAGAATCAAGTTATATTACACTAATAGGTCAACTACCTCAACCATCACCCAATCAACTTCTAGTAAGACAAGTGCTTATTTCTTAGGATTCATTTACTTTATTTCCATTTCACAATTAACCCAAGTCTTACCCACCTCTCAGAATACATCTTATGGATCTCATTAATCACCCTTATTACCAACCTATATCTTCACACAATAACTATCGATGTTGCCTCAACCACTAAAATTTTGTCCAATCACCAATGGTCACCTTGACCACCAATGGTCACCTTAACTATCGATGGTCAACCCAACCACTGATAGTCATTGTGGCAATGAAAACTAGTAAGTTAATTTCACCTACCTATACCCAATCAAACATGATTTTCTATGTTATTTCTTATTCATAGACCCTTATTTGATTTTTTGAAATAGACCCCAACACCCTATCACTAGTATTAATTAGTTAATCACTAATTTAATCATTTCTAGTATATTTTCTAAGTAAGTATTCTTGCATTCAATTTCAATATCTTTTGATCTATTGAAGCAAGTAATTTCCTTTCTATTTTTTGAACTTAATTGTTTAAAACATGTGGATTTATAGCCCCTAAGGAACCTCTTACTTCTAGGATCTAGCCATCACTAGGTAATCCACTCAACTATATGTCTAATAAACAAGTTTGTTTGAGTGCTTTGTTATATACAGATCATTCTCCCAAGCCAAATATGATTTATTCATAATCTTTTGATTCAACACATGAACACAAAAAAATAGGTTTTTCAACCATACCCTTATAAAGTTTCTTTTATCTCTTTCTTTATAACTTAAGAAGAAATTTATGTAAAACATTCTAACATGCCCAATGGGACCTTGAGTCTCTACTTGCATTTTTATTTGCATTATATATGGTCTCCTTGTATCTATGCTCATAAATGACAATAAAATTTATTTTTGGCTTAAAATTAACTACATTCATTACTTTCCTTTAATATTATTTCATTCTGAGTTAAAGCACAATAATCTTATTGTAGCACCACTTTTGTTGCACACACTAGTCGAACCACTCGCTTCAATTAAACATAAAAATAATTTAAGACAAGGCTTAACTAGGATTTCATCACCTAGTGGTCACCTTACCCTTTCTTAACAATCTTACTTAGAGGTCATTACCAAGGGAAGAACCCACTCAGCTCTCTAATTGAGTATAAACTCTAGAATTCTGTATATATTAGAAAAGCACCCAACACCCTTATCATTGTGGTGTGTGAAGTGAGTGGGTAGGCCCTAATACCAAGCTATGTATCAAATTCCAAGATAGACTATTTTGAGATCCTTGAACACAACCTGAAACCATCTTTAGATTTATTTTCTATTACCTATTCTACAAGCCATTTTTGAGTCATATACTTCTTCAAAAACTAAGGCATAAGCCAAAAGTGAGATTAAAACTAACTTCTAGGCTTAATATCCCTTGTATTGTGTGCCTTTATTTCCTTGATCATTTTATTATATTATTTTTATTTGAGTGGTTATTTTATTCTTGTATTCTCTCCCCATTTCTTGTATGGATCTCACTTACTAGTAGTGAAGAGACCTAGTAGAGCAGAACCCATCACTCAACCAATCAACCTCTTATAACCCCTCATCTATGGAGTACATCTTTGAATAAGAATAATCACCCCATCCTTTGGGAAGACCTACTTTTCCTTGGGTATTTCCCTAGGGAGACATGGAATTTATGACTTTATTAGACAATAACCCAGTTTCCCTTTAGTACTATCTTAGCACCTCCCCTACCCATAACCTGGTTTAAACTCCATCCCTAGATCCTCCTTATGGAATGACATCCCACCTCATGGGGGATGATTATGTTTCCATGGTCACTACCCAACCTTTGAATACCTAGGAATATTTATCTACTAAACTCTTTAACACCATAGCTAAAAACTAACCAATCCAACCAACCACTACTCTTACACTTTCTACCCTACCAATGATTCCTCCACATTAGGAACAACCTAACCATTAACCCATTATAATCTACCCACTATTGGGGCACCTACCACCAGCACTACCAACCTTCCCTCTGTCAACCCTAATCCATTGGTCAATACCCCTCTACCAAACTTGGTAGTATATATACCTTCTACTTCACCACCCATTAGTATGAAGGTCACTACTTCACCTCTTGTCACCAACTCAACTACTATTCATACCCAACCCATAGGAATCCCTCAATAGGTACCTATCATGCCCAACCTAGGATACATCCCTAACCCATCAGGGTATGTACCCACTACCCAACCACCATCATCTACCTACCCTTACATATCACCTACCCAACCTCTAGCATCCACATTCTAATATGTGGCAGCCCCTCAACTACTAACCAATTACTAGTATGTCACCCAACCTCAACCACAGTATGCAACTTATAACCCTGTAAGTGCACCACCTCAAACCAACTTAATGAATATGCTCATGGACAAGATGATAAACCTCAAGTCATCAATTTTAGGGGATCATAACATCCTATCCTATGATTAGATTTGTAACAAACCTATTCATCCCTATATCCCCATCAGACCTTATTCTCCTTCGTGGGAACATCCAAAATTTACTAAATTTCAAAGAAAGGAAGACCACCAGTAGCACCTTAGGGAATTTAGGCATGCATGTTACATGATTGCTTCTGATGATTCCTTTATCTTTCATACCTTCCCTATGTATTTATCTATCCTGACACTTGATTGGTATAGTACCATCACCCAACATTCAATCTTTTCTTTCACCCAAATATCTCAAGTCTTCTTGGATCATTTTTTCATTAACATTTCCAAGAAGGTCTCTATCATAGACCTCTATTCTATTAGGAAATTGAATGATGAATCTATTTCTGATTTCATCACTCATTGGATAAGCTTGATTAATCAGCTTTCAATTTCCTTGCCTCAACCTGAACATATAGATCTTTTTGCTTGGGCTTGCACCAACATATTTATTTTGCACTGCGTGTCCAAATCTTCAAAACTTTTTATGAATATTTTACCATGGCACATAAGCGAAATAACTGAGCCATATATGAGGGTAAATTGAAGTTACAAAATAAGAACTCTACCTTCAAGACCAATAAAACCTCTTCCTCTAAACTAGGCAACCAAGCCAATACTAGATCGAAGATTAAGGGAACTATGAATTCAGTTATCTTTAAAACCACCCCTCCACCTAATGTCAATCAGCAAAATTATCCTAATCTCTCCAACCAAAACATAAGGAACCTAAACCAAAAGAACCAAAAATAATTCATGCCACTTGAATAATATTATGCCTCAATTTTGGAGAAGCTATTGAAAGCTAACCTCATATAGCTTCCTCCCATTATACTTCCTCAATAGTTTGATTTTTCTCATCCCACACCTACTTGGTATAATGAGAATAACCTCTATGCTTTCCATCAGGTAATTGGACATGATGTCAACTAATGTAACACCTTCAGAATTGTTATCCAAAGCTTCATTGATAATGGGGAACTCATGTTGGATAACCTAAATGCCCCTCAAAATCAATCTCTTGACATCTTCAAGAATCCCTTTCCCAACCATGCCCCCACTAGAAATGATATAACCTAGGCTAAATGTTCCCATGATACCCACATGGTCACTATGGTTCTTGATACACTTATCAATGGAGAGCCTATCATCCAACCTACTTGTTCTTCCCATGCTTCACCTATTGAGGTGGTTGAGTCACCTTCCCTTCCTTCAAATACCCAAACTAAGGAGGTTCTTTTCTCCTTATCTTCACTCATTAAGGATTTGTAATCATCTATCAACCCTTTAACTAACATATCCAAATAAACAACCATTATTAATTCATCATCTCCCCTAGCTATAAAATAAACCACTAATCCTATATACATCATTCCTAGGGGAAAAAATTATCACCAACACCTCTCATGGAGGAACCACCCATCCCAACCTTATATCATTTGCTTAAGGAAACTAATGAGGCTACCAAACATCTTCCTCAACCTATGGGTTTGTCCTTTACATCCATTATCTAGGGAATGAGACCAATATATAGACTATTTTCTAAATTGGTTTTGAAATTAGATTTTGTCATAAAATCATATATGGAGTGAGCCACCTTTTATAAATAGTTGGGGCTCTCTTACATTAATAAACCTAAACCTTTCAACATGCCTTTAACCAACCAATCCATCATTTTGACACCTCCTCTTAAACTAATTTAAACTTCTACCATCCCATCACCCTATTAACTAACCAAAGTAATCATACCCCATGAAACTAAAACCTTCAAAAATATTGATGCCTTCCCTACAAGGAGTTTGGACTACCCATCTCTAAAAGTGGACTTAATCTTATCCAGCCCCATACCTAAGCCTCAAGCCAAACCAACCAAAGGGGTGAAAATGTTGAAGGGCCACATGGCCAAATTTTACCTCCCTCTACCTTACCTTCTATCTTGGGGCCTCATCCATCAACTTTACTTAAGAAGTATGCTCTTGTCAACATATGTCTCCCACCATTGTTGGTTACACTAGCTCACTTACTATCTGATATGCCAATCTTTCCAAAATTAACAATAGCTAAATTATCAACCTTAAACCCTCTAACCACTATAATACCCAAACCAAAATCATTAACTAGGAGCACTACCTTTCCCAAACCCACTCTTACCAAACCCATTACCACAAAAATACCCAACTCACCAGCCAAAACTACAACCTTTAGGCCCTTCACACCTCTAACTGAGTATTACTCAACCATTTTTCAAAGGTTGTTGAAAGCCTCTTACCTCACCTTACCTTGTATCAGACATTTTGATCCTCTTGGTTTGAAACTAGCCTATTACAATGGTCATCAAGTCTATTCCTATCATAGGACACCTAGACATGACACATAGAACTACAAATCTCTCCAAGCCATTATCCATTGGCTCTATGATGAGCATGATCTTTTATTAGATGAGATTTCCTTGACCCCTCTACCAATACACCCAATAGTCATTTGCCAAAGCACACCTAATCCTCTACTCTCACCTCAAAGTGATGGAGAACCTACCCAACCTCCTATTGCATCTTTTCCTTATATCCACACCATTAATGTGGTCACATGATCATAATAAAAGGATAAATGGAAGGTCAAGGTATCTATCACATGGATATACCCATCTTGTCACCCTAAACCAAACCAAATCCAAGTCTCTTTATCCTTAGCTAAACCCAATGTTACCATGTTAGGCACCTTCAAGGTTAACCCCTATAAATCTATCAGTAGTGTCATTCTTAAGCAATTCCAATAGACCCTAGCCAAGATGAACCTCAATGAGCTCATTTACACCTCACCTCACCATCACTAGGCTATGATAGAGGCTATGCAAGCCATTGAAGTTAGGTCAAGGGATTCCCAACCTATAGAGGCCTTCATAAGTTCTCTATGACTGTCTACCCTTGTCACCTTTAAGGACTTAGAGATACCTTCTATCCACCTAGAAAACCTAGATCCCCCTCTCTTTATTATTGCCCATATTAACCAAACCCACATTAAATAAGTTATGATTAATGAGGGGCCAACATAAATATCATCTTTTCTCATGCACATGACCAACTCAAAATTTTAGACAATATCATTTCCAAAACTTTAGCCATCCTTATATCCTTTAATGACACTATGATCACCACCTTGAGAACTATTATCCTCCACATTTGTCTTGCACCTCACACACTCCCTAAACTTTTTTATGTGGTCAAAGGCGAATTATAGTACAATGTATTTCTAAGGAGACCTTGGATCCATTCTATGGGTTGTGTACCCTCTACCCTTCACCATTATGCCAAGTTTAATCATGAAGAAGAGGTTGTTATGATACAAGCTAACCTAATCCCTTTTACATCATGTAACATGACCTATGGGCCTAATGAAGTTCTCTTACCTCCATCAAAAACACTCCTACCATCTACAAGCAAGCCCTCAACCACAAAAAATGAAGCCACTACTTCCTCTTTTATGGAGGCATCTACCAGCTTGTCTATTACCTCAAATAAAATACCCACCAATGATCCCTTGGGACCTACCTTCCAATGCCTTACCCTTCATGCTTTCCCTACTGCCCAAAAGTATGAGAAACTCAACCACTAATTAGGTTATGACCCCAACATTAGAGCCATTATCTCCTTGGGACCTCAGAGTTGTCAAACCCACTTTATCTATGGGGGACTTGACAAGCTAATCAATGTTGATGCCACCTCCTCTTCACCTCAACCATTCACCTCTACCTTTTCTTACTTATACAACCCAAACTTTGCCAAAGTATACTTTCATAGGTGTGCCTAGAAAGAGTTTGGCTTAGGATGATATGATCATGGCCGACACACATTAATCTCTATTGAGACTATAAATCCTCACAAAAAGCATGTCCTTAGTTTCATTCTACCAAATAATAAGAAATTTAAGCAAACTTCTATTACTATTGTTGAAGAAGAGGCCCCTTCCTCACTGATTTCCCCTCTACTTGAGTGTGAGGTTGATGAAATCATCCCACCCAACTTTTTTTTCATCAACATGATCAACTTTGAACCCCTAAATTATCAAAATTAAGGGGAAATTATATCCATCACTTTGACCCATCTTGGGATGATAGGAGAATACTTTCATACCATTGAACACTATTTAGTACTAGGATGATGATTCCATTCTCACCTACCTTGGTGTACCTAACTCCTTTATCCATAAAGCCTTACCCTTAAAGACCTTAAACATGTTTAAAAAATCCACCATAGATATCAACTTGGGCACTCCAAACAACCCCATGTCATCAAGCTTAGCCAATCTCTAACCTTTGAGGAGCTTCAAAACTTCTCTACCTTCCTCCAAGACCATAGCATTACATTTGCATGGTCATATGTTGACATATCTAGTATTGACCTAGCCATTACCACCCACAACATTGTAACCAATCATGATTCCAAGCCTACCAAATATAAACTCTAATGAATTCATCATCTAATAGCCCTTTATCAAAAAAGAGCTTCAACATCTCCTCTCCATCAACTTCATTTAACCCATTGATTATCCTCAATGGGTTTCTAACATCATGCCTATCACCAAATGTATAGGGGGACTACATATATGTGTTTAACTTCATAACCTCAGCCTCATCTACCTAAAGGATGACTTTCTTATACCTAGCATTGACCAAATTATTGATCTTATAGCCAGCCATGAGATGTTATCTCTCATGGATAGATTCTCGGGATATAATCAAAATTTGATTACCCCTAAAGATCATCACAAGATTTCCTTTATCACCCCATAGTAGACTATTTATTATATATTCATGCCCTTTAGTCGTAATAACATCGGTGGAACTTACCAATGTGTTATGACATACATCTTTCATGACCTTATCCATGAAATTGTTGAGGACAATGTGGATGAGATCCTTGGGAAGTCTAAATGTTGTAAAAACCACCTAACCATCCTCAAGATTATCTTTAAATGATACCATGTCTACCTCAATCCCAAGAAATGTATTTTTGGGATTTTTTTAGGAAAGCTCATTGGATTCATCATTTTATTTTGGGGAATTGAGGTAGATCTAGCTAAAATTAAATCCATCCTTGAGATGCTCCTTTTGATCAATCTTAAACAACTCCATAATTTGTAATGGAATCTCCAATCCATTTACCACTTTATTTCTTATCTCTCTGATCGATGTCAACCCTTCCATAACCTATTGAAACAAGATGTCGATTTCAAGTGGAATGTTGAATATCAAACGGTTTTTATGTTAATCACAAGATATACTGAGAGGGGGGGTGAATTAGTATATCATATATCTTATTAATACTTTTTAAAACCAAATTCCACTTAATCAAACATTCAAGATATGCAATAAAACTCAAATAATAAACACCACACAAGATAGAGAGAGACACTAGATATAACATGGAAACCCAATGTGAGAAAAACCATGGAGAACAATCTCAAGTATATGAATGAGCACCAACCCAAACTATATTCCCAAGCTAAGCTTGCAAGAACACCAACCCCTTTGTTGAGCACCAACCCCTTTGCTGAGCACCAACCCAACAACAATTCGTGAGCACCAACCCACAGGAGCACCAACCACTTTGTGTATACCACACACCTATCTCTCAATGTTACAATCTCAACAAATGATATATCAATACAACATCTCTTTCCTCTCTCACATTTGCTATTCTAAGCTAGATATAATGAATACAAATCATATTCATCTCTCACAATTGCTCTTCTAAGCTAGATATTACAATATCAAATCAACCTCTATCTCTCTTATTATAAATGGCTTCTCAAGCCTTTATTTATAGCTTGCCAAATGACCTTTGGCCTTCCCCCTTTGTGACCCTTCAATCCTGATGGAAAATGGTGCCAAACTTATATGACCCTTCATATTCAAGCCTTTGAAAAGTCATGTGGTGACCCTTCATGACCAAAAACATCCTTCCCACTTTTGTCCTTATCTTGGTAACTTTTCGTATTCCTCAAAGTGTCCCTTCATGAGAAATTTCACCCTTCCTCTTTTATCTTCACTTGGTGACTCTTGGAATTCCCCAAGATGACTCTTCATGGGAAAATGCATCCCATCCTTATTTTGTCTTTATGCCATGGCTCTTTGACTTCTCCATGGGCCCTTATTTTGTCTCATATGCAACCAGAAATATATTCGTTAATATTAAATAAATATTAACTCACATTAGCCAAGATAAATCTATTACAAACAACATTAAATACAATGGGGCCTTTATCACCAATAATGTTAGACCTTTGACATCAATGACAATATTTCCAACAATCTCCCCCTTTGTCATTGATGGTAACCTCATTCCTAAAACTGCCACATCCTATCACCTACACATACTATCATCTAAAAACATACAGTAACTCCCCCTTATTGTAGCAAGTTGTACTTATTCCCTGTACCTAGTTTTTGCAACTGTACATGTACCTATTATTCTCCCCCTTTGACATCAATGGTAAAGGGCCTACCTAGAGCTAACACTTAGCTCCCCCTCAAATGATGCTGAACATCAATTGAAAAAAGTAAAATAAATTACTTCCAACTCCTCTTGCAGATCTTTGAATGTGTCCTTTGATTGTGCCTTTGAGAAGATATCTAATAATGCATATAAATCTTTGCATGTCCTTTGAGAATATACAATCAACTCATTTGAATATTTTCTCCTAACCTCACAACCTTTTGCATGAAACTTTAAGGTGTATCCTTGATCACATATTTGACTTACACACAATAGATTATGATTACAAAACATTTTTATCTTTGGTTCTACTAATATCCAAACTTAAAATACCTTTTCTGGCTATCCTGGCAGTGGTTTTATCTTCTAATTTCACTATGCCAACATTGATCTTCTTTATTCTTACCTCCTTTCATATGCCTTGAACATTCGCTATCAATGAACCATGGTTGATCTTTATTTCTTACATGCAAAGATGTTTACACCAACATAGAATCTTTATGTTGTTTCTTCTACCATGAACATGTCTAAACCTTCTTCCAGATGAATGGAGCTTTGAAACTCTAAAACTTCTTCATTAAATCTACATAAGTATTCTTTTCTTTCTTTTTAAAATTGTTAGCTCTTTTTCAACATTCTAATTTCTTGTGACCATAATCATTTGAAACACTTTAAAACTTTTAAACACTACATATGCAAGAATCATTCTAATAGCCTCGACATTAACACTGCTGCAAAATTCTCTTCAAAAATCTATTCACTCAAAAGATATACAAATTAATTTGTCAACTCACCTTCTTGTCTTGCAACATATCCAAGACCCAATAGCATCCACCATGCTTCAATTTTTCTTAAAAATGTCTCCTTGAAGCCTAGAAGAGACACCCCACATAATAGGGTTCTAGAAATAAATCTCAAGAGATTCCCACATCTCCTTTGTTTCTTCCTTGATCTTCTTGTGTTTTTATTTTAGAATCTATTTAAGCATGTCCAACCTTTTTGACCTACTAACTTTATCATTTATGATGTTTTTCATCTTCTCAACTTTTGCAACTATCTTATCTTGACAAAACTCATGCTCAAATGTAACAAGAGATTTTGCACAATCCTTCCTATCTGATTCTTTATCTACTATAACAAGTAATTCATTTTCATTTTAAAACTCAACCTGATCAACCTTTACTATTTTAGGTTTCCAAACCTGAATTTGTCTTTTCTCATATTTTCTAAGGGCTCTATATCCTTTGACATACCTTGAATATCTCTTTACTTTATTTTGACATAATTTAGCAATATGTCCAACCTCATGAATACAAAAGCAAACAATATTTCTCATACCTTCTTCTTGAATGTGACTGAGATCTTCCTTTAACTGATTACTTCTCCTCATATAGTCTCTTTCCCTATGACCAACATGATGACAAACAAAATAATGGCCATGAAAACAATTTGAAAACTTAAAAGCATTGGGTTACCTGATCGGCTTCTTTGATTTGCCTTCAAAACTTGCATCCTTCTTTCCTTGGACTAGTATTTCATAATCTTTCTCAACTTTGATTATAAGCTTCTCATGATTATCCTTTAAATAACCTAACTCAACCTTCAACTAATTACACTCTTCTTCTTTTGATGTTAAAATTGAATTTTCAACCTCTAACTGATTCTTAAGATCCTAAATAAATATCTTATTTTCTTTTACTTCTATAGCCAACTTAGATTCCAAGATACAAACCTATTCCTTAAAAGTCTCAACCATAAATTTTAACTCTTGACTCTCCTTCTTTAGCTGCTTAGCCATCTTATGTTTTTCTTTGATCTACCTTCAAGCTATTAAACCCTTTCTGAAGGAACCTGCTCTAATACCAATTGTTAAGCATGGGATATATTGAGAGGGTGGAGGTGAATCAGTATATCATATATCTTATTAATATTTTCTTTAACCAAATTCTACTTAATCAAAGATTCAAGATATGTAATAAAACTCAAACAATAAACACCACACAAGATAGAGCGACACCATATATAATGTGGAAACCCAATGTGGGAAAAACCATAAAGAACAATCTCAAGTATATGAATGAGCACCAACCCAAACAATATTCATAAGCCAAGCTTGCAAGAACACCAACCCCTTTGCTAAGCACCAACCCATCAACTATTCATGAGCACCAACCCACAGGAGCACCACACCTCTTTGCCGAGTACCAACCCAGCTACTATTCATGAGCACCAACCCATAAGAGCACTAACCCCTTTGCTGAACACCAACCCAACAACAATTCATGAGCACCAACCCACAAGAGCACCAACCCCTTGGCTGAGCAACAACCTAGCAAAAATTCATGAGCACCAACCCACAAGAGCACCAACCCCTTTGTGTATACCACACACCTATCTCTCAATGTTGCTATCTCAACAAATGATAGATCAATACATCATATCTTTCCTCTCTCTCACCTTTGCTCTTCTAAGCTAGATGTAATAAATACAAATCATATTCATCTCTCACAATTGCTCTTCTAAGCTAGATATTACAATATCAAATCAACCTCTATCTCTCATATTACAAATGGCTTCTCAAGTCTTTATTTATAGCTTTCCAAATGACCTTTGGCCTTCCCCCTTTGTGACCCTTAAATCCTCATGGAAAATGGCACCAGACTTATATGACCCTTCATATTCAAGCCTTTGAAAAGTCATCTGGTGACCCTTCATGACCAAAAACGTCCTTCCCACTTTTGTCCTTATCTTGGTGACTTTTCATATTCCTCAAAGTGTCCCTTCATGATAAATTACACCCTTCCTCTTTTGTCTTCACTTGGTGACTCTTGGAATTCCCCAAGATGACTCTTCATGGGAAAATGTGTCCCATCCTTCTTTTGTCTTTACCCCATGGCTCTTTGACTTCTCCATGGGCCCTTCTTTTGTCTCATATGCAAGCAAAAATATATTTGTTAATATTAAATAAATATTAACTCACATTAGCCAAGATAAATATATTACAAACAACATTAAATGCAATGGGGCCTTTATCACCAATAATGCTAGACCTTTGACATCAATGAAAATATTTCCAACATTTTGATGAAATCAAAGAGTACCTTTTGTCCCCACCTATCCCCACCCTTCTTAAATATGACAAACCTTTCTAAATCTATATCTCTACCACTGACCACTCCCTATGGGTAATGGTTTCCCATCAAAATGAATAACACAAAGATCAAGTTGTATATTAAATTAACCACACACTTATAGACTATGAGACTTGATATACCCATACTGAGAAGATTTACTTAGTTATAATCTTTGTGGCCACCAAAATTTTCCACTATATTCTCAACCATAAATTTTTTGTCATAACCAATACTGACCCACTCAAGTACATGCACTCTAAGCCATACCAAAACCAACATAGCTCCAAGTGGCTCATTCTCCTAGCAGATTTTGACCTTGAGTTCCTCTATCAAAAGTCAATTAAGGGGCAAGTCATTTCTAACCAATTAGTTGATGCACTTTTAATACATAACCAACATCCTCCCCTAGAGTTTCTTGATGAATCTAACATAACCCTATCTTAAGTGGATTTCACCTACTAGGTAAATATGTTTTTTGATAGTTCCAAATGTTAGTGTGGTGGGGGATATCATATCATCCTTATCCCCCTCACTGATGAATCCCTTCCTTTGTCTTTTAAAATTGACTTCAAGTGTACCAATAATATGGTTGAATATGAAGCCCTAGTGATAGATCCCCAAATTGCCTTAGCCTTGGGAGTCAGAACAATCAATATCTTTGGTGACTCCCAACTTGTGGTCAATCAAGTCAATGGAATATACTAGTAAAAGAATGATATTTTACAACTATACAAATATTTAATTATATAAATCCTGACATCATTTGAACACTATCATATTTAAACCACCACATGATCTACAAACAAGTTCATTGATACCATGGATTCTCTTTTTTCGTAGATCCCATTATCACCCTTAGAATCTAAGATATTGATCATTATCCATCACCTCACTGAAGCTTCCTATGTCAAATTAGACACTCTAACCATGCTTAATGTGGATGAAACCCATCCTAACCTCTAGTCTCAATAGACCTTCAACTATCTCAACCTTGCCATTATTCTATCCAATCTTTCTAAGAATGTTTGTCGAATATTTATCCAAATCACCTCTCATTATACCATTATGGGAGGGATTCTTTACAAATGCAGCTTTGATGGTCTCCTTTTCTATTGCTTATGTAGTCATGAAGCCTCTCATGCTATAAAGGAAATGCATGAGAGAATTTATGGCAGATACTTTAGTGTTCTTGTAGTCACTAAGTGTATCTTTCTCCTAGGCTATTATAGGTCTACCCTTAACCAAGACTATTGTGATTAGGTGAAAAAGTGTGTCAAGTGTCAACAGCATGCCAATTTATATCATGCACCTAGCCATAGTCTTCACATCTCCATCAATATTGGGCCCTTCTCATAATGGGGCCTAGACCTTATTAGTGAAATTAACCCCCATTCTTTGTAGCAACACCATTCTATCATTACTGTGACCAAATATTTCACTAAATGGGTGGAGGATATTCCTCTTATCTCCACTAAAGAGAAAAAGATTATCAATTTCATCACCCATCACATCATCTACCACTTTAGTGTTCCCCATAAAATCATTACTAATAATGGAAAATACTTAAAAAACAAACAAGTTCAAGGTATTTGTGATGTATTTAGTATCAAACTATGTTTTTTGTCACCCTATCATCCATAAGTAAATGGATAGGTATAATCCTCTAACAAAACTCTTAATAACATGCTAACTAAAATGGTCAGTGCATCTAGTCAGGATTAGCATTACACATACCATCATTCAAACCCCTATGGGTGATACCCCATTTTCCTTTGTGTTTAGAGAAGAGGTTGTCTTGCCTCTTGAAGTTCAAATCCCCTCTCTTTACATATCTTTGTAAGAGATCATTTTTTAGGATGATTATCAATAGCAACATTTAGCCCAATTTGAGCTACTTGATGAGCATCATTTATTAATCCTTACCCACCTCCATGTCTATCAAGAATGTATAAAGAGTGCCTATAATAAACACCTAAAAGTATAAGAATTTAATATCAAATATCTAATTGTAAAGGAAAATCAACATGTCACACTTATCAAGAAAAGCAAGCATGAAAAATTTACTTTCAATTGGCTTGGACCTTATATCATAACCCATAAGTATGGATTATGATCTTACCAATTGTCCTCTCTTCAAGGTAACCCAAAATATGAGCCCCTCAATGTTTTACATCTACATTCATTCTTTTGTTGAGAAGGATTGTGTTCACCTTTTGTCTAACTTGAGCTCATCCCTTGCTATCCACGCACATTCCATCTCTCTATTCTAGGGGAAACTAATTATAACTAAATCATGTGATTATATGTCACTGACATAGCCTTATCTTAAATAATGGGTACTGTAGCTATACCCATGGCATGATTCACATGGTACTTTCCATCCCTCTTTGAGATTGATTCCCATGATCATTGTCACCTAAATATCTTTTTTCACCTAATGAACCTTCTTGTGCTCTTAGTTTTACCTTCATGAAGGTAATACCTTGAGAAATTTTAAGCAAGTTGATGTCAAGTAAAATCAATGTCAAAATCAAAA
The DNA here is from genome assembly GCA_037957365.1 of Torreya grandis. Classification (NCBI taxonomy): domain Eukaryota; kingdom Viridiplantae; phylum Streptophyta; class Pinopsida; order Cupressales; family Taxaceae; genus Torreya; species Torreya grandis. The sequence continues at coordinate 174,122 of JARHVA010001658.1, read as the reverse complement.
ATAATATTGAAAGTAATAAAAAATCATGGGTCATTCCTAACATTTCACAGACTGCTTCCTTGAAGGACAACTATTGAAAATATATTAGAAATTTCCAAAATGTAAGGTGGACTGCTCCCTTAAAGGAAAGCTATAAAACACATTAAGCAAAGTACATAAACTTGTACCACTCCCTCAAAGGAATTTTGAACAAGAATTTATAAAAAGCATAATAATTTCTCAAAAGCTTCCCACATCCATTAGCTTCCCATATACATCAATAAGTAAAACACCCATTACCACAATCAAAACAAACAAACTAATCTTGAAAGCCACAATTGGATCTCAACACAATATAATAAGTTGAAAGCTACAATTGACCCTCATCAATCAGTCTACACATTTTGGCATAGGCTTGTTTACCTTGGTTCTTTGGAAACCTACAAAAGAGGCATGCTAGTCTCATAAGAAGGTTTTGTTTTCACCCATATCCCTTTCACACATTTTAAAGCAAGGGATTCTTGAGTTCATTTGACACTTCATGATCAAGGCACCTTTTTAACCCACTAACAAATGCACATGTGAAGCATTTGAAGGGCTTAAGTTAATTAAGCCAATCTGTTTAAATTTTTGTTTTCTATTCCTTGTCAATGAGGAAGCATCATGCCCTCTTCCTATCTTATTGTGACTAGTTTATATTTCCATTACAATGTATGTCTCTTGGTTATATTTTTTGTTTTCCTATCTTGTGTTATTGATTAAAGTTACCTAATGTGTTTTTATTTAAACCACATTGTCAATAGAGCATAATCAAAGCATAATCACAATCCAAAGTATAAATCATAATAATTACCACAATAATTACCATCACAAACATGGGCAAAGCAATATAAACATCATAAGAAATAAAACAACTAACCATTACTTTTGTCTAAATCTAATGAAGTAAAAACTCATCTAAAAATTTTGCATCCCATCTACTATAACCATCCATGAATATCATCACATGCCTAGCTAGGTACATCATCATCAATGTTTAAGCATCATCCATAAACAAAAATAACATTAAAAAATCATTACCATAATAAAAATAACATCTTGATAACATCATCACATGCCTAAAGATAACGAGTCCACATCTCATAAGCACAAACCATAAACCATGATCACAATCATGAACCATAAAATCTATATGTACTCACATTTATCCCATGAAGAATAAAACATATATCATTATGAAACATAAACATCATCATATACATCATAAATAATACATGTAACAAAGTATAAATCTCTCTCAAAACATGTACATATTGCTACAACAACATGTAGGCTAGTATCAAAATAATGTACATCTATCACTATAACATATCATAACATATAATATCATGCCCCTAAGGCACCACTACCACTAGCCCCTCCTATTCCTATACCTATACCTACACTACCATCTAGTGTTAATCCTCTTAGGATGCCAACCTATTTTGTCATTGATGTGACCCACTGACCTAGAGTTACCATGGCTATCCCACCTCCTACACTGGCTCTATATTCACCCCATCAAGGCTCTAATAGAAATTATTCTAGCACTATAGATTCATAGTATCTAAACTCCTCAACTATGGCCAAGTATCATGCCATAGGAATAATATCAAGTGGCCTTGTTGATGTTATCACTACTCTTACCTTCTTCCTCAAAGTATCCCCTTCCTGAGTCACTAAACCAATGGAGGTCCTTGTCTAATCTCTCTTAGCTATAATAGTGGCAACTTGACCTTGTAAAGTGATAATTTGGTCCTATAATGTGGCCACCTATCCCTATAAACCTATGATATGTGCCTATGTAGCTACCAGTATTGCCACTACTTATCTATCCTAACCACCATCTTGTACATATGCCCCAAGATCCACATCTATGGCCTATCAACCCCCATCATCCCATCTAAAATCAATGACTATATATATATATATATATATATATATATATATATGGCTTGGTACCAGGCCATATAGCCATTAATAATGCCAACATCATCTATCCCTACTTTGGTAGGTAGCTCTTCATGATCCAACACTACATCTTATGGCTAAGGCTTAGGTAATAAAAACTTTGCATCTTCCCTCTTTTATCTAGGGAATAGACCAAGAATCCCCTATATGAGACCAAACTACTTCCAAACTCAATCAAAGGGGATAAGATCCATCTCCCCCTCTCTCTACCCATATATCCATCTCTAGATTTTTAAAGATAAACTATGATAACTATAGAGGGCCCACCTAGGATAGCTGATATATGGTCTCTAGACAACATCACCTACAACCAAACCCTCCAATGCATCTCAAAACCAATCAATGTATTTGAAACCTCCTCTAATACCTATCAAAGCTTAATATCCCTCCATCTTAGGAAACCAACTCTATAATCCACCTACATTATCCATCCCATGGTAACCTTAAGGGTCTCAACACCTAAATAGCTCATATTCCCAGTAATGGAGAATGAATCCAACACTGATCGCATATCATATATGAGATCTAAATGCCTATAGCTCCCAATATATCTGAACTAGAAAGACTTGTGCCCACCTAAACACAATCCTCCCAAGAATCCCAATAGTAGATAGGGAAAGTGTCCACTACTCGAATCTAGAAACATGAAACAATACATAGCCATCATCATCATCATCAAACACCTCTCATTTGAAACCTTTTGGTGCAATGGCCTATAACCAAAATTACTTGAATGCCATATCACATGGGCTTGATCCTCACCATATAATAACTCCTTTTCCTCATCCCTCTCCTCAAACTTAATGTGGTAGCTTAGCTCCCCTAAGATCAACAGCCATGTGATCCTAAGTACATCCTCTAAGAGGATGTTAATCTCTCCTATCGATAACATGAAGGTGTTGATGGTTGGATCCCATCTCTTGATGATGGCCATTATCATTTTCACATCTCATGAAAACCATTGATAATGTTACATGGATCCTAAGCCAACCTCTTCCATATACATCCAATCATCATTGGTCATCCCTCCATGGACCTCAACAAAGATCCTCAACACTTGATCCCTCATCTAGATCTAGTTTCATGCCTAAAAAATAATCATGTTAGCATGGACACTTAGTTTTCTAAATCAAGTTCATTAATAACCTACACCCACCTTTTTCAATATATTACATATATATCATTACCTCTAGTAATCAAATAATATCTACCTTACCCAACAAATTTCAACACCTTCCTAAACCAATCAACCTAATACCTCACTCTATCTAAGTAACCATTTTTTCCTATCCTTGCCTTGACTTAACATTTTTTAACCATTTAACACCTTTATAAACATCCTTTTCAAAAATAAACATTTAAAAACCTTTTTTTTAAAACTTTTTATTTAACCACCCTCCCTTAATAACTTAACCATCAATGGTTCACCTAAACTATCGATGGTCTAGTAGGCCTATTTTTTTTTATGGTCAACCACCAAAAATCACATGTGACTATCAATGGTTAGGTTGAACCACTAAAAGTCACTATGTGTGACCATTGATGGTAAAACCTTGACCTTCCTCTTCTAAAAAATACCAAAAACACAAAAATTTCATAACTAACCTACCTAAATCTATCTTGTAAACTACCCTTAACCCAACCAATCCATCAATTTAAAATTTTACTAATTAATTTTCTTGATTTTACCCAAAATATGAACTAGGGAAAAAACCCCAAAACCCCATCAAACTAACCACAAACCATCAAATTTGACCAATTAGCAGACCTAATCAACTAATCTATGAATTCAAAGAAACCCCTTCCCCATTCCTCAAGCATTGTCGAGGTTAGATCCCACATCCTAATGCTCAGCCACATCCTCATCTACCTTGTATCACTGATCCCCATAAATCACCTCAAGAAAAACACCTCTCACCAATCATAAAACTCCACTTTAGCTAAAAGCCCAATCAACTCTCAATAAAATGACAAAATACTTGCTCATCAATTACACAAAAATATTGGAGGTTAATAGCAAATAGTGAAAAAGACATGTCATTTCCACTTTTTGTTATTCGACTATTTTAGGCTCCACCTTGACTATTGATGGTTAGGGTGACCATCAATGGTTGACCCTTGGGACCCCTAATCATTGATGATCAAGGTCCCACCCATTTAAAAAATTTATAACACCCCACCTAGGTGCCAACCTTTATAGATAACCTTTTTCCAACCTTTATTTTTTGAAATTAACCTTATCCAACCCACCATTTAACCTTGTCTACCTTTACGTCGGTCATTTTTGGCCCAAACTATCACATATTTTATGATAACCATGCCCGATCCCTTTGAATGCACCAATTGACCTTGTCATGTTGACCATTTGTATTTGCACCACCTAGTGCATAATTATATCATTTTTATCTTCTCAAGAGCACTTCCTACCTTAGATACCCTTGACACTTGACCCTTTTATGTTTTTCAAAGGATCACTTCCTACCTTGGATACCTATGGAAACACTTGCCTTTCCTAGGAAACTTGTATCTATGAGTGTTGCCAACCAACATGCCTACATGTGGTCATGTGATTCACTTATCCTTCTTAGTATTGACCCTTATTATTTTTACCAACATTGGAAACTTTAGTCCTTTGCACAATCTTGACTATTTCACTTAGTCATTTTTTGCATAGGTTTACATTTCACATACCCAACCCTCTTGTCACCCACCTCATGAATCACCATATACCACTTATTAAACCTACACCCAATTTTGTTCTTCCTCATCAACTCCCAAATTGAGGGGGAATACCTCCTCCCACATTCAAGGTATCCAAACCTTTGACCAACATAAGTTTTTATTTTGTAGTTGGTTGATTCAAAGCTATATAACAAAAAGGGGTAAAATATAGACACCAAAAACCTATACACTACAATTTTGAATGTCAAAAACACCCTTGGACCACTAAGGACCCCCTTGAGACCAATTTCACCCTTTAACCACTAATAAATCCCAACCATAGTCAGCTTAACCAACTAGCTTAACCTAGCTTTTACCCACCTTTTACCTTCACCCTCAACTATCGATGGTCAGGATGACCATTGATGATCACCTTGACCATTGACGGTTAGGGTACACCTCCTTAACCAAAAGAATGTAAACCAACTACTTCATTTTTCTAAATATAAGTTGTCTAAATCCTATTATGAGACTTTACATGGACAATGTATAATTAGATAGCTTAGTTGAGCCTTCACTTACACCTCTTGCTTGTGCCTATAAGAAGACAAAATATGGGAGGTGAAAACCATCTATAATTATTATCAAAAGCTTGTGTATTTAGGAGTTTCTTTTGTAAGTCAATCAGTGTCATCAACAACATGGTAGCCATATCAGAGAGCTAACTTGCCATCATCTCTCCATCAAGTTCTTAGGTATATTACTCTATCATAATTGATCTAGATTCTACCAATAGGTTAACTACCTCAACCATTGCCCAATCAATTTTTGGTAAGCTAAGTACTTGTTTTTTATCATTCATTTACTTTATTTCCATTTTGCAATCAACCCAGGTCTTATCCACCTCTTGAAATCCATCTTCTATATCTTGTCAATCAGCTTTTTTACCAACCTATATCTTCACATAGTAATCATCAATGGTTGACTCAACCATTGACAGTCTATCCAACCATCAATGGTCACCTTGATTACCAACAGTCACCTTAACCACTGACAATCAACCCAACTGCTGATGGTCATTACAGTAGTGAAAACTAGAAAGTTAATTTCACCTACCTATACCCAATCAAACCTAAATTTATATATTCTTTCTTGATCATAGATGCCTATATGGTTTTCTAAATTAGACCCCAACACCCTAACACTAGTACTAATTAGTTTATCACTAATTTAACTATTTATAGTCTATTTTCTAATCAAGCATTCTTATGTTTAGTTTCAGTATCTTTTGATCTATTGATGCAAGTAATTTCCTTTCTATTTTGTGAATGTAATTATTTAAAATGTGTGGATTGATATCCCTTAAGGAAGCTCTTGCTTTAAGGATCTAGCCATTGCTAGGAAATCCAATCAAATATTTGTCTAACAAACAAGTTTCTTGAGTACTTTCCTATATGTAGGTCATCCTCCCAAGACAAAGAGGAGTTCTTCACAATCTTTTGATTCAACATAATTGCATAAATAAATAAGTTTTTCAACCATACCCATATCAAGTTTATTTTCTCTATTTATTTATAACTTAAGCATAAATTTACATGAAACAAGTGTCATAGATTTAATTTTGTAATTTATTTTCATCGCTATTACTATTGATAATATTTGTATCCTATAAAACATATATCAAATAGAGTAAATGAGGGAAATAAAATTCAATTTATGTTTGATGACATTAGGTATTTGTGTCTATAATTTGATTTTATAGAGGTTTGAAACATAGTTGTATGAATAATTTATTTTAAAAATGTAGGAAAAAGTGGAATTAAAGAAAATAAGGGTCACTAGTTGGAGCAAATTCCATTAATATATAACATATATTGATACTAGGAGGAAAAATTAAGGTTACAATCACACAGTTTCCTCAATGCACCATGATTATGGGCTTTAGGAAAATCAATATGCCTAGGGTTTTTTTAAGTGATTTTCATATAATTTTTTTGATTAATAAGGATTCATCCACTATGACATCAACTAGAAGGAAGCATAAATATGTTTAAGAACCATAATAACCTAGTTTAGTGTTCATCAAGGGAGTATAGGAGGCTCAATTTTTAGAAATACAATACCTTGAGGCATGTTTGCATTGGTAGATTTAGCAATCAAAGGTATCAGTATGTAAAATGGATGACTATAACCACCATAAGGGGGAAGAAAGCACAGGACTTGATGAAGTATTTCATGGTGGAAACTAAAAAATTGGGTGAGGATGAAATAATGCAATAAAATTTAAATCCCCAATTAGCACTCAAAAATATTAATGTGTTGTAGATATTAGAAATACCATATTTTATAAAAACCTAAAAGGTTGGTTAGCTTTTTAATATTGCCCATTTGTGAGTATAGAGTCTAATTATTTGGGCACTATATTAAATTATCTACAAGTCACATAAGTAAATGCACCAAATTTCCATGCTCAGGTGAAGATATTAAGGTAGCAGTGGAAAATAATCAAGTAGTGGAGAGGGTATCCAAGCTACTTCATTAGAAAAAGTATAAGCATAGATTTCTAGTTGAGAACATTAATAATCAAGATACAAGGGTATCACCATGCCTTTTGAGATTGAAATTATGTGTGAATGGTATGTAAGAAAGCATAAATAAACAATACCTATGCATCACACTACATGGGCACCAATAATGTACAATTTAATGTATCTAAATACTTGGATGATGAAATCATAAAGGGAATAGACCAGGACCATAAAATTGGTGATACATTTAAATGGGGAATTAATTTTATCCTATTATTTATTTATGAAGTTAGCATTCGCAATGGGTGTGAAAAAAAATTTATTCATTCCTACTATGGCAAAGGTCACCAAACCTAGAGGTATTAACAACACATTTATTCTAGTTTCATTATCAATAGTTACATAATTAATATGGATAGATGGGATGAAAAACTACTTGTATCCTTTGAAAAAATTGGTGATCATTGATGTAGGTACATCTTGGAATTCTAAAAAAAGAGCAAATTTGAATTTGAGTTTAAAATTGTTTTCCCTTCAAAAGAAATTTTCAAAGTTTTATAATGTCCTAGTGAGTCTAATTGAGTGGAAGGAGATGTAAATTATAAATCAGCATTATAATATACATTTTATGGTCTTATTATTGTATTATAATGTAAATAAATGCATTTTTCATGTAAAAGTGAGGTAGTAGTCCACCACTGCATGTAGGTTTAGGAGGTTATTTGCAAATCATTTTCAACAATCAGTTATAGTCTTGTTTTAGGAGTATTTGACATAAACATGAGTTTTATTTTGTAAGAGATCAAGTTTTTTAGCAAATAAAATCTTATTACATTTGAATTTGATGAGTGGACATGTAAATAGGTGAAAGTTGATGAATAAAGCAGTATGGTGTAAGAAAATTTTGTATGCATGTCTAAAACAGAGCAATGTCCATTGGTTGATCAATGTGATAAGTTCATGATGGTTTTATTTATTGATATTAAATATAAAAAATATATATTCCATCTATAAATATAGGATAAATCTAAGTGAGTTTATTACCAGTCACTTTGTGAAGTCTACCTATTCTGTCAATAGTGTAATCTCACATATAAGGTATTCAGAAACAATTTGATAATTTTCTCTTTTTCATATTAGATTTATATGGAGCATAAAATATTGAACATACATTTTAATATTTTGAGTTAATCCATTTTACATATGTTCATGATCAAAATTTATTAATCTAGGTTGGTAATAGACAATAGACAGTGATTACATATAGTCTATACAATCATGAAATTCTGAGTACTATGTTTGGTCTTAAAATGTGTGTTTGAATAAAAAGAGGATTATAAAATGTATAAAATATTTTTAAAATGTTTTTACAACCTCCTTGAAATTATTTTAACCCTTATATATTGATAAGATTGGTAAAAACCCTATTAACCCCTATTCTTACTAGCAAACACAGTAATAACCTTATTTGAAGACTGAGTTGGGTTGTATTGATTCTTTATTATATTCAAATAATATTGGAATGGATTTAATATAGTTGAAAAATGTGTTAATAACATTTTTTAATGTTTTAAATCTTTGGAAGTTGAGACATAGACAAACCCTATCTATATGTTGTCCTTGTTCATAAAATATTGTCAATGAAGACAAATTTTTGAGCACTATGTTTATTTGGGTGTAGTAACACATTATTGATCCCAAAAGTAAATTTTTTAAGGGTTAAATTGATCATATAATTTTTTTTTTAATTTTTTTTATAGGTTATAAGGTCTATTGTCATGGAGAGTTAGAAACAAACTCAACATACCCTATTCTTGTTCACAATACATAGTCAAAATGGACTGAGATTACCTTGTTACAATTGAGTAAAAGGTTATAGTGACTTGATCATCAAAAAATAAAGTGGTAAAATGTCCAAAAATACCCATTCCCACCATTTTTTTTGTTTTGAAATGGTTTATGAATAAATAGATGCATTTTTTACCCTCTCGGCCTTGACAGTTCCTTCAAATCTTGACAACTAGGGTTTTCATCATTCTGAGAAAAGTAACCATTGAAAAATGCTAAAAGTTTTTAATCTTTCCTAAAATTATTTTCCCTAACTAATGGAAGTGGTTTTATAATTTTAATTTATGCATAAGTATGGAAAAGAGAATGTATGCTAGTGTTAGGCCTAGGAAAGGGCTAAAGAAGTGACAGATATGTAGAAATAAGAAATTTGTCTAAAGGAGGAGGTTAAAAAATGATTTATTAAACTAAAGGATCCAAATTTTAATCTATAAATGTCAATATTATATGGAGAAAAACCATACATGGTTCAAGAGAAGGAGATTTGATCATATGGAAGGCTAATTGGTGAGAGGCTTAAAGAAGGAACTGCAATTTGCCTTTGGAATTGTGTCAAAATATCTAGGTGGGAATTTTATGGCCCAAATGGTTTTTTTAATATATTTTAATTTTATTTTGGAGATTTTTTAGGTGTTCCCAATAGGGAAGTTTTTCCAAAAATAGGGCTGGTAGAAGGTAAAGCTAGGAAAGAGTTTGGTTAAAGAAGAATGAACAGAAGAATTGAATTAGTGATCTAATCAGGGTTAGATAAGAGTGAGTTAAGTAAAGAAGGAGGTATTTATATGTATTAGACCATAATTTTTATTTGATCACTCATGAAAAGGTATTTTTGGTAATGAAGGCTTCTTAGAATGTCATAAAGGTAAGAGTGAGTATAAGAACAAATATTGATTTAGCTTATTGAATGTTAATTTGTTGATGGTTTAAAGGGAAATTGAAACTATTTTATATCTCTAAAACATTGGGAAGATACATTATAACCATATATTTGATGATTAACTATGTGAATGAGTGAATGAACAAAAAGTGATTTCTTGTATAGAAGGAAAAGGTAGAGTTTGGCTAATAAGTTGATATTGCTCTTCATCATTTGGTATCAAATCCATATTGATGATCTAGGGAAGGTAAATATAGGTAAATATATTGATGATTATATGGTTCATGTTGGATATAGTTTCAGGTAAGCAAGCAAGGAGACTTATTAGAGGACAAAATAAAGAGGCAATTTGAGAAGGTATGATACATTTTGTGATTGATTATTGATTTGAATCCATTATTGATAATATGTGATAGAAAATAGTAATCATTGTGGTATTATCCCTAAAGTATAATATTTATTGACAAGCTCATAAAGATACCTTGAGAAGATAAGATAGTCTTAGTGCAAATGACAAGAATTGGAAGGCCTAGGGGTGGTCAGAAATAGAAGGTTCTAAGTCTGAACCAAAGGGAATGGTTCAAGTGAGACCAAGACAATGAGAAGAATGTGCCCAAGTGAGGTATTCAAAATGAATATGAGAGAAGAGGGATCCAAGAAATAGAAATGTATGATTAAGAATGAAATCCACAAGGAAAAGAAGGTGCTTGAAGACACCTAGAAAAAGATTGAGATGGATAGAGAGATGGAAAAGATTAGGTAGAAAATGAATGAGATGTTAATCAAGATTAAGTAGATGAAATATTTTATGAACCCACATCTTGTATGGGTCATAAAAAGGAAGCTAATCAAATGACCAATCAAGCAAATAGTGGAAAGGAGAAGAAGACAAAAGAGGAAGGACAAAGAGGCAATCAAGCATAATGATTTGAAATCTAATGTTCCTTTGATATGTGTGAATGTAGGTTTGAGAAATGAGGAGAAGGAAGAGATAGTTGAGACTATTCATAGGCTCAAGGATCAATAGGAAGAGGCATATGACCAAGTGGTGATCAAAAGAAGTCAAGATGAAAAAGAGATTCCATGTAGAGTCATGTTAATATAATAAGAACAAATAGGTCAGCCAAGTTGGAGGCAAGATAGGATGAAGGAGTAGATCCTCACTCAAGAGGAGTAAGTGAATCCAAAGAAGAAATGGGATAACATAAATAAAGGTATGAGTGATATTCAATCTTGTATGATTATTTATAACAAGAGTATGGATTTGATCTTCATTAAATATATAGGGAAATGGTTAAGGATGTTACTAAGGAGAATATAGACATGTGGAATGCAATAATATGGTACAAAATAAAGGTATTGATGAAGTTAAGGAGGATTAAAGCTTATGAAGGTACTCCCCAAGGTTGATTTGAAGATATTAAATTTGAGGTATAGGTGGAAGATGAAGGAAAAGTCATACAAGGAGAGAAATAAAATGCATTAAAAGTTGATGCAAAGAAGGAGATTGAAGTATGAAAAGCACATGAAGGTGCTTGGTGTTGTTCCCAGAATCAGCTGCGCTTATTTTTAGAGCAACCCCTATGAAACTTGTCTGTTTCATGTTCTCTCTAGGTTCATCTTTCGAGGCAAGTTTCTCTTGATCTCAGGTTTTGTCAACTGACACCTTTGAAAAGTTTGCAAGATTTCTTAGTTATATTTCTCAGAAAACGTGAAATTCATTGTGTTTTTAATGTGATCAGAATGCCCAATTTTTTGATTAATTTCAATGAGTCACCATTTTTTTAGCAAATATGCAAGGGTGGAAAATTTTGCCACCACTGCATATTTTTCAGCAGATATGCAAGGGTGGCAAATTTTGCCACCACTGCATATTTTTTAGCAAATATGCAAGGGTGGCAAATTTTTCCACCACTGCATATTTTTTAGCAAATATGCAAGGGTGGAAAATTTTGCCACCATTGCATACCTTTCCCTCATTTTTTATATCTTTGGAAACATTTTATTTTCTTATTTTCTACACCTGCTCCCCTTTTCTTTCGCTTTTTGACCTGCTCATGTCTCATCCCTTTCAAGCACATTTTCTTGATCATGACCATCAAATGTGCAATTTTCCCAGCTTGCTACTTTTTTCCCCTAATTACACAATCATGATTCATGTTGAAGTTTCTGTAAAGGATCCCTCTTCATTGGCATCCTTTCAACATAAATCCTTCCAAATCACTAAAGTTTCTCTGAAGAAGTCAAAGACAATGAAGTACAAGCATCAAGGTGTTTTTCCAATTACCTTAGTTATTTCTAAATGTTGATCACATTAAGGATATCGAGATTGGGCACGTGGATATGGCTGAGTTCATGAAAAGAACCAAATCAGGCATCTATCGCCATGTATGATGCTCATCTGAAAAAGTCTGGCATCAAGAACTGAAGTTTTTCCCCTTCTCTCTTCTTCTCTCCTTATGCACTTCTATTTTGTGAAAAGTGCATACAATTTTGAAAAATGTAATTACATGTAAATATTTCAGAAAAATATTTGAAAGTCAAAGATGAGTCATCTTTGACTGAGATATTTTTATATTTTATTATTTTTTGTTTTTTGAGGTTTTTCTCCCTATATATAGTGGAGACCTCATTTGTAAAATGAGGGCTTTTTGAAAATTAATAGCAAACACTCTACTGAAATTGAAGCAAATTTTGAGACTTCGTGCTCAAATTTGTAAATCATATTTTGTTGAATGAATGAAAAGCATGTTATTTCAGACTTTGTGTTGAGATTGTCTGTGTTGTTTAGGAAATAGTTCTTATGTCCTTTTTCCTAGTAACATCTTATTCATCTGATTTAATAAGAAAAGTGAGTGTGTTTATATTATCTAAGGGTGCTTCTAAAGGATAGAGGATAGACTTTGAGCTATTTTTATCTTTCAAATTCAGTTATCTTTTGTAGTTTCAGGCAGAGACTTTGTGCTTCATTTCATTCTACGATTACGCTTGTTCCAAATTGGTGGAAGAAACTATGGAAGACTTTGTGCTTATGTGGGTGTTCTTGTGGGATTTGTCACTTCAGGCAATCTCTTGCTCTTCATTTGATACCATTCCTGAAAGAAGAGGAGTGTTGTTAGCTTAAGACCAAGATTTTTCCTCTTTTGTTCCTTATACATTACCTCTGAAAAAAGAGAGGTAGATGCTGTTATAGCCCCCCCATGTGTTATTTTATACTTAATTATATACATATATCCAGTGTGTAAGTATTTATAGGGAACCTCCCCTTGATGAGAGGAGAGATTTACTTCATCCAGATCTGGCAAACCCATACTATTCGTGGTGTAAATCTCCCTATGCTGTGGTTGATATACCCATTTTGTCATCAGTTAGTTGACGAAAAAATATTCACCCAACACTTGGAATATAAAAAAACAATAAATTAAGGAAATAATATGGATAATGCCTCAAATACATGAGCAATAAAAACTTTTAATTAATGAGTTATTGTATTTTACAAGTGTAGTGTAGAGAAATATGGCAAGACGCAAGACAAAGTACAAGTGTGATAGTCAAGAGCACACACACCTATATGAGTGTTTGAAGGAAGAAGAATAAAGTGGGTGGAAATATTTTTCTCCCCTTAGGATAATGATGTAGGGACATCTTGGAATTCTCATACAAGGTCTAGAAGATATCTCAAGAAGGAGCAAATTTGAATTTGAGTTTAAACTTATTTTCCCTCCAAAAGAGAATTTCAAATTTTCATAATGTCCTAGTGAGTATAAGGATATGTAAATGATAAATAAATGTTTTAATAGACTTTTAATGGTATCATTATGTTCTTAGAGTGGAAATAAATTCATTTGTCATGTAAAAGTGAGGTGACAGTCCACCACCCCACATAGGTTTAGGAGGTTGTTTGTAAATCTTGTTTTAGATTACGGTAAAAGCAGGTTTTGAAGGGACCCTAAAACCCTTTAATAGAATCAAAAAAGATAAAGTATTAACAACCACTAGGAAAAGTAGTCCTGAAATCTACTGGAGAGCATCATCAAAATCTGGTTTTACAGGGACCTGAAACCACAAACATAGTCCAATAAAAGTACCCAGGTTTTACAAGGACCTAGAACTTCAAATAAAGTTTTAGACCAAGAACCAAGAAATAGGACCAAAAAAAAGAACCAATTACAACAACTATTAATAAGGACCTAAACAGGAACAAAACCAACTAAGAAGACCCTAGGCTTCTATTACAATTCCATGATCATCTTGACAACCTCCTTCCTAATCGTAGTAGTATCTTGGATGGAGTTAGCAGCTGAAGTAGCAACAACTTGCAAGGCTTTCTTCCTCAAAATCTACCTTGTCCTCTTACTTAGACCCTCCAAGGATATTGTTTCTTCATTTTCTCTTTTACCAAGGCTAGCTGCAACAACACAGATGTTTGATGTTACCTGCTCCATCTTTGTTCTACTTTCCTTGATGAGCATTCTAAGATTATGCTCATAATCTTTAAGTTTTTTTTGAGATATCTCTCATTTTCACCTCTAAGTGGTTGATTATGGTCTGATCAACATCTTGATTGTGTTGCATTATTTCCACTTTCTTCTTCAGCCCCATTATTTAATTACAGATCCAAGAATCAACTTAGAGAATAGAGTCAGCATTGAGCTTGGTAGAATGTAGGAAGGAAAGCTTGGTTTCCCTCTATAGAGAATCACAAATGTCTTTTATAATCTCATGTGGAGGGGAATCAACCTTTTTAAATTTGTTCCTCCCTATCCATCAGTGCCTCCTCTCTAGTCTCAATAGGGTCTTCATGCTGAACAGGGTCCTCCTTTTTTGTCCCCCAATCTCCATAGCAGGAGTAGAAGCCAAAACCATGTGATCCTCCTCTCTCATAGAAACTGGATCATTAATTAATATATCTTTGTCTTTAACACCTCCCCTAGACATAGTCTGATTACCCTCATTGTCAGAATTGCTCTATTCTGAGTTTCCCTTAGTTGTATCGTCTTCATTCCCTTTCTCTATTTTTCCTTTAGTTTCTAGATATTCATCCAAATTAAAGCTAAACTCCCCAACATCCAACCCTTCCTCTTCCTCTGGGACATCCTTCTTAGAGATTTTAGTACTCTCTGACTCAAAATCCTCTTCTAAAATTTGTTTTTGAGAACTAGAGGGTTTTGGTTTTACCTTTTCTATCCCTTTAACATTCTCATTCTTCTTACACTTTTTGGACTGAGAACCCTTATGTTTGTCAGAAGGAGTCAAAGCTATGGATTTATCTTTACAAAAACCCTCTATGAGAAGTATCAGACCTTCATGTAAAATGGGGTGAGACTCCTTCTTCCTATGGGCATATAAGCTTTGACGCAACGAAAAACGTAGATAGAAAGGGAAAGAAATCATATCCTTGTGCCTGAAGTGATTGAGAAAAACAAAATGAAATTTGTGAACTATTTTATTCCTACCATCAAGGATAAAGTACTCACAGATATAACATAGCACATCTCACCAAATTCCTTTTATCTATTCCATGTCGAAGAAGTCTCTAGACTTTTCCAATTACTTCTCCTCTACATCTGTCTTCAAAAAAAATTTGTAGGCTGCATTAGATATATTGGTCTTATATAATAGTTTGTAAATCTTGTTCAAGAATCAGTTATAGTCTTATTTTAAGAGTATTTGACATAAGTAAGATTTTTTTTTGTGTAAGATAGAATTTTTTTAAGACTATAACCTCTCATTCCATTCAAGGTTTATGAATGGACATGTAAATAGGTGAAAGTTGAATAAAGAAGGATGGTGTAAAAAAAATTTATATGCACGTCAGAAATAGAGAAATGTCCATTGGTTGATCAATTTGGTAAGTGAATGATGGTTTTATTTATTTATATTTAATTTAAATAATATATAATCCATTGATAAAGATATGAGAAATATAAGTGAGTTGATTACCAATCACTTTGTGAAGTCTACCTACTCTATCAATAGTATAATCTCACATACAAGGTATTCAAGAACAATTTGATCATTTGATATTTTTAATATAAAATTTATATGGAGAATAAAATATTGTAGATATGTTTTAATAGTGGTAAGTAATCCATTTGACATATGTTCATGATCAAACTTTGTTAAGCTAGGTTGGTAATAGACAATAGACAGTGATTACATACAAATTATACAATCATGAAATTTTGAGTATTGTGTTTGGTCTTGAAACATGTGTTTGAATCCAAAGGGGAATATAAAAGGTATATAATATTTTTAATTTTTTTAAAAACCTTATTTAAAGTATTTTAACACTTAGATATTAACAAGATTGGTAAAAACCCTATTAACCCTTGTTCTTGCTAACAAACACAATAATAACCCTATTTGGAGACTAAGTTGGGTTGTATTGATTCTTGTTTATATTAAAATAATATTTTAATGGATTTAAGATAGTTTAAAAACGTTTTAATATAAAATTTTAAGGTTTTAAACCTTTGGAAGTTCAAACATTGATAAACCCTGTGTATATGGTGTCCTTATTCATAAAATATTGTCAATGAAGACAAATTTTTGAGCACTGTGTTTGTTTGGGTGTAGTAACATGTTCTTTATCCCAAAAGGAAATTTTTCAAGGTTTAAAGTGATCATATAATTTTTTTATATCCTTTTCATAGGTTATATGGTCTATTGGCATGGAGAGTTAGAATGAAACTCAACATACCCTATTCTTGTTCATAATACACAGTCAGAATGGACTGAGATTACCTTATTACAATTGAGTAAAATGTTATAATGAATTTATAATCAAAAAATAAAGTGTTAATAGGTCCAATAATACCAATTCCCACATTTTTTTGTTTTTAAATGGTTTTTGAAGAAAGATATGCATTTTTTTACCCTCTTGGCCTTAACAGACCCTTTAAACCTTGACAACTAGAGTTTTGGTCATTTTGAGAAAAATAACCTTTGGAAAATCCTAAAAGTTTGTAATATTTCCTAAAATTATGTTCCCTAACTAATATAAGTTTTTTCAAAATTTTAATGTATGGTCATGTATGGAAAAGAGACTTTATGCTAGTGTTAGGCCTAGGAAAGGGCTAAAGAAGTGAGGGAGATGTAGAAATAATAAATTTGTCTAAAGAAAGAGTTCAAAAAATGATTTATTCAGATAAAGGAGCTTATGGGTATCTATAAAAGTCAATATTCTATAGATAAAGACCATACATAGTACATGAGAAGGAGATTTGCTCATATGGAGGGCTAATTGGTGATAGGCTTAAAGAAGGAAGTATAATTTGCCTTGGGAATTATGTCAAAATATTTAGGCTGGAGTTGTATGTCCCAAATGGGTCCTTAAATTTCTAGTCATTTTATTTTGGATATTTTACAAGGGCTTCCAAAAGGGAAGTTTATCTAGGGCTAGTAGAAGGTAAAGCTAGGAAAGAGTTTGGTTGAAGAAGGATGAATAGAGGAATTGAATTAGTAATCTAATCAGGGTAAGATAAGAGTGAGTTAATGAAAGAGGGAGGTATTGATATGTATTATACCATCATTATGATTTGATCACTCATGCAAATGTAGTTTTGGTAATGAAGGCTTGTGAGAATGTCATAAAGGTAAGAGTGAGTATAAGAACAAATATTGATTAAATTTATTTAATGTTGATTTTTTGATGATTTAAAGGTCAATTAAAAATATTATATATCTCTAAAACATTGAAAAGATACATTATAACCATATATTACATGATTGACTATGTGAATGAGTGAATGAATAAAAAGATATCTCTTGTATAGAAGGACAACACAAAGTTTGGAAAAAAAGTTGATATTGATCTACATCAATCACCCAAAACCTTTCTTGAGAAATATGAAGGGTATGTTGAGTGCATGTTTTAAACTTTTAGAACTTAGATGAATGTAAATCCTATATCATTAAAAAGCTAAGTATACTAAATCAAGGTAATAATATACAATAGATACATCCACTAATTTGTTATAGAATGGACTAACTTTGACCTTTTTAAAAATATTAATAAATTATGAAAATAAAAACTTAGCTATAAAATCACTAAGATAGATGATCTGAAGGCTAAAAATGTAGGTAGAGACTTATCTAAGTGTTGTAAATAGGATCCAGGTGTCAAAATATCTTTGGAATAGTATCACCTTAATTGGATAGTAACACCATGTGGCACTAGTGTCCATATTTTAGAGGTAGTGTACTATATGTAGGACTATCTTGATATTTTGGGTGCACTTGTGTTTGTATATTTATATTCTATTCTTATGTGCACAAGTTCTAAAACCCTATATATTTCTTATTATGACTAATTTTATGAGTAAACCCTAATCCTCTATGTTAATAGGGCATCTAGCTGATATAAGCTAAAAAGTGTGTTTGTTAGTGGGATAGGTTGGACATCCTCAACACCCCATTATGATAAGATTTTCATACATAAAAATAATCTAAAGAGGGATCAAACCTAATGTAGTTATCCCACCAATGTGATGGTGCAAATGCAAGTGAATCTAGTATGATAGTTTACTTGAGGGCTTTGAATGTTCTTGAGACTATAAATCTAGGTAATCTAAGCTTAAAATCTTGTAGATAGTATTATTCATAAGTAGGGTAGCATAGGGATTGATAACCTTAATTGTGCACAACTTACTCTATGTTTGTACATGTAATTTGCATCTCATTTCCATCTAGTTGTTAGAGTCATAAAAGTCATGTATTTATACTATTTTAGTGTTTGTGTGGGTTTTAAAAGTGATATAGGCCAACCCTATGAAGTTTAAGATTTGAAAATATATCTGTTTGTGAAAATAGTAGGGAAAGGATAGTAACACCATTATTGGGACACTAGAACCATTTGGTGCTACTATTTGTATTATGATGTTAGTGTCTAAGTGGAAGAACAGTAGGCATGAAGGTCCAAGATGCAATAATAAAGGTATAGGACTAATTTAGGAATGACTAGGGATGCCTATGAATTTCATGAAGTCTAGATAAGTGTGAAAATAAGCTCTAGGATAGGTGGTATCAAGTATCACTCTTAGCACTTATGTGTCACTTTAAGTGATTACATTTGTCCCCCCCCCCGCCTTTATTTTAGAAATGCAACAAAGTGAAATGACTAGGATAAAGGAAAAATAAGCATACTTAGACATACCTAAGAGGTGAATCCCATTAATTTGGGTCTAAGTATGTGAAGCATGATCTAATGTGTGTCTTACAAGTGAAATGTGCATAGATCATTCCTTAAAAGATATCAAAATCAAAGACAAAATTGAGTAACGAAGTAAAACTTAGTAAAAGGATAAGAGAGAGGAAAAGAATGAATACACCTCATTGGGTATGCAAACCAATTCATAAACCTAGTGAAAACCTATGTGTGTGCATGCATATAGTGATTAATCAATGCATATCTTGGATTGAGATGATGAATTAATCAAACCTCATGTGTGGGTGGCTCAAGAATTCAATCTAGTTTTGAATCCATCATTTCCCACCCCTATTTAGTGGATCATGACTTGGGAATATCTTGGATTGGACTAATGGTGTGTCCAACCATCTCATATAGGTAGCTTAATAACTTAAGTAAACTATGACTCCATCATTGCCTATCCATGTGTAGTATATATATATATATATATATATATATATATATATATATATATATATATATATATATATATATATATATATATATGAAATTGAAACTATGTTATGTAACTAGAAATTTCATCTCCATAACCACTCAAGTATATTAGGTGGATCTGGGCCACTCAAGAATGCCAACCACAGTAGATGGAATAAGGCATGAAACTGGTGTGTAACCTAAAATATGTTGTCAGATGTATATAGTGTATATAACGACATAGAATTTGTCATTCCATCTAATCAATCGGTGTGTAAGTGATCATTAAGAAACAATGTATCATGCACATACCCCTAAATATGATATTTGAGCATATGGATTCTAGGCTGAGTTATAATAATCTATATTTTAGTATAAGAATTGAAAATTGGATTGGTCATGCCACACATAATTCCCCTAATCTAAGAAAACTAGTATGAATATGAGATAAACTGAGCAAAATTGGTAAATATGTAACTAAACCTAGACTATCACTATTGTATTTCCTAGAGAATATGAATTTCTCTAAAACTAAGGTTATTGGATAGTAATATCATATATTTGAAAGTAGCACCATGTGGTGCTAGTGCCCCAATATGGGTGTTAATGTCTGTCTGCTCTAATTTTTGTGTAACTTTAATGATCTATATGTCACTATTTTCCCACTTTATTTACCTAAGTTTGATTTCTATAATCTAAGCCTATGTACTAAAAATGTATTTTGAGTACATTTTTTTAGCTTTATATCTATGAAAAACTGCTATGAATGGCCCTCTTTTGAGGGGAGTTGTTGAAACTATGCAAAAAATGTACTCAAAATAAAAATATCTGCAACATGTGTGTTAACCAGAGCATATATGATATCTGCATAATAATATAATATAATGTACATACATAACATTGAAATGTAAGATAATATGAGTCTAAATTTGTAATGTGTGATGTATGTCATGTCTATCATTCAAAAGTGTGTCAAGATAGATATAAAAATGTATGTAACAGGAAATCTCAGTAATAAATAAGTAGCTACCTAGGGGGATGGGGCATGATGTCCATCATGACACCCAAGTAGGAAGTAGAGATGCATGGGGTCTCTCATGGAATCTAAAACTAGATTGTGTAACAAAAAAGAGATAAATGTCATGAAAATGATGCATAAAATAAATCATACATACAACACACATGAGGCACACAAAGTATGCCAAGTTATCACAATATAAAGGACATGGGCACATGTCACTAAATTCGAGAAAAAAGACATACAAAGATATTCAAATGTCCACATACATAAGAAATAATTAGGTTGGATTAGATCCACATATAAGGACATGTTTGAGTGTCTACATACACAATTATTAAGGCACACACAAGGACATGAGCACATGTCCAAAGCATACATACTGTGAAATTAAGTGGCATAGATCCAAAGAGAAATGGCATATTAAAATTCTCTTGAATAAAAGAAGCATATAGACATAATCAATTCTAAACTAGGAAAAATATAAATTAAAGTATACATGATCATGTAATACAAATATGTGTAAGAGATAAGATGTATACATTTTAAGTATAGAGTAGTAATAGCTAGCAAAAAATTTGAGTAAGTGTAGCATGATCAATATAAAGATATAACAATGTTAAATATGTGATGTAGAGTATATAAATATGTAACTCAGTATCAAAACTATGTATAGGGTGCCATTAGATGGGTGAATGTGTTAAATGAAGAACTCACATATCTACATATATGTCCCTATTGGGAAGATGATATCAAATCTAAATCAACATAGTGGACCTGAGTCCTATATCAATCTACAAGGACTCAATAAGAACAAGTGAATCATGTACGTATTATAAGACCAACTATACTAAGATATATAACATATGTAGTGTCTGGAAAATTTAAGAAGTGTATTCGTGACAATGCATACAATTTATAATTTTGTGTTTTTTGATTAAATATTTGATTTTTTTTGTGATTTTTAAATATTGTATTGTGTTTTATTTTATAGATATAAGCTATGTACAAGAAACATTAAAATGAAACTATATACAAGGAGTAAGAGAGAAGGAAAGTATGTCTAAGTAAATACT